>OZ017783.1:5855938-6032588 GCA_963969325.1 Lycopodina hypogea | reverse complement strand
ATTGGTGGGTGGTGTCAAGACTCAACTCCTGGAAGCTGCACCGTGTGCTGCCTGATGTCCTCAATGATGGGCAGAGTTCCTCCTCTGACCTTGCCCAAGTAGTCTACAAAGTTGGTACCATCTCGGTCTGCTTTGACCACTCAAATATTCTGCCTCAGCTCCAAGGTCTCCTTTCTTTTCCTCACATCTTTCAAGGACAAGTTCAAGCACTCATACGTCCACTTGTGGCCCATGGAGATCTCTTGGATGATGAGTAGATCAGCCTTCTGCATTAATTTTCCTGTGGCATCCAGTTTGGTGAAGTGGCAGACTGACTCTTCCTTGTCTTCTTTCTTCCTCCTCACCTCTGCCAGGATGGTGTTGATTAGTATGTTTTCCCTGTACCAGCTTGCATTCAAGAGAATATCTTGCTATATCCCACATTCACCAATTGCATCACTTTTTGTACACCTCTCTCTGCTCCAGGTTCAGGGTTGGTAGTCTCTCCTGGATGATCAACCTGCTCATGAAGTCGTGGTACTGCTTAAGTTTATAGTTTAAATAATTAAACAATTATTAATTTTCTTAATGAATAAAATTTTCCATACTTATTTAATCTGGTTTTGTTGATGGTGTGAGGATTTTAAGGATGGTAACAATATTGATTGGTGGGGGGAGGGGGGTAAGAAATGAAGAAATGAAATTGTGTACTTGTAGACAGCACTTGGAAGCCTTGTGAAAAGGCTGGGGGTGTGGCCATGTAGACAGTACTTGGGAGATTGTGGTGTGAGTATATTTGAATAATTTATTACTTACTTTTGCTGTATTTCCTATATTGTCACATGAGGTTGGGTATTTTTCTGAAACTGTTAAGATTATAAGTGAATGTAGTGAATACTAACTTACTTATTGAGATGTAATGTTCTAACCATTTGCTCATGTAAAAGGTGGGTTTTTGTTTGTTTTGTTTTTTGGTTGTTTGTTTTTGTTAGTCTTTTAAATTAATTTGTGAGGTTTGGCAAATGCTATTTTGGCATTCTGTAAACACTTTTTTGTTGTCCTATATAAGCGTGTAATATCTGTGATAGGTTTTTTCCTCAACATGGGATGGGACAATTTCCTCACCAACAGAGGAGATGTCTCTACCCATGAACCTTTTGAATCCGCCCTTGTTTCAATTTTGACAAAAGTGGCAAGAAAAGAAATCCCATGACAAAGATAGTGTTGGTTCACATGTCTCACAGGTGACCCTGTTGGTTCACCTGTCTCAAGGGTGATCCTGTGGGTTCACATGTCTCACTGGTAACCATGTGGGTTCACATATCTCATAGGTGACCCTGTGGATTCACCTCTCTCACAGGTGACAAGGGCCGTAGCAAGAAAAAAATGAGGGGAATTACCTGTGTTGACAGGTTGCTATGTCCAAAATCCACAGAAAATAATTCATGCATAAAATTGAAACTCTCACCCCCCCCCCCCCCCCCCCCCCCAGGTTTAAAAAAAAAAAAATAAAAAAAAAAATAAAAAAATAATAATAATAATAATAATAATAATAATAATAATAATAATAATAATAATAATAATAATAATAATAGTAATAATAAATACGTTTGAACTTCGTGAGTGAAATTTTATATAGGCATTAAACTCTTTACTAGTATAAATATTTTTATTTTCTAAAAAATTTACTTAAAATTTGTTTACTAATTAAGAGAATGGATTAGAGACATAGCATGTATTTCAGCTTTATAATTGTGTTTAACTGTGTGAAATAAAGCATATTTTGAATTGTATAGCACGATATTTAATTTAAGCTTACATTATCAATGCGTAAACGTTAAAATGCTTAATATGACATTTATTAATATAGATTTGTTGATAAGTAAGATGTTTTTGAAAATATGAATGAACAAAAGGCAAGAACAATAGTATTAAAAAAGCAAGTTTTGTATAGAATGAACTGATATATCGACATTAAAATAAAACATATTGTGGATGACAGATGAAAAAAGAGATTCTTTTATTATTTAAGCAAGTTCACTAGTGATGACACGATATTACAATGAAACATGTTTTTATTTGTTATATTGATGGAATATCTTTAATATTTAAAACAGGTGATTTGATTCCATTCCTTCAAATATTCACATTGTTTTCCCATTTTTTTTTTTTTAACGAATAGAAAACAGAAGAAGGATAATTCAAATAAATAGAACAAACAGTAGAAATTGAACTTTCTCTGTTTTCTCTTGTTTTTGATAAACTTTTGTATTATCAACAATAATTTGATATAATTGTACTACATTAACAAAATTTGAACTGAAAAAAAATAATATTTTCACTTTAGACTTTTATATAGAATTATAAATTTTAGAAGATATGAGGAATTAAATAAAAAATATGCACCAATTATTGGAAAAAGAGAATAGAGAAGAATTATTTTAAGTAAATTGGGAAAAAATTTGTAAGATTTTGAAAATGGGCTGCTACTGATATTTAATTATTAATAGTCTAATTATTCGTATTTATTCAATTGTTTCTGTTCAAATATGTGGATATAAACAATTAATGGCATTAATTCTTTATATTATGGTGTGTTGTTTGTGGTAAATAACCTAGTGAATGATAGATATTTACTCCTTACTCAAAACCTATTTGAGAGTCAATTTGGAATATTTGCATCTGCATTCCGAATTCCATGCAAAATGTATAAGCTATTGAAGAAAAATTGATATTAATAATATTGGATCAATATCCCATTGAGTTATCTTTTATCACAATTTTATAATTTGCAAGAAATAATGGATATGGATGACAATAAGATATATTATAGATAAAATATTAAATATATTTTAATGAACTGAACACTATGTCATTGAATGTCTTCCATGTTCATCTCACATTTGGTAAGAAATTACAATTCAGGCATATATATGTATATATATAAATATATATATATATATGTCTATTAAAACTATTAAATTATTTCTACTATTTAGATGTTGAAAAATATTGTTTTAACATTCCTGTTTATTCCTCGTTGAAACTCAATTTTTTTTACACGCAAACAATATATTTCCTTAAAGGTAATAATGTATCTCGTATTCTTCAATTTATTTTATAATTTCTTGTTATTTCCGTGTCTACAATTTGAGTTCTAAAGAAATTTGTTACAATGATAATTAGTTATTAAACTCTTTACTAGTATATATATTTATATCTATACCTCTATATATAAATATGTATATATATATATATATATATATATATATATATATATATATATATATATATATATATATTTTTTTTTTTTTTTTTTTTTTTTTTTTTCTATTAGTATTTAATCTATCATTTAAAATTTATTTACAAATTAAGAGTATAGATGATAGATGCATCAAATAATGGGGGGAAGCCAAAGAGATTTAATTTATCTGAAATCTATAGTATTAAATAAAAAATTATAATGTTAGCCATTATTGGGAATATTTGTGATATATGATAATAATTTATCATACTCACTCATTTGCATATTAAAATGACTTATTTGATACCTCATATTGGCAACAGCTGCACAAGCATATTTTATATTGATCATTTCCTCACTTCATATGTATTCCTCGGAGAAAATATTAGTATTTATATATAAATGTGGAAGAAATCTTAGGCAAATGAGTAAAGTAATTAGTCAAATTTGTAAGAGATGGGAGAATTGACTTTGAAGTATTTATTGGGAAACAATTATATTGTTAAATTATTCCAATACATGCAATTGTTAATGTATAAATATAGAAATAAGTAGAGGTGATCAGAATTAAACATTTTCTTTTGGAAGATTTTGTAATTTCAAATTTATGAATATCTACGATTAATGGCATTTATTCATTATATTATGTTGGTTGTTTGTTGTATATTCATTCCCTTCTTAATCGAAACACACTTGAGAGTCAATTTGGAATGTTTCCATCTACATTAATAATTTCATGCAAAAAAAAAAAAAAAAAAAAAAAAAAAAAAAAAAAAAGTTTAAACTTTTGAAGTTAAAGAAATGTTTATAATGTTGGATCAATATCCCATTGAGGTATTTTTTTTTTATCACAATTTTATTATTGGCTAGAATTAATTGTTTAAAATGAAAATACGATATTATAGACACAATAGTAAATATATTTTAATGAACTGAAAATACAATTCAACAAAATAAATGGGAAATTGCTCGTGTATATATATATACATACATATAAATGTTGGCCTATTAAAAAAATACAATTGTTTCATTGTTAATTAAAATGTTATTTATGGAAATTATGAATTTTTGAATTCTTGTTTATTTTCTAGATGATGCCACAAAGCCTAATTATACGAATATATATGAACAGTAATTACATATGTTTAAGGGAAATAATGGATATGAATGCCAACACCATATTATAGATACAATAGTAAATATATTGGCTTCCACTTTTCTCCTTATTAAATATCTTCCACAATCTGGTTGAACAGTTCTAATTAATATTTATCATATAAGTTTGATTGATACAGATTTGTTGATGAGTAATGTATATATTATAAAATATAATTGCACCAATGGCAAAAACTCTGGAATTATAAAATCAAGTTTCATTTTGAATGAAATGATATATGGTAATTAAAATACGATATATTAATGATTATATTAAAATTGGAGAAAGCATCTTTTTTAAACCAATTTACTCTCATAGTATTATATTACTATGGTGCATGTCTAACTTTGTTACATGGAATTGTTATTTAAAATAATATTCACTTCTTATTGAGTGGTTTGAAAAAATTGTGGACAAATAATAAAAAAAAGTTACAAACTCTGGATATTAGTGTTTTTCAGTCCTCATGTTTAAAGAAATATTTTGTTATTAAAAATAATTATAAATTTTTGGCTTCTATATATACATATAAAAAATATTTTTAAGAAAACACTAGCTATTTTGTAATGATAACGTTAAAATTCGAATAAAGAATTTTTTTCGATTGAATTATTCAGTATACTACATATTTTCCATACATTAACTGAAACTATCTATATTTCATTTAATTCATTTATATAGAAACAACTTGGTGTAAATATATGTATGAAATTAAAAATAAATGTGTAAAACCTTTTGGAAAAAGAGAAATAGATGATGTAATTCGGTGAAAATTGTTTGATTCTCAAATAAATTAATAGAAGTATTTATTAATTGATATTGCTGATTATTCGAATTAATTCAAGATTTCATTTTTTTTTCTTTTTGTAAATTAATTTTTTTTAAATGTGAGATATTTAATCATTCTCACTCAAATTTAAATTTTCATGAAAAATATATAATTATTGATGAAATAATATGTAATTAAATAGAATTGTTTGACATCCCATTGATCTATGTTTATCATGAAATAATATATATTTTTTTGGAAATAATGTACATATATTACTATACAATATATTATTGATAAAGTTATAAATATATTTAAATTAAATTTGGCTTTCTGATTATATGTCATCAACTTTCATTTCATAAATATTAAAAAGTTTAATTCAACTGAATAACAATTAATTTTTTTCCTTTATTTAATATATATTTATATAGAGAGAGAGAGAGAGAGCGGTCTTTAGAAATGTTCAATTTGAATAAGATTTCAATATTCGTGTATTATTCATTTTATTATTGAAACTCATTTTTTTTTTATTTTTTTTTTTTTTTTTACTCACAACAATGTATTTCCTTAAATATAATTACGTATCTCTTATTCCTTAATAAAATTTAATAAATGATTTTTTTTTTTTTTTTTTTTTTTTTTTCCTTTCCTTGTCAAACTTTTGTTTTAAGAAATTTTTACAAAGGTGAATTTAACATTTATGTTTGATTTAAACAATAAATATATTTTAACAGTATCGGTGAAATAATACATGGGAATTGAACTTTTTCCAAGAAAATTTTACTCTTTACTAAAATTTACCCCATTTATTTAAAACTTTTCATATTAAAGGTAATGGAAACAAAACGCTTGAAATTTTAGGAGAATCAATGGAGATTTAATTAATACGAAATATACATTATTATTACATAAACAATTTAAAAGTTAACCAATATGCTAAATCTTGTGTTATTATAACATTTTTTTCTAGTTCAATTTTTGAATTTATTCTTATTAAAATGACTTATTCTATATAAAAAACATTCACATAAACACCGAAGCAAAATTCATATTGAACATTTCCTCACATCATGTATATACTTTAAATAGTCCAATTTCTGAGCATATGCTTATTCAAATGACTTATTTGATATAGCCCATATTGAAAACAGTAACGCAAGCATATTTTATATTGATCATTTCCTCACTTTATATGTATGCCTCGGAGAAAATATATTTATTACTGATGTATATAAATAAAAAATAAAAAAATAATTAAAGTCAAATTCTCTAAGAGATGGGATAATTGACTTTGAAGTATTTACTCTGTAACAACTGCATTATTAATATAGAAATAAGTAGAGATGATCAGAATTAATCATTTTCTTTTGGTTGGAATAATAAATATGATGGAATTTTATAAATGAAATAATTCAAAATACTAGTTATTAGCCACTATATTTACATTTGAAAAAATAAAAAATGTATTGGCAATTGGAAATGAAATATTATAAATATCACCTATATTTTGCTGTATGAAATAAAGCATATTTTGAATGTGAATAGCAAATTATTTAATTTAACTTACATTTTCAATGCGTAATAGGTAAAATATATAATTTAACATTTGCTAACATAGATTTGTTGCTTATTAAAGGTGTATTTAAAAAAATATGAGTAAAGAAAGACAAGAACTCTAGTATATTAAAAAATCTAGTTTTATTTCAAAAAAATTGATGTATCGACATTAAAATACAACGTGTTAGGGATGACCGATAAAAAATGTAGGTTAAATTGATTATTTAATTGATTTTTTCCTGATTACACGATATTAATACGAAACCTGTCTATCTTGGTAATATTTACCCAATATTTAAAATTCTAATTGTTTTATTCATTAGTCTATATATTTAAAAAAAAAAAGAATTGAGAATAATATCTACGGTTTATTCAAATAAGTGGAACAAATGTAAAATACCATAGTTTTCTTTCCTTCACATCTTTATTCCATAATTGTAAAACTTATTCCAATGCATAAATTGTGATTTGATTTTCCAAATATTAAACAGTTAATTGCTAATTCTCGGAAATCGGTAAGAGTCAATCATGGCACATTTGTTGAGTAATAATTAGGGTTTAAAAAAATTTTTTTTTTTTTGGTTTGGGAATTAAATTCTTTGTACTGGGAACTACATTGTTAATGGGAGCAGTTTGAAGTATCCCCAGGTTATTTTTGTCTAAACTTAGTGTTGATTGTTATTTTCACCTAACATACATGTTTAATTGATAAACTGGCCACTCAACTGCATGTGCATAATGTCATTGTCACTACTGCTCAATTTGTACAGAATTTGATACTGCTTGGTAGAGAAAATCAACATTAGCATTGACTTTATTTCTGTGAATATTTTCCATGAATATTACACCAACAAATTCTACAAAATAGTATCATGTTGTTTAGCTTTACTTACTCCTACTTGTTTTTTCAGAGCTGAGTGAATTATTATTTTGTTGGATTATTTATTTATTGTTATAGTAGATTTGACCTCTCTATTATGTATTCAAGCTGCTAATGAAAGCTTTTTAAAAATTTTTTTATTGCGTATTTGTATACAGACCAAAATGTGGTGTAGGATACATAGAAGTATGTCAAGTTGGTTTGAGGTTGCACAAATACTCTTAGCGTTGTTTGTGATCAATTTTGTATGCGGTTCTGTTAATCCACTACAAACCTCATCCAGAGGTTGCTGGTTCTATTGTAAACTTGAAACTTTTGTATTTACATAGAGCCCTGTGCAGCGGCATAAATATGAATGTATGGTACTGTGTGTGGAATTCCATCCTTGGATAGCTTCTATTTTTGGGGGTTTGTTTTTCACCATTTTTTTAACTGTTGATTTAACATGAAATACCAGCTAACGATGTGTGGTGGTGATCTTAAATACGAACTAAGAACTTCCCATGTAACTATATATTGTCTATTCTGTTATGCATCTATTTTATAAGTACTGTCACATATGTACTAGTCTTGATTTGGACTTTAATAGGTTCTCAACTCACTAAAATAGGACAACCTACGACTTTACGTGCAACAATTATGGTCTTGTTTTGGTTTCACCTGGTGATATGCTTTTTCTTGCTGCTTTAGTTTGTTTATTCTGGTTTTGTTGTTGTTTTTTTTTATGTCTTTTGTATGCAGGAACCTGCATCGTTGTCAAGCACTGCTTATTCCTACATACTCTATCAGAGCACTCATTGATTGTTTAGTTTTAGTGCGAAGTTGGATTGATTATTGTTACAGTAGTTTGTTACTGATTTTATTTTTCTTATGAAAGATGCAACTAATTTGATTTTTATTGTCACTCTGCTACTTTGATTTCATTAACATTATATTTGCAATACACGTATTTATTGATGGGGCAGATGAACTATGGTTAAAATTGGAATAGAATAGCAAGTACTTAGCTGGTGGGTTGAAGCTTTCTTTGGTGTAGAATTCTATATGCTAAATTCTTTTTCTATCAAATTTAATTATTTAATTTGGTAAGTATCGAACTACATTTCAACCAAGTTATAACATTTGATTACAACAGTATTTAATTATTTATGCTACCACATGAATAGACAAGTCAAACCAATAAAATGAGGGCGATGTACACATTTAATAAACTGAAAGATGAAAATTTGACTTGGCAACTTTGTACAGATTTAGATAGTAAAATTCCTGTGTCCAATTATAAAATGCCAAAAGGGGGCTCTGTTTATCTTTAATGGAATTTAGGGCATACACAAAATTGGCTAATTTTGATCGGTGTATCAGAGAAATCCCTCTAAATATTAGTTCCCTAAAATTACGCTGTCTATTTATTTGACAGAGACAAGTAAACATGCATCATAGAATTAAATTTTATTATTATAAAATCTTTATTATTGATCTAAAATCTTGGAAATTTAAATTTCAATTAATTTTATTACAATTATAAAAATATTCTATAATTAAAGGATTGGTATAATATTATATCGTTATAGATAATATATTTTTTATAAATGCAACAAATATTTGGGAATTTATTCAAATATATATATGATTGAAACTGGCCTATTAAGTTTTTCAATTGTTTTTTTTTTGTAGAGTTCTTTAAAACGTTTAAAAAAATAAAATAAAAATGCTATTTTCTTAATTAATCTCTTTTTGCATACAAAGAAGTTATATCTAAAAAAGATAATGTAACGCATTATTTTAATGATTTCTCATCAAAGCAAAATTTTATGTTGAAGATATTGATGTTAACAATTTATCTTTAGATTTTCTGTTTGAAATTTTGCAGAGTTATAAAAATCTTTACAACTCAACTTCTACTTTTATCAGTATTTGAAAAAGAAAAGGAAGGTGGAAAGTGGCAAAGGGTGGTGGTTAAGATGTCTTCTTTTCATTTATTCAGCACCCTTACTAATACATTTTTAGCACATTTAGTTTGTTTATTTGTTTTTGTTTCTATTGCTATGTTATTATCATTATTATTTCTTATCACCTTATTGTTTGCTACATATATATGTATGTATGTATACAAATAAAATGAAATTTGTATTTCTCTCTTTTCACTAACTCCCTTCCTGTCTGCGTGTCTGTGTGCCTTCATGTCTGGCAAGAAAAACTTTTGAACTGTGGGTCCTATGACAGCGAATTAAACTTCATTCTGCTCCCTACATTGTCCTAGGGGTGATGAATGCCTTCCACTAAAAAAAAAAAAATCTAACTGAAACATTAGTGGTAAACTAAAGCTTTTACTTTTGAAAAATTGTGTTCTTCAAGCAAGTAAAAGGATGACGGCATATCCACCCACGCTCCCCGTTTTTAAAATGGAGGATAAAAATGGAACAATCAAAAAATTAAAGTAAATCATTCCCTCTCACTCCTATTTTGAAATTGGAGGATAAAAATGTAACAACAACAATGAAGATAAAATAATAATAATAATAATAATTGACTTTTTCATTCTATCACCAATTATTTATTTACGCTTGAAAAAAAAAGTAAAATCTAGGCTGTCACACATCTATGAACCACACCAAGTCCACCAATAATTAAATCAATTTTCATTTACAGATCACCAATATTATACAAACCAATTTAGCAACTTTTTCTAGCTACAACAAAAAAAAGGAACACCAAGAAATTTAATATGCCAAGTTTGGAGTAGATGTAGTTGACAAACTTAACTGGTCATTGATTACAATCTTCGACATGTGTCGATTCATGTTGACATTATGTATTATCATGCTAATAACCATACGCCACACACCGCACACCCTGATGTGATTCCAACATGAAACAAGCACAATTCAATACCTCAATCAACACATACACACACAATCAACTATGTTGTGTTCTTACGATTTAAGCTAATCAATGCCAATGTAATGTATTAAAAAAAATTTTTTTGATAATCCAATATATTGGTGACACTGAAGCTGTGAAATCGATTGTTAGAGGCTCATGAACATGCTGTAACTCTCAAATTGCCAACCTTCTGGACCACTCATACCAGAAACTGGTTTACACAGGTGTAAGCACAGTTTATCATCGGAGAAATTGTTAATGATGACATCTAGTATTATTACATCCTAGTCTCCCTTGACCAAGACACTGCTGCCAGACACATGGACCTATTAGAAAACCCACCTGCAGAGGCAAATATCATATATCAGGCATGACTCCTGGATACCTTTGGGTTGTGTGAATTGGAGAGAGCCTTTCAACTACTACTACATAATCAACCCTAGGGTTCAGCTAAACCATCCGAACTCATGGATGAGATGTTGGCCTAACTAGGCAATCACCCACCCTGCCTACTTTTTAAACAACTATTCCTGGGCAGGCTGTCTGAAGGCATCAGGTCACAATTGGTTGCAGTCAAACATGAAAATCGTAGGGCCATGGCCATGCAAGCAGACCTGCTCTGGTCTGCAAAAGAAGTGGAAACTACTAATGCATTGGAGGAACTGGAAGAAACAAATTTTGTTTTTTTTTTAAGAAGAAACCATCAGCCTCTCAGCCTAACTTAAAATCAAAACACTTTTTTTATCACTGGAAATTTGTAAAGGAAGCCAAAAGATTTCAATATCCTTATGTATTGCTAGTAAAAGACCAGGCTAGCCATTAGTAATGGCAGCAGTGGCTTGCCCAAAAGATTGCCTACTTTTCATATAGGATAAGATGACAAAACGATGCTTTCTGGTAAATAAAGGAGCAGAGATCAGTGTGGTACCAGTGACAGGATTTGAAAGTACAACAGTGAAGCCTGGATCAGCTTTGTTGACTGCCAATAGAAGTAAGATCAAAACTTTTGGAATCAAGAAACTTACTCTTCACTTCATTCAGGTAAATACCACTGGGAATTTGTTGTGGCTCAGGTGAATAAGCTACTGTTGGGAGCTGATTTTTTAAGGGCTAATAAATTTCTAGTTGATATTGCAAATAAGCAACTTGTGAATGCTAGTACCTATTGCACCTCACCACTTGAACATACTTCCATGTGAGCTCCACATTTGAGTACAAATTGCTCACCCAGTCAATCAGTTCCAAGTATTACTTTCCAAATATCCATCAGTCACAACCACTCAGTTACACCAGCATTCTTGCAAACATGGAGTAGACCACTTTATTATCACCTATGGTCCTCCTGTGTTTTCTAAGACTATACGGTTACCCCCTGATAAGCTCAAGGAAGCTAATAAAGAATTTTCCAACATGGTTAGTCTGTGCATCATCTGACCCTTTTCCAGCCCATGGGCTTCACCTTTACATATGGTTTTCAAAACTTCATGGGTGTGGAGACCCTGTAGGGATTGTAGGAGGCTCAACCAAGTCACACTCCTGGATACGTACCCTATCCCCCATATACAGGACTCTTCAGCACACCTGTCTGAGAAAACCATCTTTTCAAAGATTGATTTGGTCAGTGTTTGCAATCAGATCCCTGTAGCACAGGAAGATATAGCCAAAACAGCACTTATAACACCTTTTGGGTTGCTTAAGTTCTTAAAAATACCATTTGGCCTCAAGAATGCTGTTCATGATTTCCAGAGTTTGATGGATGCCACTTTCAGAAACTTCCCTTTGTTTTCACATATATTTATGATCAATTAGTAGCCAATGAGAATGAAGCTGAGCATTTGGAGCATCTGAGAATTTTGTTTGAAAAGTTAAAAGAGAATGGGTTGGTTGTTAATCCTACTAAGTGCCAGTTTGTTTGAACTGATATTGATTTCTTAGGCCATCATATTAACAAATAGGGAACTATTCCTATAGGCCAAAAACTACAAGCAGTCAGAAAGTTCCCCAAGCCCATAAACATCAGAGGGTTACAAGAATTTGTTGGGGTGATTAGCTTCTACAATAGATTTTTACCACATTCTGCAAAAAATTCTCTCTCTCCCCTGTACCAAGTCATTGGTAAAAACGGAAAATCTATTAAAAAGATCTCGGGTCTGCAGACATGGATTGTGCTTTTGATAGGGCCGAAGAGATGCTAGCTAATGCCACAATGCTGAATCATCCTGACCCATTATCACCCATAGTCCTTACTACTGATGCTTCTGACACTGCCATTGGAGCTGTTTTGGAACAGAAGGTTCAAGGGGATTGGAAACCCTTAGCTTTCTTGAGCAAGAAACTTAAAACTGCAGGACAGAAGTACAGCACATATGATAGAGAGTGGTTAGCAATATATTTGTGTATTAAACACTTCAAGTACTGCTTAGAGGGCAGGGAATTTTTCATTTTTACTGATCATAAGGCCTCACCTTCAGCTTAACCAAAGTATCCGAACCATGACATGCTAGACAACAGAGATAATTGAGCTTTATAGCTGAATTCTCTTCAGACACCAGACATGTATCAGGGAAAAGAAATGTCATTGCTGATGCTCTGTCTAGGCACAGTATGAATACATAAAGCACAGATATAGATTTTTTTTACTATGCAAAAGATCAAATTTCTAAGAATGTTGCTGATGAAGCAGCTAATAGTAACCTGGTATTGGACTGGTTGTCATTGGATGACTCCAATATCAAACTCTTGTGTGATATCTCTCAAGGAAAACTTAGACAAGTGGTGCCAGCTTCTTGGAGAAAAAGAATTTTTGACCTGCTTCATGGTTTATCCCACCCATCTATAAGAAGTACCAAAAAATATTGTCTTTACCAAGTTTGTGTGGCCTCACATAAATAACCAAGTTGGAATATGGGCTGAAACTTGTATATCCTGTCAAACAGCTAAAACAGTTAGACATTCTAAAAATATTCCAGCACACATACCTATTCCAGAAGGAAAATTTGATCACATCCATGTGGACATTGTGGGACCATTACCACCTTCCCAGGAGTTTCAATACCTTTTTGCTGTGGTAGATAGAACCACTAGATGGGCTGAAGCTTTCCCTCTCAAAGATACCACAGCAAAGAGCTGCATACAGACTCTGCTTGGATGGATTTCAAGGTTTGGCATACCCAGTCACATTACCTCAGTGAGAGGGTCTCCATTCACATCAAGACTGTGGCAGGGTATTACCAAAAGTTTAGGGTACACCCTTTATCAGACCACCGCCTATCACCCTCAAGCAAATGGTATGGTAGAGAGGTTCCACAGGAACCTAAAGGAAGCATTAAAGGTAAGGTTACTTGATAATGATTAGGTCCTAGCCCTACCTTGGGTTATGTTAGGGATCTGGATTGCCCTAAACCAAATTTATACCCAAAATTACAGATTTTCATGGTAATTCTAAGTGCTCACCGATCAAAGCCTTGGATAGTGCTGATTTTGTCTTTGTGTGAGTTGACAGGCACAAAACACTCCTGTACAGACCTTATGTGCCCCTTTAGAGTAATTGGTAAAGATGATAAAATATTTACCATTATAAAGCAAAACAATGATGAGGTCATATCTATTAACAGACTCAAACATGCTTATCTTCATTATCATATCAAACCTTCCCCTTCACAGTCGACACCTTCCCCTGCAGTGGCCCCATTCTCCTCCTCACCACCACCAACTCATATTCCAGCCTCAATCAACACTCCATATACCACAAGATATGGCAAAACCATTAAACCTACCCATTACATATAGTACTGTTTTCCTGACCTGGAGAAACTCCTCAGCCCTTACCACTGATATTTTCTGGTACACTTTAGCTGTTTGTTTTTCCACTAACTCCAATGCTTTACTAAACTGTATCACTGGATGTTTCATAAGCATACCTGGGTCTGACCAATGATGCCATACTTAAAAAAAATTTTTTTAAAAACCTGCATGGAAGATTAATCCCACCATTTTCTTGTTTACTGTATGCTGGCCAAAGATATTGCTGCAACTTACTGATGTTAAAATGAATGTCTTTTTATATCTTTTAGGAATTTGAATTCAGCTGCACTAGTATTTGCAATGATGGCTGGTATGATGGTTAGTTAGTAGTAGCTCTAAAGGTGGCTGGTATGGTGGCTAGATCGTAGCTGGTAGCCCCAAAAGTGGCTGGGGTTATGATTGGGATGGTGGCTTGATAGTGGATTTGGTAGCTTCAGATTGTGGTTAGACTTTCTTCTTTTTTTTTAATTTGGTAGCATGCTGGGCAGCTGCACAAAATGGACCTTTTTGTTCTTGCCTTTTTGTTCTTGCCTTTTTTTACTGCTATTAATGAAGAAATACTTATAGTTTTAATGGAGTGTAATAGTTTATTCTCAAAAAGAACATTTCAAAATTTATAATTTCTATTTATGCAATGCCTGTCTTTCATGCTGATGATCTTGCCTCCTGCTTCAAAAGAAATTGAGTTATAGTTTTAGCTTGCAGGGGGTGCTGGAGCGCCCTGAGCTACACCCTGGTTACCCCCTTGAAGGGGTGTGGCTAAGTGGAAACCACCCCCTAGCCAAGTTTCATATCTGTCACTCAGCATGCACACAACACACAGCTCCATTATTCAAATCAAATGAGATTTGACCATCATCCATTTGCAAAAATCCCACCAAAAATGCATTTAGAAACCACAGTTTCTTAAATCTAGCAGACAATTTTGGGGTTAAACTCTCTTTTTTTATTCAAATTGATTTCAATTTAAATTACATATTGAAGTCATGCACAGTTAGGCCTGCTCAGTACTTGGATGAGTGACCTATTCACAGTTGACTCTCATTCAGTAAAACCAATTGAGCAACTGTGAGGTTGTCACTAATATAACTTACCCCAGAATTCACCCCAAAATTGTCTGAGGATTTGAGCAACTGTGGATTCTACATAATTTACTGGCATCAGAGTTGGACAGACTAATTCCATATTTGTGGGGGGGGGGGTGGGGGAAGTGTTCTATAGATAGACAATCTTGGTAAAAGAGTATTGACTATTGGTGAATACATGACTGGTTTAATGGATTAACTTCTAATTTGTGGTGATCTTGTTATATTGTAGATAAAGGAAACATCACACTAGTCATATGTATTGAAATTGTTGATGAATATTTCAAGCAATTAATAAAAATGAGAGGTCTTGCAATTCCACCAGTACATAAGTGGCCAGAGATTCAGTTTAATTATCCTGTTCCTGTAAATCCATTCACCTTATCCGCTAGAATCTTCACTTGCACAGTGCTGCTCTCTTTCCAACCTGAGGATGTCAATATAGGTTATGGTCTCCATAATTGGGAGCAATATGTTAGTTAGGATCTTACCAGAGCTATATAGCAGAGTTGCTTCTTTGTACTGACTTCTGATTACAATTCTGGGAAATCTCTTCTATTAAGATTCAGAGGAAAGTAAGCAGATCTGTACTTAGCACCAATATGGTCAGACCAGTATAAGTCTGGTGATGCCATAACAGCTAAATCTCTCTGGGTGTTTGTTGTTACAAGGATGGTGTTATTAATGGTATACTTAGTAGGGAGATGAATCTTGTATTTGGTACTGAAAATCACATTGCCAAGTATATACATACAGTATTCCCTCTATTGAGAGACCCCTCCATTGGAAGACCACCTCATTTGAGAGGCCACTTCTTCAGGCAAAATGGATTTGCTGTATAAACTTACCTCTTTGGAAGACCACATCTTTTGTAGGACCTAAGACCACCCTAATGATAAAATTTTATTAAGACCAGTATAGAATCTCAAAACACTTATATGTAATTGTTTTCTTGGTTATTGCACCTGCTAACTATGCAATAAAGATTATGACTATTATGATTTGCAGTACAATGGTTTAGGCACATATTAAGTATGCAGTTTTCCAAAGATGCCTAGGAATACAAATACCTTTACCCTAGAAGAAGGAATTGCTGTTTTAATAGCAACCAAACATCTCTATGAATTTGGATATTTTACTCTTGCTCATGACAAGGCAGATTCGTTAGAGCTTCTAGTCTGTCTTTGTCAAAATAATCATTTTTAATGTCCACCATGTGCCTACAAAAATTTCCCCATATTATTCAATAATGTCATGTCTATATATGAATCGTTTACTGCCTTTGTTGTAGGAGAAATCAATAATATGAAGTAGTTCCCACAGACAGAACCGGACCCCATTTAATATTCCATCTGTCTTTCCCTTCTCAAAAACAAATGTACCACTCTTCGTATTGCTTCATTACTGAAGGAGTTGGTATTTATTTTAACCCTTGAAGTGGTGTGACACTTTTATCAATGATAAAAACTTTTAATCATTAGTCAAGAACTCTGTATGAATGATACTGAAACACTTTTGATATATGCCATTGCCCCAAACAATCCATCAGATATATCATGCTTTTGTTTAAGCATTCTTTCTTCTTTTTTTCCAAAAAAACAACAAACAAAACAAACTCTGACCATCTCCACAATATATATTGTTTCATTCATCTACAAAGCATCTTTCTAATTTCATTTTTAGTTTTGATATTGAAATCCTTGGAGCTGCAGTCATTTTCTTGACCCATTGCTAAATTAATAACACAGTTATCCTTTCATCATAACAAAGGTTTTTTATTTAATCATGTTGCAAGATTAAGCCATCAGATTAAAGTATCTGTCTATTATGAGCCCTGGTAGTAAAGACCAGCAATAGAACCATAGCAAATCCCCATTTGCTTATTGTATCCCTAAAGGGGACACAACTACACTACAATTTATGCAAGTATTGACCTAGGTTCTTCAAAGAATTATTTTTTTTAAAAACAGAGAACTTGGTAGAACTTAAAAGATTTCGTTGGAGTTGTAGCTATCTGAGTTTTCAGTGCTGGTCCGTTTGGCGGGAAAACTTCAAATACCTTATCCCCCAAAATTTAATTGCGGTCACTTTTAGCTGGTACTGGTCGTCCCGTTTGTAAACCTCTCACTTCCCGCGGCAAAGTCAGAACGAATAGAGTTCAGTTTCTGGGAAGACTTTTGGTGGTGGTTGAAATTTTAATTTACGTGATAGACCCTTTACCAAAGCTACTTAAGACTATTCTGGTCCACGTGTTCAAGGGAACTCAACTTTCGGTTGACTTTGTTTTATGCTCCTACTTCATTTTGTCAAAGTTATTGTTGTTCTCTTTCATTCGGCATTAGATCTGGATCAGGCGGATACACCTGAGGTCAGTAAAGGTACCTTGCTATAGACATTTCCCCTCTGGCCTAACCATAGGTCTAGTATACTGGGATTGGAAGCGGTCTAAATATCGTGATTCCATCCATATTATGCCTGGCGATACTCGTAAACATATTGTTCATTGAAAAAAAATTTCAGGTTGCTGAGTAATTAGTCTAGCCACTGACAGATCTTCAGGGAAGTGTCTACTCTCACTGCTTAAGCTATTAACTTCCTTTGTAACGACTTCTGCATTGAAAATGTAAATTTATCTAACTAAAAAATTTGTTTCAACCAAAGAAGAGGGAAAAGAACCCTAAGAGCATCTTTTAAAAGCTTTGATTCTGTGGATTGTTATGCTCCCACTCTCCTACTAGGCTGCATTCCATTCATTAATAACACATGTTCAGAAATTGGGCTAAAATTTAACTCAAAGAAGCAAGCAAAAGATTACTGGAGAGGAACACAAACCGAAGACTGTCAACATTTCCTTAATTATTTCGGTAGTTGAGTTTTGTTATGTATTTTCTCTACCCTATTTCCATTTAATGACATAATGCAAATACTTATATTTTCTTATAAGAAAGCTAGCTATGCTTTCTTAGCTGGAATAGGAACAAACTATTTCTACCATAAGCAGTGATGTTCAGTCCTCTCAAGGACGTCATGGACTAGTGGGACTTTCTGCACTCAAATTTCGTAATACTAGCAGTGAAGGGACCTTATCAGGGATTTGATATTGATATTAGTAGTAGTTGAGCTCCTTTCTCTGAATGTTTAAGTTTCCCTGGAAGTTAGAGGGGTATTAAATATACACAACCATAATGTGGATGTTCCCTGATGTTTTATGAACTTTGTAATATTTCAATGAGGAGAGCGCACAGTGCAGTTTCCAATCCCTGTATACTGTATCTATGGTCTAACTTGGGGGGGGGGGGGGGGACCAGTAGGTACTGTCCATTTGGTTGACTTTCAATTGGTATAGATTGGCGAGCAAACTATATTTAGAGGACTGGAAGAAAATGCAGCAATGTTTGCCCAATGGTCAATGCTTTATAAAAAAAATTATTGCTAAAGATAATATTTCTTTGCAAACGCTGCAGTTACTCCAGACCTAATCTTAGTCATTGTTGGGGCCTTAATATTAGTCAAACTGTTGGCTCTGACCTTAGCCATTGCCCTGGTCTTAACCTTATCCATTGCCTTAGATATTGCTCCGGTCCTAGCCATTGCTCCGGTCCTAGCCTTAGCTAGCAAAAGTGTACTAGAGTGGTCCCTAATGGTAGGGATCATCACTGTCAAAAAATGCAAAAGAAGCTGAAGATTCACACCCAATGAACATATGGGCTAGCATACTATTTACGCACCCTGGGGCTAGAGCCAGGGTTGGCTAGGGCAATGGCTATATTTAAAGAAATATAGCCTATTTCAAGGGAAACAGAGTCGCCTGCAACACAATGGTCTGCCACAGGGGAGTGTGCTTGCACCTCTATAAAATTTACACAAATAACCAGCATCAAGATTAAACCACCAAGCGGTTTCTGTATGCCGACGACCTGTGTATAGCTTGCCAAGACACAAGCTTTGGAAAAGTTGAGGAGATACTCAAAGATGCACTTAACCAGCTCCACACCTACTACACGACTAACCACTTGTGAGCAAATTCAGAAAAAACACGTCTGCTTTCCACCTAAAAATAGGTATGCCACCAAGAAACTTAACATCATATGGGCTGGCCAGCAGCTCAAACACTTGCCAACATCCAGTGTATCTCGGTATCACACTCCACTGAAGCTTGAGTTATGAAGAGCACATCAGGAAGGCAAAGGTTTCAATGCGTGATAACATCCTGCGGAAGCTGACATCGTCAAAGTAGGGAGCATCACCCATAATACTACGGACAACCGCTCTTTCTGTCTCCTACTCAGCCGCTGAGTATGCCTGTCCAGTTTGGGGGAGATCTAAATGAAAGCTGTTTCCTAATCACGGGATGCCTGAAACCAACTAACACCAGCAACCTTCACTGGCTTGCAGGCATTGCCCCTCCTGAATAAGGAGAGAGGCAGCTAGCAGACAGGAGCGCTTGAAACAGACATGTGACTCACGTCATATTCTATATGACTACCAGCCAGCGCCATCTCGTCTACGATCACAAAAAAGTTTCTTGCATTGTATTGATCCTCCAGAACAAAACCTAACATTATGGAAGCATGGAAGGAGAAACTGGATGCTTTGACGCCAAATCCAGAGATAAATATCCAGCCCATGGAAGCGCTTCCCTCAGGATCCAACTCAGGATGAAAAACATGGCGCTGTCCTCAACCGTCTCCGCAGTGGTGTAGGACGCACCAAATGTTCATTGAGCAAATGGGGATTCCTACCATCTACAGCTACAACACTGTGCGAGTGTGAGACAGCAGAGGACTCCATACAACATCGTCTCATATGTCCTCTCCTAGAAGAACCTTATTCCCCAATTGACCTTGCAGACTTCAACGACCTGGCAAGACAATGTGTCAAGGGATGGGATGACTCAATTTAAATATCAAAAGACACGATAGATAGATAGAGAGATAGATATATATATACTAGCAGCATATACCCGACGTTGCCCAGCCAATGTCAACATGAAGCATTAATAGAAGCTACTCAAATTTTGGCCTGGTTGGTCCTTTAATTAGCTTTTGGCAGCCAAAATATCTTCCTGTTGGTATGTCTAATATCAAATCACACATTGCCACACCCACATGGTTAATAATGCTCACCCGGTTACTTGCACTCCATATGCCAAATTTCAGCCTGATTGGTCCATATGAGTTTTTGGCAAATATAATGACGTTCTATGGGTGTGACAATGACCAGACCACGCCTATTGACACACACATGTGATTCATAATTCTCACCCAGTTACTTGGAAAACATATTCCAAATTTCTCTCTGGTTGGTCATTTGATTAGCTTTTAATAGCTATAACAACTTCCAGTGGGTGTGGTATGGAAAAATCACACCCATTTGTGGTTAATAAAGCTTTTCCCAGGTACTTGGAGACCACATGCCAAATTTTGGCCTGATTGGTCTTCAATTAGCTTTCCAAAATGACTTCCTGTTGGTGTGGCTATGGCAAAACCACACCCACATACCTACCGTCAAATTATTTCCGAAATTTATTTTAAATAATGCACATTTCTTTTATTTATTTATTTTTATTTTCATTTATTTAAAATGTTTTCTTTACTTTCTTTCCTAAAAAAAAAAGAAGCTATATCACGCGCTATATCATGCTAACTTGGGCTAGCTATCGCTGTATCACGCTAGCCTGTGCATGCAAGCAGTTATATCACACTAACCTGGGTAAGCTAGTGCTATATCACGCTAACCTGGGCATGCTATCGCTACATCACACTAACCTGGGCATGCTAGGGCTATGTCATGCTAACCTGGGAAAGTTAGCATCATATCATGCTAACCTGGGTATGCTAGCACTATACCACGCTAGCCTGGTCATGCTAGCACTATATCACGCTAACCTGAGTATGCTACAAAAGAGGTGTAGGTCTGAAGCTCTGCCGTACCTAAACTATTAAATTGGGATGGCTTTGCATTTAGTTTTTTCCATAATGTAGCAGAAATATTGAGGCACAAACCCACACTAGTCATTTTTTTGTCACAATTTGACTGCTAAACTCCACTTATCTGAGAACCAAAAGGAGCATTCACAAAAACTCTTTGATAGGCTGCCCCTGAAGTCATGCATCTGGATTTGGGTGAATGAATGATTGATTAATGAATATTTTTAAAGGTAGATTGACTCTGGTAGTAGCATGGGCTGGGTCTCACCTGTTTACACCTGCGGATATGTCCATGTATGGGACTGGCTAGGCCTCTTTACTTTCTTTGTTGGTAATTTTTGCCGTTATTTTTCAATATTTCATACAATCCAGAATTTGCATGTTATTTAATAGGAGACTTACATGATTACGTCACATACTACTGCCACACCTGCTGATGGTATCAGTGAACCTCGAATTCGATAGAAAATGTATTGACATTCATGACTGGCAATGCTATTTATGAGAACTGCAACTGCAAAATATTTCATTGCTTTCACCATACTATAGGAATAGAAACTTTAAAAAATTTCCATCATGCTGATAGCAAATTCCAAAATATTTAGAGCTGAACTGTGGTGAATAAGGTTGTGGGAAAGAAAGGTTTGATATAACATACCTATCCAGCTTGCAAGCTAGTTCTAGGATCTCATTGGTTGGTGCTAGTAGCGGTGAGTGTTCAACAGTTGCCAGATATGATGTAAGCCCAGAAGTAGCTTCTAGTTCATCCCAAAACACTTTCTTTGGCAGCACTTTATTTCCAAGAATTTCTGGATTGCCACAGGTGCTGCTTGATAGAATTTTGGGAAGCTTCGGAACTGTCTGACACTCAAACCGTTACTTTTCCCATCAATTGGTTCTGAAAACTAGCAGAAAACTTTCATGCACTATTTTCTTGAATATTCTGGTATTTGCTATCAGCACACAGAAAATTTTATAAAGTGTTTATTTCTATAGCATGATGAAAGCACTAGCTATTTGTAGTTATTTTTAGTTCCAAAAATATTGTTGCCTGTCATGAAAGCTAACACGTTTTCTATGATGTTGGTAATTCACTGACACCATAAGTAGGCGTGGCAGGGAGTTGGTATCATTGATAACACACTTTTTGACCACTTTCAGAAATTGCTAGCTATACAATTTTATTACTTATATGTTCTTATTTTACAGGAATGGCTTCTGGATTCACTACTGAGGACATAAACTTATCTCATGCTGAAATGTGAGTAATGTGTTGTTTATGCAGTTACAAATCTTTTTTCTTTCTTTTGATCGATTAAAAAAAATTAATTTTTGGTTACTTAAAAAAGGAATTCATATAAGCTCTTTTTAACAATTTAGAAGCATTAGATATTCCATTTTGAAGTTAAAGTTCATGGCTGAATTTTAACCCTCTATTTTCTTTTGATACACAGCTTGTGTTGTCAGTGTGGGACAACTATCGAACCTAATCCATCAAACACATGCATTGGATGCTTGCGTACCCAAGTGGATTTTACTGGAGAAATACCAAGGCAGACATTGCTGTCATTTTGTAAAGGATGTGAAAGGTAATTTTAAATGTATTTATCAAAAAAAATATTTCTTGAATGTATTGTATATCCTTGTATTGAACTTATGAATATAGGAAGTTATGTGTAAGGGGAAAAAAAAGAGTGATTGTGT
The DNA here is from genome assembly GCA_963969325.1 of Lycopodina hypogea. NCBI lineage: Eukaryota > Metazoa > Porifera > Demospongiae > Poecilosclerida > Cladorhizidae > Lycopodina > Lycopodina hypogea. The sequence continues at coordinate 6,009,594 of OZ017783.1, read as the reverse complement.
ATGCAATTAATATTTATTCTTCTGTTGTTCATTTATTATTTATTTAAATATATATTTTTCATTTATTTATTTATTTATTAATTTATTTATTTATTAATTAGTTTATTTATTTATTTTTAATAAACACAGAAGAAAATCATGGATGCTTAGCTTTTGAGACATATACTTTAGTCATTTATAATCAATTTTTGAACATTTGGCAAGAGTATTTTTTTTTAAATGTATATATTTTTCTCAAGTTCAAACTTAGAATGTCAACTAAAAAAATTTTTTTTTGTTTGTTTGTTTTTTGTTGTTGTTGTAGAAATGAACTAAAGTCCATTTGTATTCTATTGGGTCATAGCAATATTTTAATAACTTTGTAATTACTCAATGGATTTCCAAATTTCGAAGATCAACAGACTCATGACGCTCCAGACATTTTGGCACTATTTCTGAAGAAGTCGACTGTTTCGTGGCAAACTTAGCTCTATGTCCCATGCGTTTTACCAAATGGAATGCAGATGCAAACTCTTTTATTTTTATGATAAACTTACAATTTAAATAAAGGAGGGGGGGGAAATTTTGGCTCCCCCAGTTTGTTACCAATTGCAGTGAAAACATGGATTCCCTTCATTATGTTTTTGTGCAAGGCAAAGGTCTGAAAATAAAATGTTGCTGTTCTGTCGGTCTTCTTGGGGGAGTGGTAAGTGTTAAGTTTAAGAAAATCTCATAATTAGTAATGATCATTACTGTGTATATTCATTATTAATTTTTGTTCCTTGTGATTTTGATGAATTGATAAAAATTGTGTAAATGAAAATGAAGACGATCAAAAGAAAGAAGGAACACAATATGCATGCATGTTGTTCTAATTGTTATGTAGATCATTGTTTGAGGAAGTATTTAGTAAGTCTCATTGTACTGTGTGCACACATCTCCCTATGCTTAAGTATAGTTCTTGATGTGGCCCATTTTCACTTTGTTGATGTATACTTATATCTGTGTCACAAAGATATACCCATATTTGCTATGTTGAAGTGTTCAACCCTCTTGAAATTGTAGTAAAATTGTTCTTAGTGTTCCCTTTTTTTTATTAAGAAAGACTGATCTCTGTATTTGAAGGATAGTCACGAGAATGTGTCCATTCTCACTGTATGGAACAATCGAATCTCTCTGCTGAAGGAATAGTTTTTTAGGATGTACCCCATGGGCATTGTCAGGATTAGATGAGGAGGAAATGGAGCTCTCCAGGCATTATGAGCCAAGGAGAACATAAGTTGCTGGCCTGGAGAGAAATAATCTTTAGATATGGTCAAGAGAAAGGGTGTTTTCATTGATTTTGACACTCTTTAGATATGGTCAAGAGAAAGGGTGTTTTCATTGATTTTGACACTCTTTAGATATGGTCAAGAGAAAGGGTATTTTCATTCATTTTACACTAGAGAAAAATATCAATATCGACTAATGTCATCCCATGCAGAGATGCAATTTTTTTTTTATTAACATGAAACCAAAGTGTAATTAAAATATTCTGTGATAGACTGACATTCCCTTGTCAAATTTAAAAAAAAAAAAAAATTGTATTCCTGCATTTTGATCAACCTGAGAATTCCTTTTTTAAATTAATAGAATGGATTAGAGTAAACTTTATAAACAGGATTGGATGTACCACCTATTTCTATCCAGATGTGCTATGATCATTTTCTCCATCGGATGAAATATATTTATGAAATGTATTCATGTGCTGCAACACGTGTTTTTTTTCCTATACAATGCATGTACCTTTACTGATAATGTATAATATCTGTCAAATACCAAGTAGATTGGTAGTACAAGGAAAGTAACAGACAACATGTCGGTAACCTTGTCAGGATTAATGCGATCACAAAAAAATTATCTGTATGGAAGAAAAGCAAAAGAAGTGCATTTGGCTAGTTCTCTGTCGTAGAATTCCTCCTAAGCGACATAATGAGCCCTAATAAAGAATTTACCAACTCTACTTAGGTTGAGGTTACTGAAAGTAGCAAGGGTTCCTTCAGAAACAGTGTGATATTGGCTTAGTATTCCTTTCATCCAACCTGTATTACATATACTGTTTAGTGCATATATTGACACCATTCAGCTAATTTTTTTTTTCTTGTATCTCATAAAATTAAGCAGCGACAACCAGCAACAACAAATTTGCTAGCATTAACTATCCAGTTCAACATTTTCCATATTATCGTCTTGCACCTGCATGCCAGTGGTCGATCCAGGATTACTGATAGGGGGGTTTCAAAATTTGTCCTGTTGCAGGAGTGTGTAACCATTGGTGTGATAGGCACTCGTGTGTGTGTGTATATATATATATATATAAATTTATTTATTTATTTATTTATTTATTTATTTATTTATTTATATATTTATTTTTTTTTTTTAATTTATTTATTTATTTTTTTTTTTTGTGCTAAAAATGTAAACGGGAGGATTATGGGGAGAAAATCCCAGAAGAACTGGGGCTGGACAAGAATTTTTTACTTAGATTTCAGATAGAAATATAGCAGGATTTAGTGTGTCTCCGCCATTACTCTTCCTAGATTTGATTATAGAGGATATAGTGGATATTTCCCTTCTGCCAGATATCAAGACAATTATAAATGGTGAATTTTAAAGACTGGAGATTGGTATATATTATAAAAGAATGAATGGTAGAGGGGAAGGGGAGAAGTATAAAGATGAGGAACTGCCAAATTAAGACATAGCTATTTGAATGCAAGGGTATCTATACCTGAGATTACCTTGACACATGTGTACCAGGTATGATATCACTTGCATGGTACTTTATAAACTGTGGCCCAAGTTGGGTCTCTCCCTGCCCTAAGCAGACTAAAAACTGAAATAGTACCCTGCCTCAAAAAAGTAGATTCATTCATATTAGCTATACTTAAACAATAAATCATGGTATAGTTAGCTGTCAGTAAGCATAAATGGAAGCTTCGTCCTTCTAGGGTGCATTTGCTGAAATAAAGTGTCTAGTCATTTCCATTTTGGATTTCAAAATCTTGTCACATAAATATCTTTTAATTATGAGAGAGACCACTAAGCCAGCTAGCAGATGTGGTAAAATGGTGAAATTTTTGTTAATTTCTGTTGACTGAAGCTTCTTTCATACTCACATGAAGTAATAGGAAGAGTTAACGCAAGGTAAAATTGACCTTTAATGTTTGGAAAGCTTATAGCATCACATACTTTTTAAAGTATCCACAAGCTTCTCTGGAGCAATAGAACCAGGCACTTTCCACTTTGTAACCGTAAACCAACATCTAAATTTTAACGGTCAACATTGTGGCATATAGCTAGGCCTTGATGGATTATGCTCATATTCTACCTATTTTTCTTTTTTCTTTTTCTAGTAATATTCACCTCCTCTTTTTTTTCATTCTACCTGTTTTTCTTTTCAATATGCCCTCTTCTTCTTTTTTAAGTATGCTCACTGACAAACAGTTGTTGCATCATCAAAAAGTGAATGTTACATATAATAGGTTATTCTTGATTTAAAATATTTTTATAGTTTCAAATATCTATAGTGGTACTGGAACATACAGAAAGTTGTAAGTAATTCTCTCAAGAAGATTTTGTTTCACAGAAGTAGTTTATTGCTCAAATTTAGGAGTACATATCCAGCTATAGTTAACTTCAATGGCTGCACCAATGGGAGGACAAAATATTGAACAGATGCTAACTATATCCAACTTTTATTAGATACTAGAAAAGTATCCATCCCACGCACCAACCTTATTGTGAAATTGAATGAACAAAAGCCAAGAATAAATGGGGCTAAAAGAGGCTCGTGACTGTTGCTAAGTGGAGTCCGGAAGATTCTCTGCCAGTTCCATTTGCCTCTCAATGTAGGATTTTAGTCCCTACAGCCAGTTGGTATATTGTTTCCAGGCAAAAACAAGCAATCTGTTCACACTTTTGCGGCAGAATCCCTTGTTGATCTCTCTGTGAAAAAAACAACAACAAACAAACACAGTAATTGTTACTGTTTATGCACAAAAAAAACAACAACAAAGAGTGCATGCCAGTTGAGTCTTGAAACAGGGCATGAACACTCAGTTAATAATTTCTAATTTTTCATTCCTAATCGCTGCCTTCTTTGCTTTCCCCCTTTTCATTATAGTAAAAGGAAATAATCTTTTTATATAATCCCCATAAAATAGTAAGTAGATCCAATTTGCTGTAGTTACATAAGAGATTACTAGCATGACATTAATCGATATTTAGTGGTTGATCTTGGGCAGACCTGATAGAGGACAGCCTCTCTAGAAAGGACAGATATAAAAGTACTTCAGAAGTGATTTTTGAGAACTAGGTAAGTAGTCATAGAAGATGAATTGGTTACTGTCTGTTCTTTGTAGGATAACCCATAATATGAAGAAATTCCCAGACAGAACCTGTCTCCATTAAATATTTTATCTGTCTTTACCTCTCCAATACAGCTGTACCACCCTTCATATTGCTCGTCTATTGAAGGAATCTGTAAATATTTTAACCCCTTAAGAGGTGTAATGCTTTATCAGTGATTAAAACTTTCTGTCATTGACCGCAAACTCTGTATGAATGTTTCTGAGACACCTATGATATGCCAGTTGCCTCAGACAATCAATCTATAACTTTATTCCTTTGTTATGTATCTCATTAAAAACTCTTCTTTTTTTTAAAGCTCTCCACAATATACTTTGGTTCACTCCTCTCCTAAGCATCTTTCCAATTCATTTTTGTGAATATGATTTGTTTTTATGGAGCTGCACTTATTATTATTTTTTTTACCTATTGCTAAATTGATAATATCATAGTTATTGTTTTATCACAAACAAGGTATTGCATTTGATCATATTGCAAGATTAAGCTACCAGATTAAAATATCTGTCTATTATGAACCTTGGTAGTAAGGATCGGCAATAGAGCTATAACAAAACCCCAATTGCCTGTGCAACTTATGTACCCAGTGTGTAAACGGAGCACTACTACACTTGACTTACACAAGTGTTGAGCACTGTCCTGCAAAGAATTAAAAGTGATCAGAGAGAGAACTTCGGAGGCTTTGTTCTGAGTTGCAGCTATCAGCTACAGTGTATTTGGTTTATTGTTTGGCGGGAATAGCTTCAAACACCTAATCCGGCCAAAAATTTTAATTGTGGCCAATTTTGGCTGGTGCTGTTACCTGGTGGGTGTACAAACTTCCTTACTTCCAGTGGCAAAGTTAACATGAATGGGAACCACTTCCACTCTGTTAGACAAATAATTGTGCACAAACAGGTGATAATGTGTACTTAACTTTGTGCTTCTTACTGTACACTGGCAAAATCTTTGTTCAGAGAAAGCAACATAAAATATTTACAATCACTTACTGGGATTTTTTCTTGTTGATTGTGTTGTCTAGGTATCTCGTTCCTCCAAGTTCTTGGGTACTTTGTTCTTTGGAATCTCCAGAACTTATGAGAATTTGTTTAAAGAAGTTGAGAGGTTTGAATAAAGTCCACTTGATTGATGCAGTGTTTGTTTGGACTGAGCCACACTCAAAGCGAATCAAGCTTAAGGTTACTATTCAAAAAGAAGTAAGTTATCTATCTGTCTGTCATCTATCTATCCATCTATCTATCTATTTATCCACCTATCTATCTATCCACCTGTTATCTATCAATTTATCCATCCCTATCTGTCTATCCACCTATCTAGCTATCTCTTCTATATCTATAAAAGGATATGTTTGTCTGTCAGTCTGCGTCCGTGATTCACGCCTGAACGGTTTAAGTTAGACCCATGAACCCATATATTTGGAATCAGTCTCACCAGGGGAACATCATTAGTATGTTTATATTGCCACACCCTTTTCCTTATTCAAAAAATCCAATGTTACTTTTGCCATTAAAAAAATTGAGCTAGACCCACCAACCCATATATATTTGGAATCAGTGTTATCAGGGAAATGTCATGAGCATACTTATATGGCCACACCCCTTTCTGTATAAATTTTTTTTTTTTTTTTTTTTTTTTTTTTTTTTTTTTTTTAAGAGGCAAAAATGGTATTTTTACTTTAAAAAAAAGAAAAGAAAAGAATGGAGCTACCGGCCTGAATCTTGGCATTCAGACGCAATTAGACTACATAGGGTGGGTCCCATCTGGCCATACTTCTTCCTTTTTGTATGTGAGGCTAAAAAATGTCATGAATGGTACTTTCAAAACAAAACACTGTAATCTAATCATGTGTTCACTTATATTTTATAAGTCTACAACATCTCTTCATATGAGATACTTTTTTATGACTACTCCCCACCAAAAGTATTCCGAAAATCCACCTGTAGGGCAGGTATTTTGCTAGTATATATATATAGTTGTAGTCTCTGTAGTCCGTATGTCTTCTGTTGCATCTTCAGTTTGCAAGTTAGACCCATGAACAGATATATCTTTTTTGGAATCAGCGTATGCAGAATGTTTAAGTACCTATATATGGCCAGCTCTATTTACTGTGATCGCGCTAGGTGAAAAAATGCCAAAAATGGTATTTTGGTCAGATAAATCCTTAGACCTACAGAGCTAAAACTTTGTGGACATGATCCTTGGGTGTCTACTAAGTTTTTTTTCATCAAATTGTTTTCCTGAAAGTGTTAACCCTGGTGTGGGGAAAAGAAATTGATGTTTTCCATTTTCACAGTGGTAAAAGTACAGGTTTCCCAAGCTGAAATTTCAGTTGTTCAAACCTGGTGTAGGTTGATCTTTTCCTCTTTTTTCCTTCCTTCTTTTCTTTACTTCCCCCCTTTTTTCCCCTCACATACTTTATTCTATAATATTTTTCCTCTTTGTCACGTTCGGTTTTTTTCTTTAAATTTTCACACTGCTCAATTGTTTAAAATAAATGATTTTAAAATTACTAGGTTAAATAGAGAGCACACAGACATGCACATCCAGAATTTCTTTGATTAGGGACCTGAGTAGATTGTTATTTGTAGATTATGACTCAAGATTTGTTATTTATTGAGTTCATTTGCTATTTGTTGAGTTCATTTGTTACATGTAGATTACTGGCCTGAGTAGGAGGATGCATACTTGCACACACACCCACACACCAACACATGCATGAATTGCAATTTTGTGATGTAGATTACTGGCCTGAGTAGGAGGATGCATACTTCCACACACACCCACACACGCATGAATTGCAATTTGTGATGATCATTCAATTATTTATTATTGTGTGATATTGTCATCTCAATTAATTGAATACAAACCTATTTAAGGAAGGCTGATCTCTGGAGAAGCAAATTTTAGGGAAAATGTCTGATTGGGATATTGCCAAACTTAAAAAAGATGTAGTGATTTTCAGCAGGACTCAGAGATTGAAGACAAAGTCCAACCTTGTCCAGCTGCCCATGCAAAATATAAATAAGATTTGATATGAATGCCTTCAAGTTTCTGAGGAAGGTGTTCATAAGGCTGTAGAAAGAATCAAGCTTTTTCCCAAGACAGATCCATTCCAATTGCCACTGTTCTGTGTCCACAATCCTTTCAATAAGATATTTCATCCCAGTGAGAACTGGAGTTTAACTGATTCATGATCAAGCAGCTGGCCTTGGACGCCAGCAGCACAGAGAATTTCTGTCTGGATGTGCAAGCATACAAGCATCCAATGAGGAACTTTCCATTCCAACTGCTCACCCTGGGTGTACTGAAAATGTTCTGTCTTCCAATTTTGAATGCAGACAAGTGGCACATACAGCAAATAATGAAGCTGTGATCAAAGGAAAAGCTGTAATATGTTCCAATAATGTTTGGTTTGAATATAAAATATTATCTGTGTTAGTGTTCTTGTAATGATTTTTTTTGATAGCTAAAAAGAAGTTGTGATAAAAAGCAGTGATTTTAAGCTGAAACCATCTTGCAACACTGGTCTTGAGTAATAATTATATTTGTTAATAATACTAGTGTGAATGAAGAAGCTTGAATTTTTTTTGATTGAATGATCTCTACTCAATGAAGTTATTCCTATTCAAACCTCTTTCTGTAGGTTTGTGAGGCTGAAAAAAATGTCGGAAGTGGCCACACCATCCTCTTACTAATCATTCCACCATAAAATTTTAATCCACACTTTAGGGTAGTCACATCCTACACAGTGAATGTTTTTTTCCACAAAAATGTGATTACCTGACCATATCTCTTCCTATGGGAATGCCAGGGGGAAAATGCCAAAAATGATGCAATCTATTTATGGTACCTATGGACGGTCAAATTCATGGACTTGAGACCTAGAAGCACGCAAACAACTAATCTGGTAGGGAAATGATTGGGTAACACAAGGTTATACTTTCCTGTGGGCATATCATATCCCAGGCATTTTTATTGGTGTTCTTTGAATTATTGTGTTGTTAAAAAAAAAAAGGTTTTGGACAGTGCAATAATGTAAACATTTATTCTGGGAATGAAGTTTAATTTTTGAAAGCAGATCAAATTGCTTTTGGATTTTAAGGTATAAATATTTTCTCAAATTCATTCCTTGGTAAGCGTTCAATCTTATGAGAAGAACTCTGAACTAAACAAATCCTGTAAGCATCCATAGTGAGTTTGAATTAAATATCTAATCACAGTGCAATAATACACAGTATTTATTAAATAATCGCTAAATAGATGTCTTTCCAATTATGCAGTTTCGAATACTATATGTTGAGGGGAAAAACCTAACAGTGATCAAAGGGAGGAAAAATCAATATGAAAGTCAATATTTTGTACCACATTATGACATACGAAAACAAGAATGATGGTACAACACCAAAATAGCGTCCTACACCATGTAAAAAAAATAACCTATTACAGATTCAAATTTTTAAAAATTTATGAAGACAATATAGGTACCACACACTTATGTACGCCAACAAGAAAGATTATACGGCGCCAAAACAGCATTCAGCAAAACATAAAAATAATAATAATAACTAAAACTTTCATTTCCCACTAAAAACAAGTTTAAAAAATATACCCAAATTCATCAAACTAAAAAAGAAGATACAAAACAAAGTGAGTCAAAAACACTATACTCACGCGCGCGCGCGCACACACACACACACACACACACACACACACACACACACACACACTCTCTCTCTCTCTCTCTCTCTCTCTTCCAAGTGCTGTCTACAAGACCATAAATTCTTCTTTCTTTTTTTTTTCCCCACCCCCACCCACCAACCAACCATTCGGTTGTAAGAAAACCAAAACAATATCCTGAACTACTGAAAAGATAAATTACATCTAATAATCACACATTTTGGAAACAAGTAAGTATTGAGCTAGTGTTTAATTCAGCTAAGTTAGTATACGCTAAGAAAAACTATTTCAATTAACAGAAAATGAAAGGAAAAAACCCCCACTACAAATAATATTTTTTTCACCTGTTTAGATACCTGAACATAACCCCAAACTTTGTAACTTCATACACAAGAATGCCCCAACAAAAGGAGGGGAAGTCACTTAACCTAAAATTAGCATAAGCCACTACAGAGACACGAAGAAGGGCTAAAAAGGGAGGACCAACAAGAAAGGCAGCATGGTTGAATGACATGTCTCAAAGAGCCTGAATTAGGCTGGACGAAGAAACATGAGAATGAGCAGAACGCCTGGCACAAAGAGCATGAATTAGGCTGGACAAAGAAACAGATGAGAACAGATCAGAACACCTAGCTGAATTGGCACAAAGAGCCCAAACTAGATTTGAAGAAAAATAGGATGAGAACAGAGCCATGTGCCTGGCTGATATATCTCAAAGAGCTCAAATGAAGTTAGCAGAAGAACCTGATGACACAAGACAATATTGGTTAGCACAGGTCAGGGAAAGGATTCCCCTTCCTACCATCTACAGCTCTCTCCGGTTCTACAATTGTTTACAAAACTTCATGAAAATGGTTTGACACATTGGCAAGCCTGACTCCTTCATCGCCTTCATAACAAATCCGAAGTGGCCTGAAATCCAGGGTGCACTGAACTCAGATGAGGACACAGACAATTGACCTGATCTCTGTGCCAGTGTTTAAAATATAGTATGACAGCCTCATGGATGACCTACTGAAAAAGAATATCCTAGGTCAAGTTAGAGCTCACTCAGCAACCATCTGAATGGCAAAAGAGAGGACTAACACATGCACACATCTTGATCATCATGAAAGAAGGTCACAAGCCCAGAACTCCTGAAGAGATCGATCGTGTTCTTCACGGTGAAATTCCAAGCGAGAAGAACCCTCTGCTCCACTCAGTCATCACTGCTCCGAAGACTACCCAAAATTGTTCCAAATTTTACAATATTAGGAAATAACTCCTTTCCTGAATATCGCCGGGGAAACCCAAGTCTGTAGGCAATACACACACCATCAAGAAGAGAAGTAAACAAAAGTAGACCATAGATAATAGGTAGGTTGTTCCATACAATCTATTTCTTTCGGTGAGATACCAGGCCCACATTAATGTGGAAGTGGTGTACCATGTGGATGCAGTTAAATAACTATACAAATATATATGCAAGGGATCTGACATGGTTGTCTTCACTCTACATGATTCCAGTGGTCAAAGATTTCAGTGGTCAGTAGGTGACCATGAAGGATGAATTGGAATCCTTTGTCAATGCAAGACACAATTGAGAGAGGCCCACTGGTGAATCTATGGATACAACTTACATTCTCGGAAACCCGCTGTCGAAAAACTGCACAGCCACTTGCCTGGTGATCAAATAGTTTTCTACGAGGAGGGCCAGGAACCAGTAGCTGTGGCTCAGGGTCAACCTGTCACCAAGCTCACTGACTACTTCGGGCTCAATGAGAGAAATTGTGATGCAAACACTTTTGTATCCACACTTGCCCAAGTACCACACCTGGAACAAGGGGAAGAAGATGAGGCAGAAGTACGAGAGAGGATTGTTTGACAACAATCACAGCTTCCATCAATTACACTCTAGGATGGATTCCTACCATCACCCTCAGCAAGCGTCAAGCAGAGTTATACTACCTCCTCATGCTGCTGCATGCCCACCACTGAAACCATGAGTGGCTGGCAAGCATAGCCATCATCACACCCACCAATGGTGCCGCAGAGATGGTGAACAGCCACATGATGAATAAGTTTCCTAGAAATGATATCTATCAGAGCAGCAACAGTGTTAATGAGGAGCACATATATCCGTTTGAATCATTAACCACCTCAATCCATCTGGCTTTCCGCCCCACATGCTCAGGACCAAGGTTTGTGCCTGCATCATGCTCCTCAGGAACTTCGATCCTCACAACGGGCACTGCAATGGAACTTGGTACATTATTACTCACCTCGACCACCACATCATTGAGGGGGAAGTGACCACCTGAAATCATAAAGGAAAGTGGCTACTAATCCCACGGATTCCACTAATATCAGGAGACAACGTTTATCCATTCAACATAAAAAGGAAACAGTTTCCAGTGAAGGAAGTTTTTGCTATGACTGCTAATAAGAGCCATGGTCAGATTCTCAGAAAGATAGGTCTCTTCCTACCAAGTGATTTTTTCAGTCTACTGACTATCTCTCTCCTATTTCTGGCAATCTATCTTCTTCCTCTATAACTAAATTACTTGTGCTTGCTGTTTTACTTTCTACATTCCACCATTGCTAATCTGTGTTAGTTAATACATCTTAAGATAAGGTGTGCTCACTGGATGTCTCAGGTGCTTCTCTTCTGGAAACCTCTGTTCCCTTTCTGTTATTGTATATATGTGCTGGGCTGATTATAGTAAGAGGCAAATTTTCCTTGTTCAGATTCCCCCCCCCCCCCTTCTCCTTTTCCTTTCAGTATTCATATGGACAAGCTCCAGAATTTGTAATGTAACAAATTATTGCAATTAGTATACAATTATTATTGATTTATTTTTTTTTTTATTTATTCCTGTTCAAAGGTTCTGGAATCAATAGTCCAGCAAGTTATTGTGGTTGAGTATATAGTACACAACCAAATGTGTGATGAATGTCATCGGAGAGAAGCTCAAGATTTTTGGAGGGCAGTCATTCAAATACGTCAAAAGGTATGGATTATAACATGGCTCCATTTTGATTTCAGTGCTATTCAGTATGCATTATCTTAAATCTTTTTAGGCTAATTAAGATTTTTTATTTGTGTGTTAATGCTTTAAATTGAATTGGTTAATGGAGCATTAACCATTGGCTTATTTTTGATCTATTAATTATACTGTGTTAAGGAATTTGGTAATGAACAAAACTCTACATTCATGAAAGCTGCAATAATGTGGGGAAAATTGTCAAGTATACTTGAGATCATATTATTTCTGCAACAATACAATCAATTACTGCTACTATTACTGTTACTACGGCTATCTAATAATAACTAGGCCTATATTACTATAAAATTGATCCTATTAGCCCCAATAATAGATGAGCATGCATGCAGATACAGTACTTTAAATCTGAGTTAATTAAAAGAATGGAGATGAATGAGGGAAAAAGAAACACCAAGAGAAAAATAAAGAAAGAAAAAAAAACTGGTGAAAAATGGGGAGGAAAAATAAATGGTAGGTAGAGGAATCGGAACCTGAGACTTCCAGCTTGGAAGACCACCACTTCGACAACCTCAGCATAGTTTTTCAGGCTCTTTTTTTGCATGGAAATGGTTTAGTTTTGATCAAATCTTGGGTCATTGAATCTTGACCAGCAAACAGACACACCAACTGTGTGTGGGTGTGTACTACCAGTGGTACCCTGAACCCTGTGAGGGATTTTTACTGTAACTGCCTCAGGGTTGACAGCATTCCCAGAAATGTCCTGCACTGTCTGTGTAGAAGGTTTCCACTTACCATACCCCATGTTTTAGGCTTGGTAGTATGGTCTTTGCTGAACACCTTGATATAGCTGGACCATATATTTGAATAAAAACTGAATAAAGTGACAGAATCCAGATTAAATTTCATTTCTAGAAATGCAGGAACATTTGCCTTTTCTGTAATTTGATATACAAAGCCAAAGTCCAGTATTCCAGTTATCTTTTTTTTTTTTCTTTTGTAAACCACCTATTTATAAGGAATAATAGTGTTGTTCCACAAACTCATAACCACCTATCTACTCTTGAAAATCTGAAAATAAAATCCAAAATTATTTTATTTTGTAAAACTCCTTTTAAATAATTTTCAAGCTCTTTCTATTTTCAGTCTGGAATGTAATGTTGTTTGTAAGGGAATATTTCCTCAACTACCTCTTTTGTGGTTAATATTTATTGTCTGTGTATTAAACTGGAAGTAGAGGTGCTCACACTGCTATAAATCTTGCCACCAACCCTTTCCCCACCTCCTCCTTGACCAACCTTTTAAATGTAGCTGCTACTCTAATACAGCTGCACAGCCATATTAGTTGGTTTATCCTTCTGAAGTCCAAAATTAATAATTTCCAAATTGACATGTCTTCTGGAGGGCAAGTCTTACAGGAGGACATGTCTTGTGGGAAGTCATGTCTTATGAGAGGTTATGTCTTGCAGGAGGACATGTCTTACAGTAAAACATTATGAAGTTATAAATATCTTACATGATGACATGTTTTGTCAGGTTTTAGTTAAATGCAATCATCCTTTTTTCTGAAATCTTTTAGGTTATCCTTAATATCTGGTATCTGTGCATAGGCTGCAACCAATTATGCTGCTGTGAGTTTAGGTTTCTGTTGTTGTTTCTTCAGCAATATTTTGGTTTTTTAAATTTTCATTATCAGTCAATAGTCTTCATGCCAGTTTGACAAACATATCCCCTCAACTATGGTATGCATGCACCTGTTTGTTTTTGTTTTTTTAATTGTAGCTGGAATGAGCCACACAATGATGATGGGAGGTCCAGCTCTTACTACACACCACTAAGATTGGTTTGAAATCTTTGCTGGAATAATTTTCTTATTAATACTAAGATGGGGGAGGTGGGAGCACAGAATTCCTTATTTACAGCTGCTCTCCCCCCCCCCCCCCCCAAAGCAGCTTTTTTTCGTTTTTGTTACTTTTTTATGCCACAGTCTAAATTGTCTGGAGTAAATTGTCTGATCTAAAATGTAGTGCCTGTGTCACTCCAGTAATAGGCTTTCATGTCACACTATTTATGTTTTGTTGTTGTTTTTTTTCAAACTCTATTCTCCCTTTGAAATAGATGATATGTTTTTTTCTCTCTCAACAGGTTGTGCAATGTTAAAATAATTAATGTCTCTTTGTAATGGTATAATGTAAATGACTACGAATTTTCATGAATTAAAAATATATATAGTGGGGCCAGGAAGACCCCCCTTTTTTTTTTTTGCTTCTTTTAGTTCCTGCACTTGAACAATGGGGTATGGGCAAATGAAACTTAGTCCAGGTTACTTACCCTTACCTGAGGATCATATCTGCCAATTTTCAACTAAATCCTTTTAATCACTTGGCAGGTTATTACACACACACACACACACACACACACACACACACACACACACACACACACACACACACACACACACACACACACACACACTTAGAACTTAACTTAGAACTTAGAAGCTGCCCATGGTACGAAGTGCCATGATGGCAGTGTCCTGGATGAATCCAGGACCAATGGCAATAAACTTAGCTTATGATGGCATCACACAGAAATGTTGGTGTCTGGTCAGATCTCCTTGTCTTCAAAATTTCCTTCCACAGGCACAACTTAGTGTTCTTAATTCAGATTGCTTGTTAGCTGAGCAGGTGTTCCATCGCCTGGATGTTGAAATTTTCTCTACACCATCTAAACACAGATGAAACCACCCCTTCCTGTCCTGGCACAACCCATGCCATCTATCATACACACCAATTGCCTGCAAATCCACTTTCAGAACATCCCTCCACCTCTTCTTTGCCCCATGGCATGGTCTCTTCATGTTAAGCTCCCCAAAAAACAATCTATTTGGAAGCCTTTCTTCATCCATGCGACCCACATGACCCAGCCATCTTAAACGCTGCTCCAGAATGATATCAGAGATGGAGTGCTGCATGCCAAACCTATGTGATAGGCTTTGAGATGTTAATCTTTCATTCCATTGTTGGTACCTCGTCACACCCAGGATTGTCCGAATACAACGGTTATGAAAAGAATTCAAACATCTTGTATGCACAGCCTTCATCGTCCAAGTTTCAGCTCCATACAGTAATACAGCTAGAACAACTGCCCTATACACTGCTCTCTTTGTTGCCAATGAGAGGTCTTTGTTCTTAAATACTGGCACCCTCAAGCATCCAAATGCTCTAGATGCCATAGCAATTCTTCTAGTCACCTCACTAGTGATCTCCCCATCTCTTGAGATGTTAGCACCCAAGTATGTGAAGTCCTGGACTACATCCACAGAGCCACCCTCCACCTCACTGGTCTGACATCACTTTCATTCAATCCCTCACCAGCAACCATCTCTTTTGTCTTCTCAGTACTCACAGTCAGCTCCCATTCACTTGCCACTTTCACAAACTCTGCTGCTACTGACTCAAAACTATCCCGAGAGGTTGCATACAATGCCACATCATCAGCAAACTGGGACTCAGTTACACTCACCTCACTCAATCTAGACTTAGCTGTGCAGTCCCCAACCAACTTCCTACCATGCTTATATAACATACTCACTCCTGCACCACTACTCCTATTGGGCCAATCAGCCACCATAGCACTAAAGTAGATATTAAATAATGTGGGTGCCAGGGTACATCCCTGCCGTAAGCCATTCCGGACCTCAAACCTATCAGTTACAGTCGAACCCACTCTAACCTCAGCATGCATCCCCTCATGGAAAGACTTCACAACATTCAACATTTTTTCTGGCACACCATACTTCTCTAGGACCTTCCATAGGGCTTGCCTGGGCACTGAATCATAAGCCTTCCTCAAGTCTACAAACGACACATACAATGATTCACCATGTTCCCTCGCTTTCTCCCCAAGCTGTCCTCCACAAGCTGTCTAGCAACAAAAATCATGTCTGCACAACCACGTCCTTTCCTGAACCCACTCTGTGACTCTGGCAGAATTTTTTCAGCAATCACTTGCAATCTTCCCTGTACAATTCTGCCTAGTACCTTCCTTACCACATCCAACAAACTTATTCCACGCCAATGGTCACACTGCTTCAGGTCACCTTTCTTTGGGATTGGAACAACCACTTCATCCTGCCAGTCTCTCACCACTATACCTTCTTCCCACACCTTCTGCATCACCTCCAGCATTCTATCCCACAGATCTACACCACCATGGAGGATTAGTTCAGGAAGGACACCAGACTTTCCTCCTGCCTTTCTCATCTTCAATTTGGTTAGAGCCTGCATCAATTCCTCTTCAGTTGGTGGCATATCCAAATCCAAGTGTGGTGGGAGTAGTGGCAGAGTGTCAATCACTTCGTCATTGAATGCACTGGGTATGTTAAGTATCTTTACAAAATGCTGATGCCATCTGGCTCTTACCTCCTCGGGACCCTGAGTCAAACTTCCATTTTCTTTCATGACAGCAGTGGGTCTAGTTGGTCTTCTTCCAGCATGAGCCAGCTGCAACTTCCTGATACTCTTCCACCTTGTGCAACCATCCTTTTTTGCAGCTTCCCACTCCTTGGCAACCCTGCATATCCATTCTTCCTTAGCATTGTCCACTGCAACCTTTACCTTTCTCTGATGTCTAACTCCTTCCGGTTGGCTGAAGTATTGCACTGTATCATCCTCAGGTGAGCATCATCCTTGGCTTTGATAAGAGGTGACAACAACTCCTCACTATCCTCAAACCAGTCTGGTTGCTTCCTCTTCCCTCTACCAACTACTTCCTCTGCAGCTGACACAATACAAGACTTCAGAGCATCCCAGTTGCACTCGGTGGAATCTCCAGCTCTGAGTGGTCTAGCCAGCAAATGTTGCTCCAACACTTCACGGTATTTATCCCTCTTGGCAGGGGTTTTCAGTTTATGGATGGCAAAAGGCAAAGAAATCTTCTCTTTTCTTTTGGCAGAACGAGGAACAGTAACCTTTAGCTTAGCTCTTACAAGCTTATGGTCAGTCCAGCAGTTTGCTCCCCTCATCACCTGCACATCTCTGCAAACGACTCTCTGTTCAGCCCTCATCACGACAAAGTCTATCATGTGACATTTCTTTGTTGCTGGGTGCGTCCAAGTTCCTTGATAGATTTTCTTCTTTTGGAACCAGGTATTCATGATTGAGAACTGATTTAATGCACAGAATTCCAAAAATTCCTCGACCACAAAATTACGCTCACTCAAACCATGCTTCCCTATAACACCTTGCCATAGATTATTCCCTGTGTCCAACACACCCACCCTAGCATTGAAATCACCCAGCATAACAAGGATATCATTATGTGGAATCCTATCCATTGTATCTTGCAAATCACCATAAAACTTGAGCTTAATGCTTGGAGGTGCCTTAGCTGTGGGTTTGTAAGCACACACTACTGATACATGAGTGCCTGATGCCTTTCCAGACCATCCTCCCTTTTTCTTTCCTGTGTGTACCCACTTCAATCTAGCTGATATTATTCTGGAACTAACTGCTTCCCACACCTCCCCTGCATTTTTCCATGCCACTGTAGCCTTTTCGTCCAATGCTATTCCAACACCCTCATTCCTACTAGCTCTTTCCTGATCCCCTGGCAGAGGACGACCAGAGTGCAGAAAGGTATATCTACCCACTGGCCACACATCCTTTCCAAACCACTTTGTCTCTTGGATCCCTGCAACAGATACACCATATTTCCTCAATTCTCCCATTAACAAATCTATCTTTTTATCAATCTTCCCAGGCTTGTCACTATGGTTACCATGTTTGGCTACACCCACTAGTTGCTTCTTACAGATCTGCTCATCACCTGAACACTCTACTAAAGTACAGACATTCCAGGTAGCTACTATAAACTATTTCTATTTCTCTTTGATTTCTGCTTCATGTTCTGATCTTTTGTCACAAAGCTGTTCTTTATTACCATTCTCTTGTGCTGAACTTTCTTAACTTTGGTTTGCCACACCAAAGAAAGTGAACTGCTATCAAAATCTGGACTACTCCACATGATTATAGACAGCTGCTTGTCAAGACTAGCTAGAAATGTTTATAACAAATGAGGTACTTGACTAGTTGGTAGGGCTTGTAGATAATACAGATAAAACAAATGCAGTGGTAAATGAAAAATTAACTTAAATACAAACCTAGTGGTAAATGAAATTAACTTTATATTTGTAGAATAAAATGACAAGATTAAAGTTCTAAATAGAACTTTACTTATAATAACTAATACAATTTGGAGAGAGATAAATATAACAATCATTCAAAAAAAATTTTTTTTTTTTTTTTTTTTTTTTTTTTTTCTGAACTTTCTTATCTTTTGTTTGAAACACCAAACAAAGTGAATTATTATTGTAAACAAATGTGTTACCAAGGTTACCACAATGAGTTACTTGACAAGTTGATGAGGTATGTGACAAGTTGGTAGGGTTTATAGATAATACAAGTAAACAAATGTAGTGATAAATGAAATTAACTTTTTACAAAGTGCTAGTGTTTAATGAAATTAATTTATATAGTACCCATTAATGATACCTGTGCAAGTTTAAAATGATTTCTGTTGTTATGGAAGTAGCCACTTGAAAGAGAATTTTAAGACTAGAATTATTCAAATTTCGGACTACCAACAGACTTCCAATTAGTTAAGTACAAGTGAAAATATCTGTATAATAAAATGAAAAGGTTAAACCAGTGCCAAATTAACTTAACTTATTATAACTAGTAGAACTTGTAGAGAGCCAAATATAGCAACCATTCAAAGTTCAATTTTTTTTTTTTTTTTTTTTTTTTTTTTTTTTTTTTTTTTTTTTTTTTTACACACACAATTATCGCTAGCTCTATTAATATAAGATAGGTATATATAGATGGTAACAAATAATTTGTCCTTCTATATATACACTGCAGATCTCTCATAAGAGAACGTTCATGTACTTGGAGCAAATGATTTTGAAGCATCACCTTCACACTGGTGCTTTGCGTATCAAAGAATGTCATGATGGATTGGACTTTTTCTATGCCAACAAACAGGGAGCGAGAAAACTTGTTGATTTTGTCAACAGCAGTGTTCCATGCAAGTAAGGATATTACACTTTTTGTGTGATTACATTCGTTTTGAATCTGTTTTTTTTTTAATATGTACAATTAAATATTTTTAAATATTTTTTGTATCAGATTAAAAACTTCTCAAGAACTTATTTCTCATGATATCCACAATAACAAGTTCCAGTATAAGCACACTTTTAGTGTGGAGATTGTTCCAATATCAAAGGTGAGTTTACTGGTTCTTTTTAAGCTCCAACATACATGCATTATTTCTTCTCCCTCATATCTTTTGCCCCTTAAGGTATTCATTTATTTTAAGAGTTTAAGTTTCAACTGAAAAGTGAAGTCAAGAGCAGCAGCAATGCTGGTCATATGGTAGGAAGGTCGATGGTAACCCCCCCCCCCCCCACTAATTCTTCCCATTTTTTAAAGAAATAAATAGCTTGAATATAATTCGAAAATATAGCAATTTCAATGACTTGGAGTATAATCTTGTACTTCCTCTCTGGAAAAGTGGCCAAAGATAGATGAGCTTTTGTGCTCAAACCTTAAATCACTGCATAATGTTTGCTAACGGCTAACACTTTGGGTTTCATTCATAAAATTGTCCAGGGTTTGGGGGGGGGGGGGGGGGGGGGTGGCAACTGGAGGAATCTGGATTCTAAAGGGGTCATGATAGTGTAGAAGTTATCACTTTTCATGAAAACAAGCTTTATTTCATTGAATGAACATCTGCTAACGAAATGAATCAGCTAATCTATTTATATACAAATCATATCGAAACGTTCTAGAAGTAAAATTATGCGGATAGGTAATAAAGTAAGTAGCATATGACAATAATCAATAGACAATCAACGCCTATAGAACACAGGACAAGTTAATATGATTAAAGTCAGCTGATGTCTGCAAATGCCACAATAATTAAATATGTGACAAAGTTTTACATACACAATTTAGTGGGGTCGAGGTGTGTTTGGATGTGTGTGTGTGTGCAGCTTTTCATATATAGTTTCTAGTTTGATGGGAAGGGAAACTCCAAAGTTTGGTGCTAACTTGGAGGGGACATGCTCCCCAAATTTCTTTTTTGTTGTTCTTTGTTTATGTCTGAGATAAATTGTGAGGTATTCTTGGGGAACTTGTAGTCAGTTCTAAAAGACTCAGTTTTACTTGAGTTAAAAGCAGCAACAAGTATTGAAGTCACTCATTTAGATATACTAGGGGGGGAAAACCTGTGCTCTAGTCACAAAAGTGTCTGCTTTGAAGACATGTAGACTTTTAAAACAGAAGTGAACATATGTTTTTAGGAGTCTAAAATCAAGCGTGAATTGCAGATTTAGGCCTGTAGATCCATTCTTTCTCTTTTTGGCAGAAGTACCATTTTTGGTTGTTTTTTTTTTTTTGGTTTTTTTTTTATACAGAAAGTGGTGTGTCCATATAGACATGCTTATGACGTTCCCCTGGTGACACTGATTATATATATATATATATATATATATGGGATTGTGAGTCTAAAATCAAGCGTGAATTGCAGATACACAAACAGGCAAAACAGACTATATTTTATAGTATTGATGCTCATTTCAAGAAACAGTGGGCAGCCTTTTATCAGCCTCATCAAAGGTAACATATCCAGCTGGTTTAGGTCCTCAAAAGATGTGTTATCAGTCTTCACTATCTTTGATCCGAAGAAAGTTCCCTACCTTTATAGTCATGAGCTGTCTTTATACGGAGACAGTTCAATTCTAATTCTCATTGGACAGATTTACCAGCCAAATCATTGGAAGGAACAAAAATTTAAGAAGGAACCCCTCGTCTCTTCTGACCTCAGCAAAGAGTAGAAAAAGTATCGTTTGCTCCTTATTAAGCAGCCAAAAGATGATATATCCATGCAACTGAAACCATTACTCACCAATGACAAGCTTATAGCAGTATTCCCAATCAACATAAACTGGCAACCATGCTTGACTATTTCTGCTTCTGCAGCATCAGCTGGATGAAATTTCTCAGATATGAAATTAATAAAGAATCGCCTTTGTAGCGGCTAACTGAACTTAGTCTGTCCAACTTAATGAAAATTATCATTGAATCTCCCAATCAACTCACCGATAGTGATTTGGAAGAAGTCTTTGACGTGTGGAGAAGAAAAGGTAGAAGGATTGCTGTGAACTCTTGTTCGGACAATTATCTCATTATGTACATACTCTCACTACTCATGCACTTTGTCAAGAACTTATCAACATCAATAATGTAATTTTATTCATACAATTTCCAAGGGGGACAAAAAGGTTCCAAAGGGGGCAGCCACCCCCCTGCCCCTTAAATGAAATCCTGACCATGTCCATTTATTGAATCATGGGATATTGAGATTAATTTTATCACGTGTTTAAATATAGAAATCAGTGTTAATCTTTGGGTGTAATTTTACATGATATGAATATTTTATAGTTTTACTGTAGTAGGTAGAGGATTAGAGATTTCTCTGTTATGGTAAATAGGAATGAGGGAGCTTGATGTTAGAGACATCTTATTAGTGGTGCTCCTTCACACAACAAATATCACTAGTAAAATATGATACCCCATTTATCTGAAAATATGGTAGCCCAATTTAACAAAATAGCACTTTTTGAAGCTATGAATGGAACTGATTTCCTGCTACTCTATTCTTATTAATCAGCAGGCTAGCATTTTGCTATGGAGATTTTCAACTTCACTTGTCTTCAGATCAGTGGACGAGCTCTTTAAAACTGACTCCTTGCTTACTCTAATGGAAAGCACACATTGGACAGTATGGATATACTTTTTGAAAATTTTTAGGAACAGTTCCTATTTTCCATTTGACTCTTGGTCTTCTCCAACTTCTCATCCGTGTGACCTTTTTGAGTTATATGTGTGCATGTCGGTTAAATTTCTAGTTCATCCTAATAATAATTCACCAATGTCGGTCTGTGTTTGTGTGCCCGGGCTCCTAAAAATATGGACGGATTTCAATGAAACTTTACTTGAGTGTTCTGTGACCTCGGGATGTGACAGGAAATTTTTGGTATTAAAAAAATATTGACTTAAAGATAGAAATCAAATTGGTGATTTCCTCTGGAGTCAATTTGGCCTGTAGATCATCAACCTTACAGACTCCATTACCACCAGGCCTGTAGGACAGCGGATCGTCAATTCTGAAGAAAAAAATTTTTCATTACAGGCAGAGAAAAAGTTTCATTAATGTGACAGACTTAATGAATTTCTAATATGTAGCTATTAAAGCATTGAATATGCTCTACTTTTATATCTATTGCTGGGATTAATACAGGGAGCGCACTGGGATCACCCCCCCCCCCCCCCCCCCCCCCCTTTCTATGATATGGCTCAATTGTCAATGGTTTATGATAGCCTTCATGATAATATTACTGGATGTAGTAATAATTATTAAATTGATATTCAAAGGTGGTGTTCAAAAGTTAATTATCTGATTCTGTTCTTTAAAACCCTAAATTTCCCTCAAATTACCATCATCTAAGTTTGTGTAATTGTGAATTACCAAGGCAGTAGGTTGTATAGTCTTGTTTGATCATCTATATTAAATGAGCTTTGAACTGATGCAGTGCCAACCAAATTAATAATAGGACATATAATACCCTGTCAATTTCAGGGAAGAAAGCATAACTGTTGATTTATTGTTATTTAGATCTCTTGCATTTGTTGGATCCTTGAAAACTTAGCATCTTTTGCTGCATCAACATTGTGTTTGTTAGTTGTTTGTTTTTGTTGGGTTTTTTCCTCGAAAAGAAAACTCTCAAACTTTGATTTTTACAAATGGGAGGAAAAAATATATTTAACAATAATTCATTTTAGCAATTTGAGGGCTACCCTACCTCAATATGTACAATGCTATGTATTAAGTAGAGACTTGTCAACTGATACAATGGTCTAAGGATGCTACGATACACCATATTAATTATTAGTGTGAGTAGTAGGCAATCATAGGCTGTAGTTGCACTATAAATAGAGTAAGGGCATAAGTTTTGTACTTGCTTCTCTGTTTTCGACTCAGAGACACAGTGCTACAAATGAGCAGACAAATAAGATACTGTTGATATTTATATTTGGATTTTCTTCCCCCCCCCCCCCTTTGTACGCATTTTGAGAAGATTAAAAAGTGGTCGAAGAAAAGAAAGAAAGAAAAAGGAGAGGAAAAAAATAGACTATGAAAGAAAATATTTCAAGGGGGGAAACCAGAATCCATTTAAGGATGGAATCCCATGAGATATACCATACATTCATGTTTTGCTGTTACAGGGCTCATGAGTTCACACAGTTTTCCTTACATCATTTAGGCAGGGCATTTCAGTCAGTGACTGAGTGCAATTACATGTTGTTTGTAGGGTAAGTATACAACTGAAAACTCAATTTATTGGCCTTCTTTCCTAAGGTGGAAGGAGGAACAGTGTGTAGAGTGGACAGACAGAATCACAGACATTCATGCATACAAATAAAAAGAAGGAACCTCGTTAGCATGACATGTGAAAAGAGAAGGGGAAAATGAAAAGAAGGGAGGAGGAGGGGGGGGGGGAAGGAACGAAAGGGGAAGGAACGAAAAAGAAGTAGCATAGGCACTATTTTTTTTGTTCTTTTTTTTGTTGTAGTTTGTTTTGTTTTTTTTGTTTTTTTGGTTGTAGTTTGTTTGTTTTTTTTTGTCGTAATTTTTTTGGTTGCAGTTTTATTGTAGTTTGTTTTGTTTTTGTCGGAATTCTTTTTGGTCGTAGTTCTCTTTGTTGTAGTTCTTTTTGGTCGAAATTCTTTTTGGCCATAGTTCTTTTTGGTCGTAGTTTCTTTTGGTCTTAGTTCCTTTTTTGTGCATGTTTTAGTTGCAGTTGTTTTTTTTTTGGTTGCAGTTTTTTTTTGTTATTGCAGTAAAAATCTTGTGTTCATCCCTTCATTGAACAGAAACCCCCCCCCCCCCCCCTCCGTGATGCTGCAATCCCTTCGATGACTCAAGTTGTGACTAAGTGTTGCATCAACGAGCAATTATGATGTAGACTTATATGATGTTGAGTTATGTGATGTAAATTGGCTGGTTGGGATTTTGATATTAAAATGTAGCCCTTTTCAGTGGCTTCCATTTGATGTAATTTATTTATTTTGTTTACCACCTCGTAAGTGAAGTTATGGACGTGGTACTTTTTCACTTTCATTTGGCCAGCATTTGTAGTAACCACTGAGGTGTTATTTGAATAGAAGAAAACTTCATATCTACTCTTTTTTTTATTTGTAAATTGTTCAGTCCAAACTTTGGACTAATAACCTCTCCTGTGAATTATCCTTTTCTTTTTTCAGCAAAATTTCTTCCCCTCTTTTTTTTAATCCCTGTTTTTACATTAGAATGATGTTGTGTGTCTTCCGATAAAGTTGGCAAAGTCGCTTGGAAATCTTCGGCAAATAGTTATTTGTGCTCGTGTTGCATCTTCTCTGCAACTGGTAGATCCAAGTACACTACAAGGTATGTCATGTTATAAATTTTTCAAAACATACGATCAATGCTTGTGGGATTCTATTAAATAGAAACTTACGATTCCATGACACAGACTACTAGAACTTATTGGTTCAACACTGCCCAAATAGTCTAAGCCTTGTTTGGCCATATGGGGCTAAAAAAATCAGATATTTTGGCTACTTCATTTTTTTTTTCTTTCTTTCCTTTTTTTTTTGTTGGTACATTTTTGTTTTGTTACATTGCCATGTTGTAGTGCCACAACATATTTATAAGTACTACGACCTCTTTTTCCTCCTTACATTGCACATGCTTATGACTTAAAATTGCAGCTGTCTTTCCCCCTACATTCTTCATAAAGAACTATAGTAGGCCCTCTTGAGAGACCACCCTTAAATGGGGCAAAAATCGGCAAGAGGGGCGGTCTTAAAGAGAAGTAAGTTTTTACAGCAAATACAACATCTTGCATGAAAAATGTGGTCTCTCAAGAGAGGTGGTCTTCCAATAGAGGGGTCTCTCAATAGGGGGACTCTCAATAGGGGAGGGGGACTACTCTATTTTGTTGTTGTGAAAGGACATTGACTGAGAGAGAACAGGTGCAACATTTAGCAAGTAAGGGAAATTGCATAATTAAGATATTCTACAAAATATTGTTTCAGTTAGCCACTTACTATATTTGCTATGATAATGCTAGTTTGTTATAATTTATTCTAGTTTATGGATCATTGTAAAAATATGTAAACGGTTGTGAATATATCTTTCATGTTTTTATTTTTTCAGGTACAATTGTGTAGCAAGCATACACATTGTATATAGGCAGTAGACACTTGACTGGTACTGTTCTCTGTGAATCATACTTTAATTAAACAGCCATTAAAAAGGTGGAACCTTAAATTTATTGTTTAGTGTGCTAAAATTGTTGCCAACTGATTGTGTAGCCTAGAATTATTGCTTTATTCAATGAAAAGAAGATGTTTTGATGGTAACTATATCTCTGTCTGCTTACCTGCTAACTCATTATATCTTACATTGTCCTTGTCGTTTCAGACTCTTGCTAAACATAATGCATTCGTCAAACAGTGAACCATTGGAAATATTAAATGAATAAAATAAAATATAACAAAATAATGGAGAGTAAATAAGAGAAAGAGGAGTCTATACAGATCACTGTGAAATATTGACTACAGATAGGACTAAATATCATGCATCCCTAGAATATTAGGGTTAAATTAGAAGAACTACTACTGTAAATATAACCTTAGTATACCCTAGTATCCTAGGGGTACCAAAAATAGTATGCTAGATCTAAGACAAGCTATCACATTAGCAAGTATGGAGTTAGAAATGTCAATGAAAATTTACTGCGGTTCCTTACCCTGTGTGCCGACCATTACTTTTCCCATCACTAACACCATGTTCTAAATAGCAAACAAGTGCAATACTACCTGGATGCACCCACACTCCAAGCACTGGCATCTCATTGATTGCATCAATGTCCGCAAGACTGAACTTCTGGATGTAATCCTCACCCAGGCTCTCCATGTTGCTGAATGCTGGACTGACCACCATCTAGTCTGCACCATCATGCACATAAAGGTTAAACACCCTGTATGTAAATAGGCAGGGCCGAAGCGCATTAGTCGTGCTTGATCCCTTAAAGCGTGACGGGCTTTGCTGGAGCCTTGTCCATGCCATCTCATATAATCTTGATAAACACCATCTCCGCCTTCAAGTCTCACTGAGGAGTGGTATCACATTGCGGCCGTACTCCTCGAAGCTACCTTCGCCGAAGTCAGCTACTCTTTCAGGTATCATCATCATTAGGACTGGTTTGATGATAGCTCATCGGAGATCCACGATCTGCTGCAGAGGAAGTGTGCATCCCACAATGCTGCTCTCAACAACCCAACCTCTGCCATTCTTCGCAGATGGCTCTCCCAGCTTGAGCTGAGGCATAGAGGCCTTTCGGAGAATGAAAAATGAGTGGTGAATGAACAAAGCCAGAGAGATCCAAAGCTTTGCTGATACCAATAACCTTAGGAACTAATATGATGCTGTAAAAGATATCTTTGGGCCCAGGCAGAATATCGACATCCAGTGCTCTCTGCGGATGGCTGCAAACTCATTAAGGACAGAAAGAGCATCCTTGGTGATTGCGTGGAACACCTTAGTGAGCTGCTTCCCAGAGAAAATCCAGCAGATCCTGATATCATTATCATCTCCCAACACTCCTGCAACTGAATAGTCTAGAGGACGTCCCCACCTTCAATGAAATATATTGCGCTGCCAAGAGCCAAAAAAAAAAAAAAAAAAAAATTTAATAAGGCCCCAGGTCTGGACGGTCTCCCTGGCGAAATATTAAAATTTGGAGGTTACTGCATCGTCATCTATCGCCTACTAAAGTCTAGAATGTACACTCACTTCCACAACAGTGAAGGACACCAATGTAGTCGCTATCTATAAGAGAAAGGGTGATGAATCTGTGTGTAAATACTGTGGGGGTTTTTGTTTGTTTTGTTTTTTTGCTAGTGGTAGCTGGTAAATTTCTTGATTGTGTCATGCTCTCCTGGCAACTGCCGCAAATGTTGCAGGTTCCGTAGGAATTGAAGGACCATAGACATGATATTTGTGGCACTGCTACTGCAAGAGAAAGGCAGAGAGCATCACAGGGACTCTTTATCGCCTTTGTCGATCTTGCCATGACATTCGACACAGTCTGTTGAGACAATCTTTGGCACATTCTTTGGAGATGTGGCTGCCCTCCCAAGTTTGTCAATGTCCTGAAGGAGTTTCACTCTGGAATGTCTGCCAGGATGGTCATGGGAGGACTAGTGTCAGAGCCCTTTGAGGTTAGGTACGTGTGAAGCAGTGTGCTTGCTCCAGTTACTTTCAACATCTACTTGGTTGCTGTCACACTACTGTCTCGTTATTCCATCAACCCTGATGATGCTATCGCCTTCCAGTATCATCTCGATGGCAGTATTTTCAACATCCGAGGGCTAAAAGCCACAACTAAGACCTCCTCATCCACTCTTCATAATCTCCAGTATGCTGATGAAGTGGCGGTTCCATCCCACACGCACGAGGATCTTCAGCGGACACTTACGACTATGGTGGACACTTACAGCAATGTTTGGCTTGTGGTCAACTCCCGTTAAACAGAGTTGTTTTACCAACTCACACCTCGCCTCAATCCTCCACCTGGTTCTCTATTTTACATTGTTCTTGTGGCCTCAAAGACAAGATCCAGAATCACATTTGCCAGGCCTCAAGTACTTTCTGTCGATTATCCGGACGTGTCTTCTCCACAAGGATCTCAACACTGGTTATGAGGCATGGACCATGTACAGTGCTCATGTTCGCTAACTTAACACATGTCACATACGTTATCTGCAGAACATCCTGAATCTCACATGGGCATCCCACATGTTACATCCTCCAGTCCACCAGTTGCCTCAGCATCCAGGCTCTTCTCATGCATAAGCTGCTTCAATGGGTGGGTCTATATTAGGATGCTTGAGACACAGCTCCCTCACAGATCCTCTATGGAGGACATACTGGTGGTCAAAAGAAAAGGTACAAGGTTCATCTTAACCTGTTATCAAAAAGTGCAACATCCCTTCTCAGTCGGCTGACCATACCACCTGGCGGTCCACATACCACGCAGGAGTGGAGCACTTTGAAGCTGCACAAACAGCAGCCCATGAAGAGTGCCAATTTCATAGGTACCAGCAACAGGAATGCAGACCTCCTCCACCTGGCGATGGGATCCCCTGTCCAACTTGTGGGAGGCGGTGTGCTTCGGAATTTGGACTTAGAAGCCACAATCAACACAAAAGTACTAAACTGAACTGAGCATAAATTCATTAACTAAACATTTCTCATCTTCCATTTGTTTCATTTTTGTTTTATTTTGTGTTGTTTTTTTGTTCTTGTGAGCACAAAATCGTCCTCCATCTCTGAGGGACATCACACTAACACACAGACAATATAACTTGAACAATATGGCTATACATACAATAAAGTATGTTTGATGTTTTATTTCATCACATTCAGCACTGTTGAATGATTTTATGATGAGTAATCTAACAGAGATTTAACCATGTATAAGGACATTGCATTTAAAATATGTACAAAAATATTTATTAAAACTTGGAAAAAAAGGCAAGTTCCAAAAAAAAAAATTTTGTTGGATTTTATTTTTAGCCCCATATGGCAAAGCCCTATTTGGGCAGTGTTGAATCAATTTGTTCTAGTAGTGCGTGTCCATGATTATCAAGAGTTAACAAATCAGTTACTCTGGGGTTAATTTTAGGAGTGAATTAAGTCATTTTTATTGTGTTGAGATTAGAATCTCAAAGGTAATTTAAATTTTGGTTATAAACATAGTTAAATCAATTAAATTGCTAGAAGTCTATATTAATGGGAATTACTCCTAGAGTTCAATAGTTCTTGCAAGTACAAGTAAATAATTTTTTTAAAAAGCCGAATAAAGAAAGAATAATTCCATTTAATTCGACATCGCTATGATTGCACAGTTAGAAATTTTTGTTCAGCTACTGCCTTTATGGTTTTGTTTTGATTTAAATGTTTGATGCAAATATGTCACACAAAGCATCAAGAGGTTTTTACACCCAATTCTATTTACTCGATACTCATAATTCAATTAGCCTGCTAGATAGCCATATATACCCTGTCCACTCCATTACCTCCATGTTCGATTCATATTCTTACTGATGTTTATATTGTTTGTTTGTTTTTTTGCAGTTGTTGACTTGCCAGCAAATTTGTACTGGAAATATCCTTTCTATAGTCTATGTGAGCATAGGCAATATACAGAGTTCTTCATACTTCGTATTGAACGAGTGGAATCATCAAAGAGTGACGTGGTAGGTTGTACATGATTTAAGTTATTTTGAGTAAGTTACAAGTTTTTACACATTTATAAATTAC
Organism: Lycopodina hypogea; assembly: GCA_963969325.1. Classification (NCBI taxonomy): domain Eukaryota; kingdom Metazoa; phylum Porifera; class Demospongiae; order Poecilosclerida; family Cladorhizidae; genus Lycopodina; species Lycopodina hypogea. The sequence goes on along the minus strand of OZ017783.1, from coordinate 5,980,054 downwards.
TATACAAACATTTATATTAGAATACTAGCAGGCATACCCAGCGTTGCCCGGAATGTGACATACCCATAGGAAGCGATATGGCCTGATATGACCCAGCCCATTTCTCTACCATAGTCAAGTTGTGTTTGCATGGTCTCTAGGTTCATGAATTTTACCATGATTTGATTCTATAATTTTGAGCATTTTTGACCTTACATGCCCACAGGAAGAAATGTGGTCAGGTAAACTATCCATTGAGTAGAATTTTCCTTCCCCGAAGAGCTGGTTATATTTGTCCAAAAGTTTGTCGAAATACCATTTCTGGCATTTTTACTCTGACATACCCAGGGGAAGGGGAATGGAAGGTGAGACCTAGCCTGTGTTAATGTCAGTGCCATGATGTGTGTGCATGCTAAGTTTAAGGTCTCTAGATCCAAGAATTACCTAGTTCCATTTTTGGCACTCTAACCTCACATACCCACAAGAAGAGGTATGAATAGGAATTGCCATGCTGAGTAGGAGAATCCAAATCAAATCTAATTCAAGCCTCTTTATTCACAGAAGTAAAGTTGAAAATGTCAAGATTAGTGTTACCAGGTTGATTCAGCCAAAATCATCACAAAACAGTTTGAAAACACTACTTCTTTCAGCTATCAAAAAAAAAAAATCACTGCAAAAAAAAACGCTAACACAGGTAATATTTTGCATTTAAACCACATATGACCAAGTTACATTAAAACATGTTACAGCTTTTCCTTACAACTATCTCTTTAGCAGTTGCTGGCTTGATTGGTGTCAATGTGCTTCTATCATTCCCCATATTCCTAGACTTACTGTCAGAATCCTGCCTCCTCACTAGAGGAATTGTTGAAGTTAGTTGTATCACTTTCATTTAGTTCAAATTACAGCTGCTGTCCATCCTAGTGATGTCACTGAAGAGTTACACCCCCGCAGGAAGTAAAGTATCAAAGCTAAGTTTTCATCATGAATATTACACCAAATATTCCAAATACATTAATTCATCTGTAGTTCACAATTAAAAGGGGGGGAGGGGGGGGGGGGGAGAAATGTCGGAAATCAACAAAGCCTCATGAGGCAATAGTAATTTATAGAGGGCCATGCCATAAGTTTCAAAAAATCCTCCACGTGGAGGCCTTGGCAACTGGCCCCATATGTGATGACCAGTTATTTAAAGTTAAGCAAATATTTTAATTGTTTATTGCATTGTGTCGCAGGGTGTATTGGCTGATGCCTGGGTTGTTCCCGTTGCTAAACTCGGGCAAACAGATGGACAACTTCATTGCAGGACACACCTGGGTCATATTTTGTCAGATGGTGACATAGCATTGGGTTTTAATTTCTCTACATCCAACTTGAATGACCCCAATATTGACTTAATGAAACCAGCAGATATCCCTGATGTGGTGAGTTTTATTTCAATCATGTAAATTTTAAAATAAGAAAAGATTATGTGTTAAAGTTTTTGGCCCATGCAGATAGTGTGTTTGTTTGTTTGTTGTTTTTTATTTAATTTCCTGAAATTTTTGACAATAAACTGTCTTATGAGCCAATAACCTTTGGTCAACCATTTTCGTGGGAAATGTAGAATTGTTCTTTTCAACTAGCAATTACAATTTAAGTATTGTTCCAGAATACTGAACTAAAAGTCTAGAACTCTTTCTTTTTTTTCATCCAAACTATTCTAATATTTTGTTGTTATTTTATTGTTGTTTTAATTTGGAAGCCCTGAGCTGCTCCATCATCAGGATGATTATTTTTATACTCATCACATCTATGCATCCCAAAATTGTTGGAACAAAAAATATTCCATTTCCCCCCTCCCAACATAGTATCATACTAGGGCACTAAGCTGATATATTTTCAGTAATTTCATTGTGTTTGTGTAGCTGTATTAGTGTATTAAAGGTAACTGGTGGGGGGGGGTTGGTTGGTATTAGTATCTTATCTGCTTAACCTTGATGCATAGACTTTGTATTTGAAAAAAGCTAGTCAATGGACTCAATTTGCTCGTCACTGCAGTGTCAAACTCACTTTATTAAATTCAAAATTGTATGTATGTGCTTACCTAATTCCCTTTTTCTAAGAGCAAGCGGCTTAATAGAGGATTTGGCATGCAAACAAAGTTTTAAAGCTGTATGACCTCCCTTTGCTAAATCCTCAAAATTGTATAATGTACCGACCTCATGTGGCTACTGTACTTCCAAACTCTAGAACATAGAGACCTCAAACTTTGCTTGCATACACAACTTGACTGGGAAAGTAATTTCAGCAATGTTAAAACCCCATGATAGGAAATGTGGGGTCTCCAGACAAGAAAAACAGGAGATTAAGTGGGTGTGTTGAGTCCATTTACCAAAAATGGTCAAAATGAAAGTAAATGCTAATCCACCTTTGACCTCAGAAAGTACCCTTTTAATCTAAGAATGTTCTAAGTGTATGAAGACAATTACACACTAGTAATAATGCTTGCTAGTTGTAAAATGCCAAACTCACACGAAAATGGCTAAAGCCATTTGCAAATAGCAAAATTTTAGTACAACAAATCATGGAAGTATTTTACCCTCACTTTTTGCACCTTAATCACAACTGAATGATACTGAAAAGGAATCAGTGGCACTGGGTCTGAAGTTACAATTATTTAACTTTCCAAAGGGACCTCTGTGCTCTCTTCTGTAGTTATCACCCTTCTGCAGTTCTTATCTTTCATGCTGCTACCACTCTTGATTGAACTTACCAGAATCCTGCCTCCTGACTGAGAAATGTTGAAGTTGCATATTGCTTTCATTGAGAAGCTGTAGCATGTAGCTGCTGTCCCTTCGTTACACCTCCACAGGAAGTAAATTTTAGAAGCTAAGTTTTCTTCATGAATGTTTGACCAAAAACTTCCCAAAAAAGCGTCCCCCCTCCCCTTTCTGTTACTTTTAGGGGGGACTAAAGATCAAAAAATTTCTTTTGTTTACTTTAACTAGTATTGTACTATTGTAAAGTATATAGAAAGAGTTTTATTTAACACTATAAAACCACATACATAGGGGGTGTGGGGAAAAGTTGGGGTGAGCCTTGGAAACAAGGTGAAAAAATTGGCTTGACCTTTAGTTGGCTTCTTTTCCCCCCCCCCATGTTTGTTGTTGGGTTCCCCCTCCCCCAGGTTCTCATAAAGAAAAGCTATGGCAACATGCAAAAGAGGCATAAGATGCGTAATTGGAAAATGAAACGGTTAGATAAATCCGAAGTATCTGTGAACAGAGAGAACCACGAACAAGACTACGTTGAGTTTATGGAGAACATAGAGGAAGACCTGCACTACAGAAAGAATGTGAATGTTTATTTAGGTAAGGCGTCACTGAGAACATATGTAATGTGTTGGCTTTAAGTAGAAAGATGTGGTTATTTAAACTTATTGTTTCCTCCTCTTTTTTTTTGTGGACAGATTCATCATTTGTTCCGACAAAACAAGATGATGTTGCTTCAGATGTACCTCAAATAAATGTGGAAGAAATGCTTCAGGAACTATCCTTAAATGATGTTAGTACATTCCAAACAGATTAATACATACTTTGATAGCATTAATTTGATTATATTACATTAAACATTCATGCTTTACATTTGTATAAGTTTTAGTTTTAGCACACTCAGATTGATTTTTGCTAACTTGATTACACATATTACATATCACATTTGATTAATTATTCACACTTCATTATACTATAGTTGGACAGAAGAATATGAGTGCTTGCTTCTTCATTTAAACATCTTTTTTTGCTTCATTCTCCCTCGATTCACTTTTGTTCTGAAATAAAATTGTAAATAAAATGTATTGGATTGTTATGAACAGATTTCGTTAAAAAAGAAAGGAACAGTTTATGACCATCCCCAGTCATGATGCAAAATTGTGTGTAATTGTTACAGGTTCAGAAAGATAGTATAGAACTGCTTCTTGTTTCCCAAAGCAGCAAAATCCAAATCATAAAGAGGTGTGGCCTGGTGGGAATCTGCAAGACTACGAGCTGATTTTATTTAAATGAAGTACAAGAAAAGGTGTTTTGAGTGGCTTCAACAATGTTTCATTTAAAATTGGCCTGTGCAACACTGGTATGTGCTGTTAGTAAGTTAATATGGATAGTACCATTCAATTATGTGGTCATGCATTAAGTATCCTAGAACTATCAATAATGAGCGTGTGTGTCAGGTTAAGAAATGCCATGGTGATAAGGGAAAAAAAACCAAGTTACTTTGGTCAGACAAACCTATAGAGGTACAAAACTAAAATTTGATATACATATGTGTAAGGCTAAAATGCCAAAAACGGTACTTTGGATATAACACTTCGACCTTGGGTGTTAGACATACAAACATATTTGGAATGAGAGTCCTCTGGGAAAGTTTAAGTACGTATATATGGCCATGCCCATGTCTGTGTTCATATCAGTCCAAAAAAAAAGGCTAAAACGTACTTTGGCCAGACAAACCTAAATGAACCACAATAAACACGTGTGTGTGGTTTTTCATGGCTACACCCACAGGAAGTTGTTCTGGCCACCAAAAGCTAATTAATGGATCAGTAAGATTCGAATGAGTGGCATTTATAATGTGCCGACATTGGCTGGGCATATGCTGCTTGTATATATATCTTCTATCTACCTATAAATAGGAGCTCTGTTTTTGTGTGTGCATGATTTTTTTTCACTGCCAAACTGCTGGACCAATGAGGCTGAAATTTGGCATGTGATCTCCAAGTACTCTGGATAAGCATTATTAACAACATGTGCATGTGACAATGTGTGGTGGTCACATCCACGAGTTGTTTTCATTGGCACAAACCAATCACACTGAAACTTGGTATCTGGTCTCCATGCGACCACAAGAGTATTAATAACCTACACCCATAAAATATTAATGGGACAGTTAGATTGGTCAAGAGGAGCAATCAAGTGGAACAAGATTTAATTGAACCCCCCCTAAATACACACAGCCACACCCACAGGAGATTAACACACATGCTGGACCAAGCAGGCTAACATTAGGCATGTGGACTTTGTAACCATGATTGTTATTACCCTCCAGTATTTGTTGTTATGAGTGTGGTTTGCCAACAAACGTTACTTAAACATGGACTAAAATATCCAGAAAATGGTTACCATGGTGATGAAAGAGCCAAAAAAAAAAGGGGGGGGGGAAGTATTTTGACCAGAAAAATCCCTGGAGCTACAGATCTAAAACTTGATATGCATATACAACTTCACCCTGGGAGTAACATGGGCTGGGTGCCCCTGGCCACACCTCTTTCTTTCCCTGTGTAAGGCTAAAAATGTCAAAAATGGTATTTACCAAAAAAATACTTGAACCTAACTGCAGGAAGGAATGCATGAAATGTAAATCAAGTTGCAATTTTTTCAGAAGTGTAATGCTATGCAATTTCGTGCTTTTGAAAGATAGATTATATATACTGAATAGTAAGTAACAATGTAAAGTAACAATGTAAAATAAAAATGATAAAAAATACTATAATTTAGTAATAGTGCTTACTTGAAGCCTTTGCAATTCTGATGAAAGCCTGTCATACTCCACAGCAGCAGCTTCAGCCTGCTTCTTCATAGTGTCCACATCAAGTTGTTTACTTTCCAATTCTAGAAGAAGAAAAGTTACAACTTACAGAAATATAATACATACATATCTGAGGGAATACGTTTTTGTAATGCTTCAAACTTGTCCTTCTTCACATAGTGTTCTCTGTCAGCCTGCACATAATAAATGTATAGGTAATAAAATCAAAAATTTACAATTTCAGGCGACACAGTAAATACATCGTGAAAACTTACACTAGTCTCAAACAATCAAATGTATAACTACATTATTTTTAAATTGTAATTAACAAACTCAAACTTTCACACCAAATATGTCATCTTCACAGATCCATTTTTAAGGTAAAATAATCACTTAACAATAGAAGTAGAAATAATAATTATAGTAATGAAAATACTAGCTGAAACCCTGCCCTACGAGTGGTGTTTAAAAAAGAAAGAAAAAAGATGGGTAAAAATATAATGCAACTCAAAATTAGACTGTTTTAAAAGCATCCCCATCCATCAAGTACTTGTGCTAAATTCCTTCCTAATCAACAGAACTGTTACTCACAAAGAGAAATATAGATTGGTCCCAAAAACCCTTCACAGACGTACATTGAGATGCCCTAATCAATCCCTAAAAGTTTTGGGAGGATCCCTCCAGTGGTTTAGAAAGAGATAAGAGTCCTACCATAGACGAACAAATCGTGAATTTTTAAAGACTAGTGCACCAACTGCTTCTTTGATGCATGGTATTGGTCAAACGAAGTAGAATAGTGGTAAGAAAATAGATTATATGGTAGCAGCTTGGATGAAACTTGTGAACACTTTGAAATTAATACTTGTTGGCCAAACTACATCCACAACAACACCTAAAGTAGTGTAATAATACTCTCCCGGTCACATGGAGAACATATGCCCAATTTCAGCATGATTGGTCCAACAGAGCAATAGCATGTGGTCATTATGTGACTGAGAGTGTTATTACCCTCATTTGGGAGTGTTTATGGGTTTGATTTGATCGTTTGATGAAATCTTACTCTGCTGGATCAATCAGGATATCTCCATTAATATACTCCTGTGCCCTGGTTTGGCTATTGCAATTCGACACAAAACCGCACCCACAGGAGGGCAATAACACTCCCTGTCACCAAATTTCAGTCTGATTAGTCCAGTGGTCCAGCAGAGCAAGAGTGATATCACCCTCCTGTGAGGGTAGCTATGCATGTGCTTTGGAGTGGTCTGAAAAGTATTAAGAGTCCCCACATACAATTAAATTTGAACCCAAATAATAATTCACCAAAGGCTGTGTGTTTGTGTCCGAAAACTCTTCCTAGACATATGGCCAATTATGATGAAGATTTACAGGAATATTCCCCATGGCTCCAGGAAAGTACAGAAAAATTTTGGTTTGGATTGGGCTAGGGCAAGCATTTTTCAGCATTAGACACAATTCGGTAAAGGATTATCTGGCTTAGCACTAAAACGCGTCAAGTATGTTTTTTGTGACCAATGATGTGATAGATAATTTTTGGTTTTGAAAAAATATTTACCTAGAAAGATGAAATAGAATTGATGGTTTATTCTAGAGTCTAGTAGGCCTGCAGGTCATCAAGCTTACAGACTCCACTTACCATCAGGCCTGCAGGTCATCAACTCTATGAAATCTAGATTTACTGAGGTTAAGGATTGGAAAACTTGTGAACTTGTAATTATTACTGGAAAAAAAGCGTGGATTATTTTCATTAACTTGATGGTTATAATTGGTGTGGCCGCCAAAGATGGCCATTCTGTAAATTATAATAAATTAACATGTTGCTGTGAATAATTTATTGTTTTGAAAAGATTTATCATAATATGTTAGTGGGAGGAGAAACAGTGTTATAACAATTTTTAATGTTTCAAGAAAACTCATTTTTGTTAGGCTAGCCTCAGAGATGGACCTTGAGCCAGTGTCAAGGATGAACAAGGTGAATGTTGAGTTTGAGTCATTAAAGGGTAATTGAACTGGAAAAAAAAATTGTTGTCTTATTTTGTTGTCCTTGTTGCATAACATGGTATAAAAAAATTTGGAAATTTTTAGTTTAATATTCATGAAGAAAGCTTAGCTTAAAAATTTTACTTCCTGTGGGGCGTGTAACTAGTCATTGATGTCACATGGGAAACAGCTGCAGCCAGAACTGAATAGCAGTGATAAGCTATTTCAACAAACTTCAACAATTCCTGGGGTCAGGAGGCCCAATTCCACTGGTAAGTCCAGGATTGGTAGCAGCACATTGACATCTAGCGCAATAGCAACTGAGAAAGAGTTGTGGAGTTGGAAATCTGAAAGAATAAGTGAAGAGATCTGTCCCTTGGGAGAGTGCAATAATTATTCATACCTTCAGATTCTATTTATACTGCTCCTCAGTTCCATCTATCTCTGATTCAGGTAGAGAAAATGAGGATCAAAGACTTTCTGATTTGTCATGATAATATATAGCTATTTACAAAAAACATTTTAGCTTTGGCTATTTTGGTGTAGAGCTAGATATTTAATAGCTAGCTATATAGCTACAGAAAATGAGTATCTTGTTATGGTAATACTTGCTAGCTAGCTTGCCATTTTTGGTGTGGAGCAAGGTATTTCATAGCTAGCTAGCTATATAGCAAACTGTAATTGTTCTTATTACACCAGGTTATAACATTTATAGCTTGTAGCCCAGGGTAGTTACTAGCTATATATGTTATAACCTAGTGTAATAAGAAAAATTACACAGTTTTCTATATAGCTAGCTAGCTATAAAATACCTTGCTCCACACCAAATTTCCAAATTTTTTTATACCATGTTACGCATCAAGGACAACAAAATAAGACAGTAAAAAAAATTATTTCTTTTCCAGTTCAATTACCCTTTAAACTCATCAAAGTACAGATGTGGCAGAAGCTAATGTGGAATAAGTCTGTGATAAAGATGAACAAACAGGATGGGCACCACTGTAGTAGAGTGGTCCCGAATGAAAATGGGTCAAGTAACTCAATGGGTCAAGTAACTCAATGGGTAAAATATGAAGAGAAAAAATTAACTCAAAAAAATATATAAAAAAAATAAATATAAAAATAAACTCAAATTTACGAGAATGAAAGCTTTGCTGTTGCCCATGCAACTGGAATTCACAAGAATAATAGCATGCGCAAATGCATTACTCTTGGGTTGAAGGTTATTGTTGCTGAATAGTAGAAGCTCTTATCATATCATTGCTTTAGCTGATCTAGTGTTGTTTTGGTGGAAACCTGAATCATTATTAGCCATGCCGCTTCTGAATTTAGCTAGAGCTATTAGAGATGTAAAAAGCTGAAGAGCTTTTTACACAGATCTCCCTGTGTTAGAATCTGCATACGTCATTAGAGAAGTGCACCATTATGCAGAATCTGTGTATGTCGTCGGATGAAGAAATTAAGAGAGGACGCATCAATAATTTTTTTTAAATGGCGATGTCCCAGGCACAAGACACAGAAGCTATCATTTTTTCATGATTCATTTTAGACACATGGGAAAATTCCATTTGCAAACATTATACATTCACACATGTAGACAGAGTATCCACTACGAGGGGTGCAGGCTGAACAACTGGGTCCATTGCTTTACCAGGCTCATGTCACAGTAGCCAACCTTGCCCACGTCACAATAGCCAACTTTGCCCACTTCACAGTAGCCAATCTTGCCCACATCTCAGTAACCAACCTTGCTCACATCACAGTAGTCAACCTTGCCCACGTCACAGTAGCCAACCTTGCCCACGTTACAGTAGCCAACCTTGCCCACATCACAATAACCAACTTTGCCCACTTCACAGTAGCCAATCTTGCCCACGTCTCAGTAGCCAACCTTGCTCACATCACAGTAGTCAACCTTGCCCACGTCACAGTAGCCAACCTTGCCCACGTCACAGTAGCCAACCTTGCCCACGTCACAGTAGCCAACCTTGCCCACGTCACAATAGCCAACCTTGCCCACGTTACAGTAGCTAACCTTGCCCACATCACAGTAGCCAACCTTGCCCACATCACAATAGCCAACCTTGCCCACGTCACAGTAGCCAACCTTGCCCACGTCACAATAGCCAACCTTGCCCACGTTACAGTAGCTAACCTTGCCCACATCACAGTAGCCAACCTTGCCCACGTCACAATAGCCAACCTTGCCCACGTTATAGTAGCCAACCTTACCCACGTCACAATAGCCAACCTTGCCCACGTTACAGTAGCCAACCTTGCCCACGTCACAGTAGCTAACTTTGTGTGTCCCATAACAGGAGCACATTACAATGACACAGAGTGTTATTGGAAGAACCGTAAGCAGTAATTCAAAGCAATGGATGAGGTACATTGTACCATGCTATGTGGCCACCTGGATGAGTTCATGTGGAGAGAAGTACATGGTAAAACTGGAACCAGCGCATTGAGAAATATCCTGAAACACGTAAATGAATGGTACCCCACACCGTGATCCAAGGGGTTGCTTAAAGTGGTTGATTGTGGACTCACACTGTCACCAGGAGTTACTTAAAGTGGTTGACTGTAAATTTGCACTATTTGCATGAGTTTCTTGAAGTGGTTGACTGTGGACTTGTACTATTGCCAGGAGTCATTTAAAGTGGTTGACTGTGGACTCGCGCTATTGCCAGGGGTTACTTGAAATGGTTGACTGTGGACTTGCACTGATGCCAGGAGTTGTTGACCTCTGACATTTGGTATGATTACATATGCAAGCAAGTGTCCCAAGTGCACAGGGCATTTGATAGGGTGATACTCACCAGTGTGGAGTGGAATTATCTTGGGTCCCTTGTGCTCAGAGGCATACAGGCAGAGACAGCCAGCAACCAACTCAGTTTAGATGAGCTGCATCAGCAACTATTCCACCAACAACAACCTTCAACACAAGAGTTTGCTGAATAAGTATCAATTGCAGTGCTATTGATGCTTATTCTTGCAAATTCAAGTTAATTTTCTCCATATTTTACCTTTGAGTTACCTCACCCGTTTTTATTCGGAAAGAAAGTTGGGAATTAAAGAACGATGTACTTGACCTTGTGATTTTAGAAAGCATATAACCTGGAAAATCAAATTCTCACCCATTCCTTACTGAACCCAATTCACCTTGTTCCACTTTACGGAGTACAGCAATTTCTTACTGGTAATATGGAAGACTTATCTGCTGTAAAATGTTCTCTTTGTGTACACACGCAATAAGCCATTCCAGGCTTGAGAATTTAATAAAACATTACTCAGCAAATGCATCGCAACTAGAGTTCATAAGCTTTTCTAAGAAGAACACACAATCAAACAAGTTTTGATTTTATTAAACATGTGAAAAAATTCATTTAAAAAAAAAATGGTTACATGATAAACTTGTCCTACATGTTGAAGACATTAAAAATATCGCTGTTGCTTAAAAGTCCAGGGGAGGAGAGGTTATTATGATGTTTGCCTCCAAACACTACATCAACATTGCAGCCTATGACTCAAGGCATTTTAGAATCACTGAAGAGAAGGTATAAGAAGAATCTTTTAAGGCACCTTATTCTTGTGAATGAGTCCTCATCCCTCTCAATACCAGAAATTGTGATGCAAATAAAATCAAGGATGTAGACCTCAAGTATGGGAAGAAGCAGGATTAGACAGTTTGAAGAAAGGATGGAACAAGCTGTTTACAGGTTGCTTCTTCAGTTGGTATAGAGGATGTTAGGAGTGAGCAAGCCAGTGATCCAAATCTTCTGATGCCACAAGAGATTCAAAAGAAAAATCAGCAATTAAGGTTTTGTCACCTTAGTGATCCAAGCTGGCAATTTCCACTAGATTGGTTATAAGAAGACCACTCCTGGATATCATCTAATGACAGAAGCTGAAATTGCAAATGAAAGTCTAGAAAGAAGTTGTAATTCAGATGATGAAAGTGATGATGATCTGGAAAGAAAAATACAGCAACTTCTTCAAAGGCCTGTGAAACATTTGGAATGGCATTAGAACGTCCCAAGCCGACACAGAGGCCCCTCCACTTGCTTCTTGTCAAGAAATGGAGACATAGCAGCATAAACGAGGTATATTGTAAAAAGACAAAACTTGCATAAGAGAGTTCCATTGCAGTGACTGAACAGAATGAGTAAAATATGGTTTAGTCTGTTTCTTGCTTTTGCAAAGGAGGGGTGGGCAGGGAGGCTGGGTAATGAGCTATGTGGTTAGTACAAGGCCAACTGTTTGCCACCACAGTAAAATAACTGCAAAATATTAGTGCTGTGATATTTAGGCACTTCTTCTTTTGATCTCACAAGTACAAATGACACTTTGAGAATTGAGGGAGAAGCTGAACGAATTTAGGGGAGAAATATTCCCCCCCCCCAAAAAAAGGTCCCCCTGGATATAACCCAGATTAAAAAAAGAAGAAAAAAAATTAGGTTAAACAATGAAAAGATAACCAAATTTCCAAGAGAAGGAAAGGTTACACTGAATGTACAATCCAGTTGCTAAGCAATTATTTGAAAACCATAATACTGTCAACATCAATATTAATGCCACACACGGTTTCAAGGGACATTTTGAAATCCCCCCCAAAATTATGTAAAATAGGGTCACAAATGCATGACATATCGACCTAGATAAGGAAGTGTTTTTTATAGCCTTATCTATCACTAAATTAACAAGAACAGGACTATCTCAGACTTACACTATTGGCATCTGCGTCCATTCTTTCCGCCAATTGAGCACTAACATTGCTAGCTTGATTAACCACTGCTTCATGACTAGCTTCAAGGGTAGCGTATTGAGAGAGCGATGAAATAAGACGTCTAATAACCCTGCAAATACATCATCTCAAATTCCAATAATAAATATTTGTTTAATGCTTACAGTACAAGAAATAAAGCAAAGCCAGTAATGAAGTAGTTTCTTTGCCCTTTACACTCCCGCAGCTGACGATCTATCTTGGAGTCCAAAGTTTCTTTGAGCAAATGCTCATTTGAACGACCATACTTCATCTGTTGCCTAATCGAATCTATTCATATTATATCATTCAAGTGTAAGAAATTTAAGTTATAACTAAGCAAATATCACACACAATTTAAATGAAACCTGGTATCAAAAAATTTAAAACATTTAATGAAATTGTCAACACTGCAAAAATATTAATTGATTTCTCAAAGCTCAAACCTGATTGTAAAGCCTTAAAATTCATTAATGACCCACTTTTTTGTGTACCCTATAATGACAAGTCTTCACAATGACAAGATCATGGTGTGATGATAAAAAAAGCAGCTTAAACATGATGATATTCTTTCTTGGATCCACAATAAATATTGGTCCAGTATTACACTAATCAAAACAGTTTTATTTCTTTTCTTTTTTTCTTTTTTTTAAATTTAAGTAAGTAAAAAAAATTTTTTTTAAATTGTATTCAAGTATCAAGGGTGATAATAAGTTCTTTTACTCAATCCATTCTTCACGGAAGAAAAAAAAAGTTTAGAAAAATGATAAATTTCTATAGTTATTTTAATAATATATATTGAGGTAACTTACCTAAGAATAACAGAATCAGAATAACCACAATGGAATAAAAGAAAGTAGACCATATTGGCCTAAGTGATGAAAATATCCTCCAACCAAACAACCTCTTCCACCTACACACAAAAAACAACAAACTATTCATATTACAATACCAACAGGAACTTTTATGTTCAATTTGTTGAATAGTGAAACCTTTTACTACAATTGTTGTATACATACAAACACATTACTAGCAAGCATACCCGGCGTTGCCAGGGATATAATAATATGCCTACATTGAGGTGTGGCCAAATATGACCCAGCCCATGTCCAAGAATTTGTCCATATACCATTTTTTGTATTTTTAGACGACACTCCCAGATGATTGCGTGGCCAGGTGAGACCCAGTCCATTTCTGCCTTAATCACGGTTTATTTCAACGTTCTCCAGGAGAAAATGATTCCAAATATGTATGGGTTTGTGGGTCTAACTCCTTTGGTCCAAGTATTTTTCAGAAAATCCATTTTTGGCATTTTTAACCTTAAACCCAATTCCTAGCAACCCAGCCAACACGGATGGTTCCACGTTAATTAGATTTGAACAATAAATTTCCAATCCCTTTACTTTCATATCTATGGTTAATCCCTCAGTCTCTCTTCCTTTCTTTTTTTTTTTTTTTTTTTTTGTTGCTCCAGCCAGTAATACTTGACTTTACAGATCCCTACTAGTCTGACAAAGTTCTCAACACCCAAGCCCAAATAAGTGCATGGGCAAGCATACTTTTCTTACACCCCTATGGCTATGGGTAGGGTTGGCTAGGGCAATATGGCTAACTTTAAAGAAATATTCTTCAAATATAGCTCTAGCATACCCCAGGGGGTGAGACTTAAGTTAGTGTGAATAACTTGACAGTGTGAATCAGAATGTATTCAGTCCCCACTTTTTTATGGTGAGGACTCTCACACCACTGATCTGGCAAACTTCTCAACACCCAAGCTCAATTAAGTGCATGGGATAGCATACTTTTCATGCAACCCTATGGCTAGGGTTGGCTAGAGTTGGCTAGGGCTAGAGTTGGCTAGGGCTAGGGTTGGCTAGGGCTAGGGTTGGCTAGGGCTAGGGTTGGCTAGGGCTAGGGTTGGCTAGGGCTAGGGTTGGCTAGGGTTGGCTAGGGTTGGCTAGGGTTGGCTATGGCTAGGGTTGGCTATGGCTAGGGTTGGCTATGGCTAGGGTTGGCTATGGCTAGGGTTGGCTATGGCTAGGGTTGGCTATGGCTAGGGTTGGCTAGGGCTAGGGTTGGGGTTGGTTAGGGCTAGGGTTGGCTAGGGCTAGGGTTGGCTAGGGCTAGGGCAATATAGCTAGATTTAAAGTAATATTAGGGCAAGACTTTGTGTGAATAACTTCAGTTAGTCTGAATCAGACTGTATTAAGTTAAACCCAAATATCAAAGTATTGTCCTCCAGCCACACAAAGATAAACTCTAACAACCTTAATACTCACCAGGAAGGCTTCAAAACAGGAAGAATAAGTAGCAAAGTTATGACAATTTCAGCATATAAAAAGGAAGATATAGCTGTCCACTGAAGAGTTGCCATGATTTCGTTACAAACTGTAGAAGTTCAAGCTTACAAACCAGCTAGAGAGAGAGTACCCAATAAGTAGAATAACAGTGCTGAACGTGTCTCACTGTAGTTCCTTTAAGTACACAAAGGGTGTGGTCACTGTGACGTTTGAACTTTGAAAGCGGGTTTCAACAAATTACACCTTCGACAGAATTTTCAGCACATGTTCTGAACTTTAAGGGTTGCAAAAAAAAAAAAAAAAAAAAAAAAAAAAAAAACGCCAGTTGACAGAACTTTTCAGCATCTGGTTACCAAATTCTAACCGAGTCAATTATACTTATTTTCAATTCAGTACTATTTTAATAGGGGTTTTGTGGGCACTTTCAGATTAATGTGGTTAGTAAAAACAGCTTCCTGTAGAAATGTTCTTTGAATTTGAATGGATGGAGTTAAACATTACAACCCTGTGGTCATCATGAATAGGAAAGTATATTTAATGGAATTATACTGTAGCCCTAGCCCTAATTACATTCCCCCCCCCCCCCCCCACCAAAAATAAACTGGGCAAATGGTCATGATGTGAGCAACTCCTGAAAAATTCAGGACAATTGTTGCAAGCATCTGGGAGGTGCCTTTCACACTAACAGAAGGACAGACAGACTGGCACACATACACACACACACTTACTGCATGAATTATTAGTTCCAGAAACAAACAATTTAGGTTGAACAAAAAAGTTAACAAGGCTTTCTCACCTGTAATGGGTTCATAGACAGTTCATTATACCACCACCAAATCTCACCAAAATCCACCATGCCACAGGACACCTTGTTTCAGGCAAAAATCAAAGCTGGCTGCCAATACGCAGGGCCCAATATTTAAATGAACATAATTTTTAAAACTATTTCAAGTATAAATTTCAACAATAAAAGAGAATGCCAATTCATTTCCTGACACTCTGGAAGTTGTCAGTTGTGAAGATATGAATTGAAGGTCAAAATCAGGTCAAATTGATCATAATGAGTCAAAATATGGCTTTATTCTTATATGACACAGTTTGACTTCAGTTAGTACTGAAGTATGTTTTGTACTACTTTTATATGTCAGTAGTCCATTATCTTGAAAATTTACCAAAATGGCTTGATTATTAATTGAAATTAAATTTGAAATATGAATTTACTATAATTCACAATTACCAGACCCTTCAGCCTAGAGGACACAAATTTTCTAAGGTTAATGGGACCTGAAGATGTTTTAGGCAGGAATTTAAATTCCTTCAGTGTGTAAATATAGTTGAAATCAAAGTGAAAATAATACAACCAATAATATAATTAATAATTAAAATATGCCAAAATGAATACTATGAAATATGCCAATTGGCAATAAGGTGCTCTCTGGTCTCCCAATCTTTAAGTTGGGTGGTTTGTATTCCGGACTGGGGCTTTCCTCCAACCTCCCTTTCCCCCCCCCCCCCCCCCCCCCATTGTACATTAAAGAAACTGAAAAGGTTTATTACTGCAGGAGGCTGAAGGCCAAGTCAAGTAAAAAAAATAATAAATAAATGAATAAAAAAAAAGAATAACAATAAAAATAAAAAAATAATTTTAAAAGAAGTAATAATAAAAATAAATGATAAATAAAATAGATAAACAAATAAATAAATAATAAGAATAGTAATAGAAAATAAAATGAAATGACTTTTTTTTTTTGGACAAAGAACAAACAAAATAATTTCAGCATTTGGTCAAAAACTCACATATCTTTGACTTTTCCTGATATTTTCTCAGTTACTAGCTACCTATGCAAACCTATTCAGTTGCACTGTATAATATCTATTAGTGAGTATCAATATTTACCATATTCTTCATTAAAAAAGGTAATAAACTTGTAAGTTTTTGTTTCTTATAAATTTTTTGTTGGAAATCTGCACTCTTAGTATGTGTATAAATATTATCTTTGACATTTTAACTGCTTCTATAATTGAGGGGAGTAAATTATTTTCCTGGACATTACTGCACTAATTGATCTCCAACATTCTTTAGTAATAACCTTCCTTTTGTAGGAATATTGCTCAATTGAGGACAAATTTTATCACCTAAAAATACCTAAATTACCACATATTTCAGCATATTTTTTCACCTAAAAAAAAAAAAAAAAAAAAAAAAAAAAAAAAAGCATAAAAATGACTTTAAAGTAGCATCTCTAGTCGCCCTAGGAGACCCTTTACCAAAATCTATGGGGTAAATGAAAATCCAAGAAATCCAGTGTACACTTGGTAAAGGGTCTAGCTAGGAGACAATTCAGAACCAAGTGCAACGTCACAACAGAGAATGAACACAACGCATGCTCTAAAAGGTAGAGCTAAAAAAAGAACTAAAACAAATTATGTCACAATGGCGTCATTGATTAAGAAATTCCACTCAACAACAATTGCAGAAATTGCTCTGATCTGAGTACTATGTGACATTTACATTGTGGGCAGTTTATATTTCTCACCTTGAATTTTTCCTCGCTGTAAAGGTGGTTTAATAAAATCAGTTAGTCGACTTACCTGGTATAATTTCTGAGGGGACAGTGGACTCCGGTCGTTGAAACAATGCCTTTGTTTGGGAAAAAAAAGAGTATTGGTGGTGAGTTTGATTGAGTAGCGTGAGGTAGCTAAGTTGGTGGATGTTTGCAATCGTCTTCCCATTCAGATTATACCTAGAATTCAATATTTAGCGTAGGTATAATTCACTTGAGGTTTCAACATCAGGGTTCCCAGCCTGAAGTTGTGCAAATGAATCAGATGCACCACAAAAATGAATGTAGTGCATCATAAAGATGAGTCAGGTGCACCACTAAAGGAGTGATTGAGGTATTTTAAGAGTGAGTCTGTGCTGATTTGATGACCTATTCTCAGTAGCCAGATAGATTAAAAAGGGAAAAATCCAGGTGGTCACTGAAGCCAGGTATTTGTGATCCCTGTGGAAATGTGTCACAGGCCAAAAATTTAACTGGGGTTACAGATGTTAAATGCGAGTGTGTGAAATATGGAATAAACAACTCTCTTTTCTGTGAAATTTATTCAACACTAACTATATGATGTGCAGAAGGTGACATTATACAATTTTGATCAATCAGGTTTGGTTACAGAATCTTGTAACTGGTTCATGAAAACTTTGCTCCAGTGACCAGATGGTTTATCAGCGAAGCGGAGGGTAAAGGGTCTGGCTACGCGAGAGTAAGATTGACTTAGGTCATGTGGAAGTAGATAATTATATTCTCAAAGTGTCAACCTCAGCTTTCATTATCATGATATTATGTGTAAAGTGCATCCTGCATCTCTCACCACTAGGCCACCCTATCACCTTGTTTTAAAGAAAATGCTGTATGGGCAATAATAGCTAGTAGATTCAAAGTTACGGAACATCCCAGTTAGACAATGAAGTTGTTTTACACAACAAAAAAAAAAACAATGTGAAGCTTTCTCAATTCAAACTACATTAAGTTAGTGCTGCTATGGGCCCTATTAATATTTTATTTTAGCCCTTTTACAAGTTTAAAAAACAATAGGTGTGGGCTCATACCTGAAACATTGTTCTAGATTGGCAAGCTTTAGGGTAAGGATACTGGAGAACAGTTCATTCCATCATGCCTGAAATTTAGCCTAAAGCAGTCTTGCTTAAGTAACCATACTAAAATACTCCTTCAGCTTTAGAGTGTGGTAAGTTTAGTACCAACATTCCTATTGTTGTCGTCTTCTTGAATCTCAGTAGACCATCAGTACTAATGCTTGCATGAAGATACACCATAACCACATCCATTCTATGAACCCATAGCTAATAAGTAAAGAGTCTTGATTTATTGCTATTTTCTAGGTAAGCTTTAGTCAGGTATAGTAAAATCTCACAGTTAAGAATCCCTTTGGAAACTGGAGAAATATTGGAAACTCTGAAACTAGAATTATAATGCTGTCATGCTAATTCTTAGACTATTAAATGAAATGCTCTTCTCCTGAACGCTGTAACTGAATGAGAACAATGTATGTTCTCCAACCTCAAGTCTGTAAGATGAAATCCTGGAATTTATATAGCTCTGAAGCTCTACTATAGCTGCATTTGAGGAGAGTATATTTTTTACCTAAATTTTAATTTATCGATTTTTTATCGCTATAAATTTGTGATATTCAAGTGACTAAATGTGTGAGTGTGACCTCTGGACAAATTTGTGAGTTGGACCACTGTAGCATCGATGCTCCACATATAGGAATTGGAAACAGGAAAAAATTAAATAAAACATTCATGGTTAACTAAACCGGGGGGGGGAAAATCTATATAACGAGAGGCAGCAGTAACCAGGTGGCTAAATTGATATCCAGACACTATTAAACAATTATTTGGACATAATCTAGTGATCAAAACTTCTTATTACTGAGCAGCAAATTTTCTTTGAGAAGAAAAACCCCATATGAATTATTTTGACCCTATTGAAGTGTAGCTACCTAAACAAGACAAGCATTTCACGTCTCTTTTTTTGCTACACTACGTATGAAATTAAGACAATTATAGTCACAATGAATAAAACACAGTATGCAACTTACTTTTAAAAGAAAAAACATGCAAACAAAATGACAACTACGTAAGCTAATGGGCACAAACCACCCAGGGTGCAAACAGGATTAGAACACCCTGCCTTTCTGGGATTAGAACAGATTTAAAAACAGAGTGAATCAGTTACTACTGGAGAGCTAAGGTTCTTATCCATTTTGGAGTCGAAGCATGGATAAAAGCAGGATGTGATATTGTTCCGTAGTTTTTATTTTTTTTTGTTTTTTATTGGCATATCCAATCCCTGTACTCGGAATATCTATGATGCCAGGATAAAATGTTCAGTGGATGTGGTGTGGGTGTGGCCTACATGTTTAGTAAATGTGTGCTGTCTCAACTGACCTTTTCAAAGTGGTCAGGATGACTAAAGAACAGTTCCTTCATAGTCTTGGTGTCCTCTAGAATTTTACTATGTTTACATTTGTCTGTCTGTATGTGTGGACTCGAACTCCATTCAAACCTTTGGAGTGATCTTCATGAAACTTTTGGGGATTGATTAGGGCACCTTGCTGCATGTCTTCCCGAAGGTTTCATTCAGATTGGATGACAGTTGGTGTGGTTTTGTTAGTGGGTGTGGTTTGGTGATATAATAACATTAATTCCCCTGGAAGACTAACTAATACCAAATTCACTGAAATTTGGCATGTGGTATCCATATGATCGGTAGGGTTATTATCCTTCAGTGGGTGTGACTATGGGTATGTTTGTTATTTTTTATTGTTCACACCCATTGGAAGTTGTCTTCACTCCCCTAAACGAATTTTATTTTCACGGAAGTATTCATTAATTTTTTCGTGTTTATCTAATTTATGAGAGTTTTGTCAATAAATGCTCTACATATTTCAATAGGTAAACTGAACAAGTTATTACTGCAGGAAGCCAGAGACTAACCGAAAACTGCCCTCAGGGCATTTTTTTGTTTGCTTGTTTTTTGTTGTGCTAATGATGATAAAAATGAATAAAATTCCACAGTAGGCTATATTGCATGCTCATGGTTATTTTCTTCTACCATAATAGTGATCAATTGTGGAAAAAGTTCCAACATCAATATATAAAGTTCTAGTCTCTCATATATAAAGAATTCCCACAAGTTCCCTGTTTATTTCTACTTAACTCAACTGTTGCTTGATGGACAACTATTATTTATTTATCAAAGTTTATATATTTCAGGATATAAAAACACACCCACATGAAGAGGTGTGACCTAGCCCATACCCAAAGGATTGGCATAAGTATAAAAACATTTTCATTTTTCTTGACAATCGCAGTGGAAGAACTAGCCTAAATGAATGTGAAAAAATAATAATTTAGATTTCCTCCAAATAAGTAGGGAGACAAGAAAAGGTCATTACCCAATAAGTATTGAACACTCGATTATTACGTGCCTAATTCTTCCCTAAATCTGTGCCTCAATAAGAATCTTCTTTTTTTTCCAAACTAGTTTGCAAAAGGAAATATCCTATTATTACTCATATAATAGTGCTTCTTTCTCTGTTTAAAACTAAATAAATATATAATTTGAAGGCAGTGCTTTCAGGAGGTACAACGAGACACTTCATAATTTAGTGTTCATGCCTTGTTGAACAATTTATAGGGTAATGACCTCTTGTTTATGCACCATTTTTTAGGAACCTTAAATTTTTTGTTTTTAGGGGTTTTTAAACTTTTAAAATTAGTTATGACTAATATTATGCATAAAAAGGACAGTATTTTTTGCCCTTTTTGCCCTTTCATTAAAATATATGTAACCTGTAAAATATATTTACCAAGTATTGCTAATTCGTTACTCATTGCACCAAACATATAATGTGGTTGTAAATTGTTTCAGTTTTTTTTTTTTTTTTTTTTTTTTTTTTTTTTTTTTTTTTTTTTATTATGATAATTATACAGTATATATGTATATATTACTCTAGATCCTCAGCTTAAGTTTGAGGATTTCTTTGACTATATTTAGGTATGGTTATAAAAAATAAAAAATCATTCAACCTTTGCATAAGAATATTATACCTAGCTTGACCAGTTGTTTCAGTGATTACCATTTTGTATAATTATTTTTTGTGGATTATGGCCCATATACTATATCTATAGGAGCCAGTAGCACCAGTTCAAGGCAACCTGCTTATCCCACCCAGCAAGCCTATCCCACCCAGCAGCCTCATCCCACCCAGCAGCCTCATCCCAGCCAGCAGCCTCATCCCAGCCAGCAGCCTCATCCCAGCCAGCAAGCTTCTTACCTGCCACAACAAGGATATCCGTACAATCAAGCAAACCTGCCAGGTCAAGCATACCAACCACCAAACCTGCCAACCAACTATCCTGGTAAGAATCAACTATGTAAATAGGGCATGTATTAGTTAGAGAGGGGACAACCTGACACTTTCCTTTCTCAGAGAAATTGTGTGGATGTAATATATTATACTTTCTTTGGTGTAATTACAAGACTAACTAGTAGATTTGCCCATTGTTCAGGATACATGGTGTTTTTAAGAGGTGTCTATCTTGAAGAGCTAGTTTCATTTGGTGTGATGCTTTGGTGGTAAAGTCGATACACACAGGTAGTCAAATACTAGAGGTGTGCGTACATGCATACCTACTGACCGACCCACCCCACCCTACCCTATCTACACAACCCTCTTAAAACCTCAGGATAAATTCAATGTATCCTTCTTACCAAGTATTTGAAGACAAAAAAGAGAAAGAAAGAACAATCCAGGGATCAAATCATTGAATTTCTGCTCGAAAAACCTGGAAATTTTGAACCTCTCTCTCTCTTGTATGAAAAATTTGAACTTTTTTGGGGGGGGGTATGAAAAATTTAAACTTTTGAACCTTCAGACTTTTTTGAATGGAAAATTTGTTGGTAAAGCATCTGAGGAAGCCCACTTAATCATCAGAATATTCATTAATTCATTAATGCTTTACAGGGCATGAAAGTACATGTATATATGATCGGTGATGGAGAAATGACATTTTACATAATGACCTGATGGTCTACTGACAAGGAGCCAGTAGCCAAAATTTAAGCTAATTAGAGTCTAAAGATAGCATATATGTGGAGACTAGCTGACCAAAATTCTGGGAGATATTCGAGAACTAACAAGCGAACAGTGTTCACCTTTAGTATGTTAGATTATTAGATTAGGACCCCCTTCATTTTTTCGTATTAGGAATTGGTTATAGGGGTAACAATTTGGCTATAAATATTAAATGTTTTCTCCTTTACTACATAAAGATTCCTCGTATCTTTGACTCTGGTACCTTGCTTTTGAAACTACTGTTACAAATCCCTTTACTTTTCTATTATTCATTTCAATGTTTATCCCTAACCGCTTTTTATAACCCATTCAATTTCAATAGGTGGGTGGGTGGGTGGATCAATGAGAGAGAAGGTGTTTAGTTTTTTTTTAAATGACTACATTAGATTTTAAATATTCAGAAAATATAACTGAAAACATAATCCATCCTTTACAATTTTAATCAGATATACCAATTATTATACTGCAAAAAATAAATGTTATTGGTGTGTATTATCAAATTTTTTAAAAAAATTTATGATTTTTCCTTCGAAATAGGAGTCTAAATGGGGTATAATATCTTTCTTTTTTCTTCCCCCCCCCCCCCCCCAAACACACACACTCAGGCTACATTTCTTATGTATTCAACCATGCTTCGTTTTTCATTCTGCATATGTACTACCTCAGGGAAAGATTTAAGGCACCCTTCTAGTGTTTTTGGTGTGAATATTAGCTGAAACCACCAAATACATATGCAGCTTAGAAATTACTGATACAAATTTTAATAGAAATTTTTGATAACAATTTTGGTAGAAATTACATTATATTTATTTAATATTTTTGTATTATTACTTGTGTGTTGTTTTTAAGCCATCTCAAAACACGAATCATTCCGATTTAGAGAAGAACTACCATATACACCACAATTTTTCTCCATTCACTTTGCTAAATATTATATATTAGAAATGAAATGGGTATTAAGAAGTAAACTTTGCCTTTTTTTCCTCGACCTGGCCTCTTTCTTTTTTTTTCCAATGGTGTTAATGGCATGGTGCTCTTTCAACACAGTTTTTTTTTCTTCTTCTTACATTCACACCCGTGGATGAATTGAAGGTCTCATACATCACTATTGGAGTAGATGTATGGATAGCTTTGTGGAATCCAATAGGTTTTCAAAAAAATTTATACCCATGAACTCATGCATGAATCATTTTGTAATGAACCATGTGATTTTCTTATCTATACAACAAAATGATGATTTCAGTTGTATGCTAGTTTATATTTATTTATTGTATGCTGCATATGTGTCCTCCTCTGATTCAGGGCCTTCATCAGCATCATACCCTGGCCAACAGACTTTTATTGCTCAACAAGGTCAGTTATTAGCTGCAACATTTTACTTGGGCCAGAAGCACACACACACACACACACACACACACACACACACACACACACACACACACACACACACACCACCACCACCACCACCACACACACACTATATATGTGTGTGTGTGAAGGAATTTCTTACTGAAGACATCCAAGAGAAGTAGTAGCAGCTTCTTCAGAAGTGTGTTTTATTTCATAAAAATTTCACAAATGTTAAAGTGATCATTTATTATGTGTTTGGTTAGCCAAATTTAATTTACAGAAATATATAAATATAAAATCGTGCACGTTACGTCTTCAAACAATGCTCACAAAATGGCCGCCACTCGAGTGTGCCAAGTTGTTGATATGAGAGGAAAGTGAATGTAATAAACTAGAAGTTTGCAAGATTGGCAACCTCTGCCTTAGTAAATCTAGAGTTTATTGGAGTCTGTAAAATTGACATCTGTAGGCCTACTCAACTTGAGAAGAAACCAAAATAAATCATAAGTCACTTTCATCTTTCCAGTCAAACATTTTTTCGAATCCAAATTTTTCCTGTCACATCCTGTGGACATGGGAATATATATGCAATTTTATCCAGAATCATCTAAAACACTGAAAAAATAGCTGTGGCGGCTACCACAGGCACAGGCAATGGACCAAAACCAAAATGTTTTTATCATATCCTGGGGTCATACGGAACATTCCAGCAGAGTTCAATAAAATTGGTCCTCTTATTTAAGAGTTTCCTAACAAGCACACAGGCAGGCACCAATGAAATATTGGGATTACTTAAATTACTTGGGCTTGTTTACGTAAAGTCTGGTTTAAAATGAAATGCAAACAGTGATTCTTAAATATTGTTCCTAAAGGCGTTGACCAATTTTGTATGTGAAAGTAACCAGGAGGAATACTTACTCTTAGTGAGTTACAATGATTAGATTAACAGAGAGGCCTTTTAAACAAGTTATCAATTACTTCCCAGTTAAATGTACTCAGTAAGGTTTTTAAGATGAGTAAAAGGAACAACAAATTTGAATGTGCCCTAAATTCAATCTTGTACATATACTAGCAACATACACCCAGCTCTGCCCGGGATAAAATGACATGCTCACAGGAAAAAGCTGTTGTTACCCAACCCATTTCCCTAACAGATTGAAGTTGTTTGCGTGCTTCTAGGTCTATGAATTTGACCATCCATAAGTATCATAAATAGATTGCATCATTTTTGGCATTTTTGACCTGGCATGCTCATAAGAAGAGATAAGGTCAGGTGATCAAATTTTTGTGTGGCTAAAAACCATCCACTGCGTAGAATGTGCTTAACCTGAAGCGTGGGTTATAATTTTATGGTGGATTGATTGGTGGGAAGGTGGTGTGGCCAAGTATGACCCAGCCTATGTCCATGTGTTGTCCAAGCACCACTACTGGCATTTTCAGTCTCACAAACCTACAGAAAGAGGTTTGAATGGGAATAACTACGCTGTGTAGAGAGTATCTAAGAAAATGTAATTGAAGCCTCTTTATTCACAGAAGTATTATTGGAAAAAGAAAAAAAAACAACTCATGACTCAAACACCAGTGTTACCAGATGGTTTCACCTCAAAATCTCTACGTTTTCTCACTACTTTTTTAGCTATCGAAAAATCACTACAAGAACACCAACACAGATTATATTTAGCATTCAAACCACACATCACAATTTATATTGGAACATATAACAGCTTTTCCTTCGGATCACAGCTTCAATATTTGCCTTATGCACCATTTATCTGCATTCAAAATTGGAAGACAGAGCATTTTCAGCACAACCAGGCTGAACATTTGGAATGGAGAGTTCCATATTTGATCCTTCTGTGAATGCTCATCCAGCCAGAAAATCTCTGTGCCACTGTGTCCCAGGTCCGCTGCTTCATCATGGGGCAGTTAGACTCCGGTTCCCCCTGGGATGAAACATCTTATGTAAAGGATTGTGGACGCAGATATTCTCTGTCCAGGTGTAGCTTGCAAGAACAGTGGCAATTGGAATGGATCTGTCTTGGTAAGGAGCTTGATTATTTCTGCAGCCTTATGTATACCTTTCTCAGAAACTTGAAAGCATTCTTATCCAGTCTCATCTTATTCTGCATGGGCAGCTGGCTATGGTTCGACTTTGTCTGGAATCCCTGACCCCTGCTGAAAGTTCACTATGTTTTTTGAAAATTTTGGCAATATCCCGATCAGACATTTTCCCTTCAAATTTGTTTCTCCAAAATTCATTAGATGTGGCAACAATGCTCAGGACAACTCTACATTCTCCGGAGATCAGTCTACTTTAAATAGGTTGTCATACGACCAATTCAGATGACTGTAACACAATAATAAATAATTGAATGATCAGTCACCTAATTACATGTGCGTGCGTGTGCAAGTATGATTCCTTCTACTCAGGCCAGTAATCTACATTAACCAATCAACTCAATAATAATAAATCAATTCAATGAATAAGGAATCGTGAGTCATAATCTACAAATAAAAATCTACTCGGGTCCCTAATCAAAGAAATCGTGTATGTACGTGTCTGTGTGTTCTCTATTTAACCTACCAGTTTTAAATTATTCATTTTTAAACATTTGAGTAATAGGAAAATTTGGAGAAAAAACATGGCAAAAGGAGGATATCATGATAGAATGAAGTATGGTAGGTAAAAGGGGGAGGGGTAAATGAAGAAAAGAAGGAAGGAAAGAAAAAAAGAGAAAATAACAACGTAGTTCAGGTTGGAACCATGGGTTTTTTAAGGCTTTTTGAATGGAAAATATGAATTCCTTTTCCCCCCACCAGGATTAACACTTTCAGAAAAATGTTTTGGTGAACTTAAAGGGTCATGTCTGCAAAAGTTTAGCTCTGCAGGTCCAAGGATTTATCTATCCAAAGTACCATTTTTGGCATTTTTGACCTGATACAAACATAAATGGGTACTAAAACATTCTCCTGGAGACACTGATTCCAAAATATATGGGTTTGTGGGTGTAACATGCAAGCTAAAGGCGCTACAGGAAGATATACAGACTACAGAGAGCGAACCACTTTATATATACTAACAAAAAAAAACCCTCCCCCCTTTTTTTTTACGGGTGGTTTTTTGGTCCACTTTTCGTGGGCTGTTGTCACAATAGTGTCTGCTTGGATGACATACAGTGTAGACTTTTAAAACAAAAGTAAACGTGATTAGGGCAAAGCATTTTTTTTTTTTTTTTTTTTTTTTTTTTTTTTTTTTTTTTTAAGAAGTACCACTTTTGACATTTTTAGCCTTACACACAAAGAGGAAGATATGTGGCCAGATGGGACCCACCCAATGTTATTCGCAGAGTCAAATTGTGTCTGCTTGCCAAAGTTTTACGCCTGTAGCTCTATTCTTTTTTCTGGCAAAAGTACTATATTTGGCCCTTTTTTTGGTTCCTTATTGCAGACTTGTGTATTATGTGCATAATGTGTACTCCACTTCTTCGTATTATTTATATATTTTAAGTGTTTTTGTTGTATTTAAATGAAATGTTCAGGAGTAGCTCAGCCTCCTCCACCATATGCCTACAACACTGCTCCTCTTCATGTACAACAAGAACCTGCAACGGGAGTATATGACCAAGGGGCTCGTTTTGACAACATAACTAAACCAACAGTTCCTGTAAGTTTTTAAAATTTGATCTATGATTATTCATTTCCTGCCCGTGTAAATATGGCTGAAGGCACCAATGTTTTAACATATTTGTATCCTATAGATACCTAAAGCACATGAAGTAATGCCCATTGAATTTTTCATTGGTAGATCCCCATAGATACCATTTTCCTCCCACACCCCCAGCACTCCGTTCCAGGATTCCCTTACCGGAAGCATTTTGAAATCATTGCATGTCCTCGTGAAAGTTTCTTTCAGATCGAGTGATTACGGGTGTGGTTAATGGGTGTGGTTTGGTGACATGGAGCACTACTATCACTGAAATTTGGCATGTTCATTAATTGTATCGTGTTTACTTGATAAATAAGATTAGTGTCAATAATCCCTACATGCTATATAAGGCAAATTAAACATGTTTGTTACTGCAGGTGGCCAACTTAAAAACAGCATAGGGTGGGTTTTCTGCTAGCACAAAATAAGAAAGAATAGAAAAGCCTATAACTATAGTTCAACAGGCCTACAAGGGGGAAATCCTGTATTCAAATCCAAGAATGGGTTGTTGTTGTTTTTTTTCCATTTAATTTTTTCTTTCTTTTTTTTTTTTCCTCTTCCTTCACTTAGTCAAGGAAATACTTATTTTGTTGTAACTATAATGCTGTGTTTTAATTCTTACCCTCCCCCCTATATTCATAACCTGATGAGTGATAGCTTTATACCATTGGGCATAATTTTTACTCTGTCAGGTGCCATGTTCCCTTCCCCAAGCCCCTTACTTCAATTCCAATAGTTGCACCAAAAAAATTGATCCTAAAATTTCAAAATATTGTAGTTTAAATGCAAATTGTAATGGGTGCATAAATTGGAAGTAGGAGATTGAAACAATATACAAATATATTTGCAGGATGTGAGTTTCTAGGAACTCTTTCTTTCTTTTTCATCACTAATAGTCCTGGATTACTTGTGTATGTAGAAAATACTCCTGTACAATTTGTGTAGCAAAAAAAAATTTTTTGTATTGGTGATATTCATAATCATGACCTTTTCCTGTGAAAGCGCTAGCTTAGTTCTGTTTATTTTATGGTTTCCTCCCCCCCCCTCCTCTTTGTAGCCACCACCACCTGGTTATGCACCCAATGCTGCTCAAGTAGCTGCTGCTCAAGGACAAAATGTAGTTATGAATCAAAGAAAAGGAGATGCACTTTTTGGATCTGATGGAGGATATACCCTTTTTTGAAGAATCCATCCATATACTGATTTTTTTTTTTTTTTTTTTTTTTTTTTTTTTTTTTTTTTTTTTTTTTTTTTTTTTATTTAAACATAAAATTATTAATGGTGATGCCAGTTTATTTGCCAAATAGTTTTAACCCACCAAAATGATTTTTTTCCCTGTGATGTAAGTATACAACTTTAATATTAAATCATGTTTACCATGTTATGTAGATGTTCATTCAATTACAGTAATTCATTATAACACATTCACTCTCTAATTAAATGCTATGATTTAATTTATTTATGTCATATTATTTGACTGATTGCATGGTGAATTATAGAATCGTATGGCTAGGTTGGAGTCTAATTTAACTTTATTTAACTATCATTTTAATAGCTACAATGGGACCTCTGAATAATGGACATGTTGGGACCCTCTTATTTGTCTTTCTAGAGAGGTTGTCCTCTAGGAGGTTAGCCAAAGATTAACCAATAAATATCTATTAATGTCCGGAGTAAACTCTCATGTTTCTGCAGTTGATTGGATGTACTTTATATTTGGTAGAAGTGGGCTACTGGTGTAGAGGAGTTCAAGAAATGTTGAGAAATTCACTGAGCTACAACACTTAAGTATCAAATCATTCAACCTTTCTAGCTACCTTTAGCTATGTTTTACTAGTTGCTAATGGAAAAATTCTCATTCTAACAACATGACTAAGAGTATCAAGATGTCATGCAGTTTTATTCAATAAACTTATTTTTTTAATTTAATGATTGTGGATTAAAATTCATTATATACTAGATAATTACAATAAAATTGAGGGGGAAATATTGCCAGTTTCATTCCCAAATGGATGTACAGACCTGGTTTTAGAATTACAAACTCCCCTGCAACAATTCAAATTGGAGTGGCCTCACCAGATAGTCAGCAATTGTAAGCACCAATTATTGGTGATTTAAAATAAATACAATAAATGTCGTGAACCAAAATTGATTATTGGATATGCAACCCATTTTAACCTCTATTCACTTTGACTTTGCCTCCAGAAATGAGAGATTTACAAATAGGAGGACCAGTACCAGCTAAAAGCGACAGCAATCAAATTTTTTGGGGATAAGGTATTTAAAGCTTTCCCACCTAACAGACTTGCAGTGATAGGTCAGATAGCTACAACTCCATTAAAATCTTCAGAAATCCTTCAAGTTCTCACAGGAGAGATTTAGTATTTCAAAAAAGGGGCCTCTTTTTCATTCCCAACAGTGGGTGTGGTTTCTAAAATTCAAAGGTGTACATATATATATATATTTTTTTTTTTTTTTTTTTTTAATTATAAATTTTTAAACAGCAGAGCTACCCAGCTTGCCTTGGTAAACAATATTGAATTTTCATATACATCCAAAGCCAGCCACTGTGGGGCACTTCAAATCTCCTTGGAAAGTGAGGCAATTGCATTATAAAGAATAATGACAATGAAAATTCAGCCAAATAATATTTCTAGGGCACAACAGCTATCAACCAGCTATCAGGAGTGTGCCAGGCTAGCTCCAACAGAATTGATGCTTTATCACAGCTAAAGCTATTTAATATCTATCCATATAACTTCTGTGTTGATTCTTTGCCACATTAATAGAGCTAAATATTTACTATGTGCTTCCCTATCTATGTGCTTCCCTATCTATGTGCTTCCCTATCTATGTGCTTCCCTATCTATGTGCTTCCCTATCTATTGAATGAACCTGGTTGTACAGTGACTAGGAGTAACAAGAAGCTAATTGTCAGGCATCAGTTCTTCTCAGAGTTTTTGCTCCCCACTCTGTTCTGAAGAATCCTGTACTTTCTTAATGAACTATACAGCTAAATCCTGATTCCTTCTTCAACAGAGCTTCCTTAGTAACTTAAGAAAAAAAAACACCACTTCAGATCCCCCTTCCTTCCCCCCCCCCCCCAAGTTGGATGATATCTGAAATATTGGAAATAAGTAAATATTGAGACTTTTATAGGGAGTCAAAGCAAAGGACTTTAATTGTAGTAAATAATATTAATGGGGGAGCCAGCCAAAGCTACCAAACTATAGTTGGGGTGGGGTGGGGTGGGGGGTGGAGTGTACAGGCAGGGGCGGCTCCAGGATATCAGAAGGGGTAGTTCTTTCATTCACTAACCAAAACCACACACTTTTTTCTCTTTTTTTTTTATAAATGCACACCCTTTACAAACTCCCAATAACAAAGTAACAGAAAAATAATAAAGAAGAAAAGAGGAACTAGTATGTGGAAGTTTGTCAAAAAATTATTTTCTGTCCATCCTAGGATCAATTAACATTCTTCTAGGATGTTGAATTGCAAACAACTGTACCAGTGAATCCATATCCATTGGTTTGTCTTCTGACATTGTTGAATGGAGGTAGTTCTTTAGAAGCTTGACCTGGCTGTTTAAGTGTTCATTTTCACAAACAGTAATTCAACTACCTCTTTAAACAAAGTATAAAATTCCTCATTAATATTAATTCTAAGCAACTCAAACTCATTTTGAACATCACCGATTTGTTCATATGCACTAGTGATATCCAATAACTGATGCTGTAGTTTAACTGTAACACTGTAAAGTACTTAAAAGTATCCTAGTTACTAAAATAGCAATAAAAAAATTAAAGGCAGACACTTTATGTATAATATTAAAAAAAAAAAAAAAAAATAGTAGCTTTTGATGTGTTTCATAATTCCAATTCCAAGTACAAAGTAGCTAATTGATTTTATCAACTTGGTTGACTGAAGTTAGGGTAAACCAACCGAATAGCACTCCGGGACGTCACCGTCAAAAACTCAACGTGAAAGAATATTGCCTTGCAACTAGAGACATTTAGTGGTTGATACTGGGCAGACCTCTGATAGAGGATAACCTCTCTACAAAGGACAGATGAGTGGGTCCTAATGTGTCCGCTATTACACGCCCACTCCTAACTCAAAAATCAATATACCAAACTCATGAAATTAAATGAAAATAAAATTCTTGCAAGTGTGTGTGTGTGGTGTCTGTCCATAGAGTGCTATTCCATTGGTGCAATGATAGTATGCAACTGTGTGTGTGTGTGTGTGGTGTCTGTCCATGGAGTGCTATTCTATAGGTGCAGTGATAGTATGCAACTGTGTGTGTGTGTGTGGTGTGTGTCCATGGAGCGCTATTCTATAGGTGGAGAGATAGTACGCAATTGTGTGTGTGGTGTCTGTCCATAGAGTGCTAGTATGCAGATATTGTATGCAAGTGTGTGTGTGTGTGTGTGTGTGTGTGTGTGTGTGTGTGTGTGTGTGTGTGTGTGTGTGTGTGTGTGTGTGTGTGTGTGTGTGTGTGTGTGTGTGTGTGTGTGTGTGTGTGTGTGTGTGTGTGTGTGTGTGTGTGCAGTGTCTGTGTAGTGTCTGTCATTGGAGTGCTATTCAATAGGTGCAGTGATAGTATGCAAGTGTGTGCGTGGTGTCTGTCCCTCGAGTGTTATTCAGTATGGGTAGTGCTATTCTGTAGTGGAGTTCCTAGGCCCACCTTCAACCCACAATCTTCTAACCCTCCTACAGGACGTCTGATGTAGTCAAATTATTTCTATACCATGTCTATAGCTTAAGGTACATTTGGAACTAGTCCTAACTTTATATATCACAATGTTTAGCCTCTGACCAATCAGGTGTTTCCACACAGTGTTTGTAAGTCAACCACAGTCTTGTACTATTTATTATCAGTCAAGGTCGGTGTTGTAATGGTTGGCAGATCCCAACAGTGTGGGAAGGTATGGCTTTCTTGCATATCATTATAAAACCAAAAGAAATATATATCTCATTTCATCCTTTAACTAAGTTCTTTGACACTTGCAAGAGCCCTGTGCACTCCAGAGGAAGCTGGCGTGCAGGGGTCTCTTGCAGAACACTTGCTCCTGTCCTTCCTGTCTATCTCCCATGCGGATAGGGAAATGCCAAGGTGTAACTGATGGCAGGCGGTGGAGTTGTAGGTTTTGTGGTAAAAGCAAGTCCATTCAGTATGTTCCATTACAGATGCATTTTTTTTTTTGTTTTTTTGTTTGTTTTTACTCGTGTATTAATGGTGCTTCACAATAACAATTAAGAGCATTATTTATGTCAATTACTTCATTTTCCAGCATTTTATTACTCTTAAACAAGGACAAATACAAAAGGGGGGGGGGGGGGGGGATTGCAATCACACCTCTTCATTTCCAAATATAACTTTGTTTTTACGTATGAGCTGTTAAATCACTGATGGAGATGTAATTTACACTATAGTTTCGTTTTACAGCTTAACATCTCTGTTGTGAACAGGCCTTTAGTACATCTATAAATCATAGCTGATGAGAGTTATACTTTAAAGATATGATTTTGTGTTGTTTTTTTAATTATTAGTATCATTACTTGTCTAACAACTTAAATGTTACTTTTAATATCTTTGATCAGTTTGAAATGATCATATTAGAATAATTGATATACAGAGACACTGAATGAATTCACCACTTAACTGGTCAAAACTCAACATAACTGGTAAAAGGTGAATGGACCCTCGTGGTGGCTCAGCTTGAATACTTTTACCACCACAAGGTACCAGTAATGACGTCAAACTGTAACCACTACATTCCAACAAAACCACTGCTCCCATATTCTTAGTCGAGATTCATCAACCTCAGTTACTGCTCATTTGGGGGGGGGGGGGGGGGGCAGTATATCAACCTGCGACAGTAGTGAAAATGTTTTCCAATGATGTGCTTCATGAGGTGTTCGTGTTCCATCAAAAAAAGAACCCCCAAGTCCTACAAAGAAATAGTGAAGTCCTTAATGGCAATAGAACCAGAACAAGTTGCAAACTCATTAACCAATTTCTAAATCTGTCAAGTGTTCTGCTACCACCAGCTAGTATTTTAAGTGGTTGATTGGCCACAAAACACTCAGAAACCACAAGTACAACTTTTACAGCTGAAGTGCAGAGTATCTCTCCACTTAGGACAAGTACATGAGAATCATCTATTATATTGAAGTTTCTTTCACTTACAAGTTAAGCAAAGAAAGACCTATACAATCATGTGAGGAATGGAAAGGTTTCAACTTAATATTAGTCAACTTCAGGTTTTTGGCTTGCATGAAATACTTAATCACTGGAACAATCATGACAAAGCAGATAATGCGTAAAATATCTGTTAGGCCTCCTAAACCTAAACACTAGCAGTCAATTTTAATGCTTAAAATACAAACTGACCACTTAGAAACTGGTTGGTACAGATCCATATTGTGTATATTCGCCAACAAATGGTGTATGATCTCTATAAATCATACCCACTTTTCATGGGAGGTCACTTTCATATTGACTGGAGTATGACCTACATTTAGTTTATCTGGAAAAAGTATGTGCAAATGATTTACCTCACCCCATACAGATGTAATAATTGGAGTTGACAAATTGCTACACTTGAAACCTTGGAATGCTAAAAAAAAAAAAAAAAAAAAAAAAAAAAAAGTTTCTTTACATAATGTTGAACTGGTTGATCTGACAGGAAGAGCATACACATTAAATGTTCATTACAGAAATAATTAAGCGTCCATCATACTGTACATTACAACTGTCTACTCCCTCTGCACCAGAATTTATAAGTATGTATGATGTTTCCTTTATTGCCATGCACTATGGAAATAAAGGAAAACCTTTGAGTGTAGTTTGTCAGGCATTTGTTCAAGCTCATCCTAGGAGACAATTTCAACTTTATTTGTTGCAGTAATGATTTCAGGTGACATGATTGTATGTTCAGAATTGTTGGTGTTTCTTAGTATAACAACATATGCTGATGAAATGATTTATGTGTATACCTTTAAGTGAAGAACGATTTTGAGTGTGCGATATACCATCCACCATAGGTACAACTCCTTCTACAAGAGCAAGTTACACCTTGAGCAAATACTTATCTTCATGTACTGCTGGAGTGAAGACTTGCCCCTCGAGTATGTGCATATGAGGCTGCTGTGAGAACAGATGGCAACACTTCAGTAGATTGGGGCAATTTTTGCAGGGATGTGTGCAAGAAGTCCAATGACAGGGACTTGTCAGCTATTGGAGGGAGGAGTAGATAGTAGTGGGACACCCATAATAGTGGAAATAGATAATCACTTTTCTTTCATAGAAAATATAACAGAGGTCAGTTGCGCCCAAACCATTGGGTGTTTGGTGGGATTGAGAGAGAGTCCCACAAATGCTTTCTGGTTGAGGATCCAGACCACACAGCAGCAACCTTGGAGGCTTTGATACTGAGGTACATCTGTCCAGGCAGTCACATAATGAGTGATATGTGGGCTACTTATGCTAACATATATACCATTGGCAATGGCATATACTTGCACTCTACCATAAATCATTCTCTGCATTATGTTCATCCCGTTTATTAGGAGATACACACTCAAAATGTAGAGAATATGTGGATGAGGGCTAAGAGAAAGCTGAGGCAATCTTGGTACCTCACAGGGATTGTTTGAGTCTTACTTAGAGGAGTTCACCTTTAGGGGTACTGGAAATACTAGTTGCAGTATTTTTACTGCCATATTAAAAAAAAGAGATATTAAAAGATAAAATGGGTATAGTCCAGTGATGATTCCAGCCCAGTAAAATTTAGTTTATTTCTAAACAAGTGTTTTCATTCATTATTACAGGCAGAGCTGCAATGGAATCATGAATGATATAATCATATCTGATGGAGCATATGTGATTAATGATTCTGGTAATTTCATAATGCATGTTCAAATTCTTCTGGTAATAATAATAATAATACGTGTAAGAGAATTTCTTCTCTATTTGTTGAATTTAGCATTATTATGTCAGTTTTCCAGGGCTCACCACAAGGAGGTAGTCAATATGAGCTGGATGGACTGGTGCTGGAAGATGTGGAAGGACAGGAAAGTTTTCCTGTCAGTGCTGGGTTTGAACTCACAATCCTGATTCATGAGATATATAATATGTACCGTAACTTTGTTATCACTCACCCTCCTACCCTTTAATCTTATTGCCAAATGAAAACTTAGTTCAAACGCTTTCCAATATATGCTTCATGGCATGTTCAAGTGTCCCACATTCTCAAGTATTATTGCGAAGTACCATACAAATTTCACCAAATATGGTTAAAAATATAGCCATGCATAATGGCAAGAGTCCTACATAATGTAATAATTTATATATATATATATATATATATATATATATATATATATTGCATAGAGTCATGAGTTGAATCCCAGCTGGCAACCTACATTAGAAGTGGATCATAATTGAAGTAGACTACAGTGGACACAGACCTCCTTTAATATCTACTAGAAAGTTCTGTTGCAGTGCAAAGGCAACTGAGCATTTAACTGGACCTTTTGAGTAATTAGTGATGTTTTTATTAATTAGAAAGATAGATATGTGAACAACTCATGTGTTGCAATACATCTACATGTAATATTTATCTATAAAGTACAAATAGTCTGTCTGCCTGTCTGTGCATCATCGGTTTCATGCTTGAACAATTGAAGTTAGACCACAAACCCATATATATATATATATATATATATATATATATATATATATTTAGGATCAGTGTCACCAGGGAATGTTATAAGCACGTTTATGTGGCCATGCCCCTTTTCTATACTTTAAAAAATTAATAATAATAATAATTGCACTTTACTGAGAAAAAAAAATTGAGCTAGAGGCCTAAAACTTTGGCATACAGACACAACTTGACTCTGTGAATAACATGAGGTAGGTCCCATCTGGCCACACCTCTTCCTCTTAGTGTGTAAGGCTAAAATTGTTAAAAATGGTAGTTAAAAGAACTGTTTAACCTAATCACATGTTCACTTCTGCTTTAAAAAGTCTATAAAATGTTTTCAAAGTAGACTTTTTGTGACTACGTGGGCTGAATAACTGCCCATAGGGCGTGTTTTTCACTAGTATTCATAAAATATCAACCTATATGTAGAGTTATAAAAAAGTCTTGTTTCTTTAGTTTCAATACAATATATACTACCAGTTAATTAAAAGGATGTTTACCCCAGTAAACACGATGAATATACCAGGTGTTGCTGGTCCAGAAATAAATTTGTGATGAAGATAGCTTTATATCTTACAAATAGCGGATGGTCAGTCAATTAGCAATCCAATCCACTCATAGGACATATTGGATGCTTCATCATACCCCTGTCCTCAAATATTTTTGACATCCAGACTTAATTGATCCCGGCCATCAAGGACAGAAGTAGCATTCACCTAGCCAGTAATGTTAGTTAATTTGGCATATTGCAAAAAATCCTCTCTTATGTCATGGTTTAAAAATCGAACTCATAAATGAATTACTTCTTTATTAAAAGAAGTTATTTCATCTACCATTACAAAAATTATTAAGTTTAACTAGATGTCCAATATCCAGACCACACACACTTGCACTATCACTGCACTCTGTGGACAGACACCACACACACAATTACATACTAACTCTGCACCTATAGAATAGCACTCCATGGACAAACACCACACACACACACAATTTCATAATATCTCTGCACCTATAGAATAGCACTTCATGGACAGACACCACACACACACACTTGCATACTATCACTGCACCTATAGAATAGCACTCCATGGACAGACACCACACACACAATTGCATACTATCTCTGCACCAATAGAATAGACACACTCTCTCTCTCTCTCTCTCTCTTCTCTCTCTCTCTCTCTCTCTCTCTCTCTCTCTCTCTCTCTCTCTCTCTCTCTCTCTCGCAAGAATTTTATTTTCATTTAATTTCATGAATTTGGTATATTGATTTTTGAGTTAGGAGTGGTCGCATAGTTGCGAGGCAATATTCTTTCACGTTGAGTTTTTGACGTTGACATACGGGAGCGCTATTCTGTTGGTTTAGTTGAGTTTTTGACGTTGACATACGGGAGCGCTATTCTGTTGGTTTACCGAAGTTAGCCTATAGCTAAAACTATCGCTCCTAATAACGAGGAAACTTGAGGAAACTTACTTTTGCCGAATCAGTTAAGCTGAAAAAAGGTATTATTGTGAGTGTGAAAGTTAGCTGAAGCCAACAACTAAGCTGAAAAGGGGTATTATTGCGGGGCAGGAAGTTATCTGAAGAAAACAACTATTGTTATTGCAGTGGCACCTAGAAAATTATCCTTTACCATATTTTTTTCCTTGAAAAGGGGTTGTTCCTACTAACTTTATGAACTACCCCCTGGATCCGCCCCTGACTGGCATGGGCACATCCCACATTGAAGAATTACACATACTTCTCTATTCCAAGGAAATAAATAAAAATGGTCTGATTAACCCTGACTCTTCCCCTATTTAGCAGTATAAGTTTGATTCTATAAAAGTGTATGTGGCAATACATGTGTGTGTGTGTGTGTGTGTGTCTGCTTTGTGTGTGTCTGCTTTGTGTGTGTCTGCTTTGTGTGTGTCTGCTTTGTGTGTGTCTGCTTTGTGTGTGTCTGCTTTGTGTGTGTCTGCTTTGTGTGTGTCTGCTTTGTGTGTGTCTGCTTTGTGTGTGTCTGCTTTGTGTGTGTCTGCTTTGTGTGTGTCTGATTTGTGTGTGTCTGATTTGTGTGTGTCTGCTTTGTGTGTGTCTGCTTTGTGTGTGTCTGCTTTCTTCTTTATTTTTCATTTTAAATAAGAGTGTCTTTGAGGAGAGAAGTTTAAGCCAACTACAACAAAATACGCTTACACCAATATTGAGATTAATCAATGATTTAGCCAAATTTATCAAAAATATTCTGGCAACTGGATTTCGGCTAGAAAATTTGTTAGTCAAAATAAAGATTATGCATCAATTTAGTATGGACTGCTGCATAGTATTTTAGCCATTTTTCCAAACAGAACAGTGAATGATCTCTTGATGGTATCATTTGTTGCTGACATAGCCAAGAATAGTTTTACCAGGTCACCCACCATGGAATAGGACTGCGTTCATACTCACTGAGAGACTTCAGAAAGTTCATATAACTTTAATCTTTATGTAGGTTTCCCCCTCAGTTATGAGTTCAATGGGACAAGGTTACAATGAATCCAGAACTTGATAATCCAAGTCATCCTCATCGGGTGTGAAAATATTATCATATTTATCCTGGTCATTACAGTATTGCAAAGAATATCTTTAACTTACAGAAGATCTTTAACTTACAGAAGATCTTTAACTTACAGAAGATCTTTAACTTACAGAAGATCTTTGAACCTATCTTGATCAAATCTTGCCAGCTTGGATAATATGGTAAATCATTTTAGAGTAGATCCTGTCAATAGTAATTTACACTGATTCCTCTTCCAGAAGCATAGGAATAGCTGCAGTGTTGGCACTTCACATTTTATTGGTAGCGTTGATAATGAAATATCACACTACAATTTTTGCTGATTCTTTTCAGTTTTACCAAAATAGATAAGCCTCATTGGACCTGATACTCTGCAGTGTTGCTCCTAGTCACGCGTAGCTAGACCCTTTACCTACCGCTTTGCTGATTATTCCCTTTTTAATCCGGCTGGCTACGAGAGACTATGTTGCT
This sequence comes from Lycopodina hypogea, assembly GCA_963969325.1. Taxonomy (NCBI): domain Eukaryota; kingdom Metazoa; phylum Porifera; class Demospongiae; order Poecilosclerida; family Cladorhizidae; genus Lycopodina; species Lycopodina hypogea. The sequence continues at coordinate 5,941,001 of OZ017783.1, read as the reverse complement.
CCATCATTTTCATCAAATTGTGACCTTCTGAAGCTGAAACACTTGAACCATGCATTATTTTGCAGTGTACATGTTTCAACCGCTTCAATGGAGACCGTAGCATGATGCTCAACTGACTCATTTAAGGCTATCAATGTCCCATTCAGCTGCTAAGCTGGGAAAGGTTAAGTTTAGGTTCTCTGGGGTGAATCATAATAAACTACAAGTGAACCCACCGTTCAAATTCTAATCACGGATACAACTCTTACAATGTGAACATCTAAAAGAGATTATTTGCATTCAATTTTGGTTTCCTCAAAATATTAAGGGTGCCCCCCTTCTCTAAAACCTTAGATTTATTATATTTTTTAAATTAAGATTTACATCTGAGGTTGGTCTGCATTTGAAATATTGATTCTAGATGAAAGAAATGAATCTTTGCATAACCGCGCCCTTTCTTAGGACGGGCATGCGTGAGTTTTGAAAACTTGCACGCAGAAATGGAGGAATACAGTTCAGACCACTGGCAACTCAATTTTGATCTTCCTAAAAGTTTTTTGAACTACAGCAATTTATTTTTGTGCTTACCTGGTGAACTTATTTGCCACACGTTGAGCTTCCTTACTTTGAAAGAACTAGCGAACACTCGTTTGGTGAGTTTACCTGTGAGTCAGGTGCAATTAGCTATTTGGTTACTTTAATATGTATCAAAATCCTCCACATATAACGATATTGCGAAGCAAGTGGAGTTTTGTTCCCTGGATGAATTGGTAGTGACTTCATTGCTAGAAATTCATGTGCTCTGTTAATTGGGTTGATAATCATTCAAAGAATGTGTGATGAGAGGATGTGGAATATGCTCCACTTTGTCTCAGATCAAATGCTCTTGGATTAATCTGGTGTGCATTCAGAAATATATTTACTTTGTAAGGTTTTATCTAAGATTTTTTTTTAAAGTGGAGGGATGGGGGGGGGGGGGGGGGGGGGGGGGGTGGAATACCAATACACATGTTCTCAAAATCATCTGATGTGGTTGTGTGTTGACTAAATTTGGAGGCAATATATGATAATAACAGTTTGAGGACTTCAACACTTTTCATGCTAACTTTGTAATATTCCAATACCTCTTTTCCAATTCTTTAAAGAGCTTTGATCCATTTAAAAAATAGCCACTCTATTTTCCTCCCTTTCAATTTGGAAGGGGATGATATTCCCCTTTGGGGAAGGGGGGGAGGTTGGTTTGGGATCCTCTCAACATTAACCAAACTGAATTTTCCCATTTGGTATTTCAGCCCACTTCTCAAACATCTCTCAGCACCAGGCTTCTCATCATACCTAACTCAACAGTGAGCTTTCTTACTTTGGTTTATAAACAACTTTTGTTTATATGGACTAGGTCTACTTCTGTTTGTTGTTGGCATAGAAGTAGATGGCTCACTTGCAGATCTGATTTTAAGCATATTGAGAAACTATCACTCACAATGCCGGTTCTGTGACAGTGGATTAAGAACCAAATTTATATTGGGGGGGGGGGGGGGGGGGGGCAATATATTTAATGGACTTAGCATCCAGTCTATCACTGAAACTTATAGTGGCATTCAGTGATACAAAAGCAAAGCTAAATATAGTCTGAGGATTAGAGCCAGTTTTTCAATTTTTTTATATGCCAGTAAAATGTGCTCTGATGTCTCAAATACTTGAACATGTGCAAGCAATATAAAATCTATTCAAAAGATAGATTGAATTTATAGTGTTGATTATTCATTACATTTTAAAGCATACATTCAAACATTACGTCAACTTTTTAATCACGATTGTTAGTAATCTAATGGGCAAACTATGCTCTCCTTTGATTGTTAGCAATCTACTTTTCAGCATTACATTATGCTTCCAAAAGATTCTGGCCTTTCTAAAAAGAACTCAACGAGGAACGTACTCTCAAAGAGGCCATTTGGCACTATATTTGGGCTTCAGTTCAGTGTTTGTGGGCATTTTAGAGCCCTAAAATTCTCCTTCTCCTTCCCCTTCTCCTTGGAAACTATCTAAATGAAACCAGAAATTCATTTGCTCCCCTCCATTCTGTGTATTGAGTGATGTATTGTAGTATTATTTATATCTCATTATATTGCCTAGGTATGTCACAGGTTGCAGGGACTTGTAGATGATGAATGCAGTAAGTTCCTTTGGGCACATGCCCCACTGCATGAATTTTGTGACTGGGTCTCTGATGAGAATAGAGCCATTATCCAAAGGTGAGAAAGTACATACTTGAAATATATGCTTAGTTTACCTTCAATGTAATGATGTGATGTCAAGACAGGTCGATGAAGTATTAGTTAATTTAAAATTAAAAAAAATAAAAAACAAACAAACAAAATAAACTCAACAAGCTTTAGAAGCTAATTCAAATATATGGTGGGTGTGGTATTATTTATAATTACATTTTTGTCATGGTTCTATCATGTCTACCTTATGAAAGTCAGTGGATTTTATTCAGTGTGTGCGCGTGTGTGTGCAGGGCTGCAGATTGTGGGAATGCAGAAGCTCTAATCATGTTAGCGGTGGCATGCATCTACTCTGAAGGAGGTGTGAGTTACACTACATATAGAGAAAATGGTGATCTGCATTATTATTATTATTATTATTAGTGTTATGTCATGCATGCCTGCATACATGCCTGTGTGCTGCATGCCTGATCATCTGTATTATTTGTTGCATAGCTGCTGAAGGTGCAGGTAAGGGCACTCTGGGCTACTTGAATGGCGAAAAGGCTGCCAGATATCTCCTGAAAGCTGAAAGTCTGAATTATTACTATCCTCCATTCTCCTGGGTTTTATTTAGACCTCCATGGTCACCCACCAGAACATGTTGCAGGGCTTCTGTCTGCTATCAAATGAAAAAACTTGCTAACAATGGTGTGAGTTCTTATAGTTTTGTTGTCATTTGGGGATTCCATGTATGTTTGGTGTGTTAGGGTGATGATGAAATTGTGAACCAGTTTTTAGAGTAGAGAAACATGGACAAGGCTACTGTACATGGTTAGAACTGAATGCTTTCATCTAAAGGTTGCAACTAAACAGATTTGGTTTCATATCGTTTGTAGTCTTGCATGATAGATTCTCTCTCTCTGCTGCTGCATGTCAACAACCGATAACATCCTTCTTGAACTTGTAGAAAGGCACACATTTTATGTTAAAAATATAAAGTGTGATTTTGCACTGGCAAATGCTATTATCATTTTGAAGTTGGAGATATAGCTATTACTTTTAACCTAAAAAGAATACATGATTTGCTTCTGACTGATCTGCTTGACAAGTTTGATGGAGAGTAAGCTTTGATCATGTATGGTATAGACATGAGCTTTCATCCAGGATGTCCATCCTTATCTTCAACACGTTTTGAAGCATGTTTGTTGCTAGAGATATGATTTGGCCAGTAAACACACACATACACACTGGGTTTAGATAAGTAATATTGTAGACTCTGCTGTAAGTATTGTTGCTTGTAGATTGTCATACAGGTGACTTGCACTGCTTGTACTGCACTTTGTAGGAAGCAATTCCAGAAGTTCACTATCTCATGGGAAAGGCACTGTCATTTTGTGATGAAGCTGATAATATCTTGTCTTTCCCGACTGCTACTGCAGAATTTGAAAATGGTTCTTTGGTGTCATGTCCCTATTCTGCATATGAACTTTGGAAAATGAACCACAAAGAGAGGGTAAGATGTCTTTTTCCATTGTAGATGTTTGTCAATGACATGTATGTCTGATGTTCCTCATGCATTTTAGGTACACTCTGATGAGTTTGGTGTCGTGCGTGAGTTGAGGAAGTTGGCTGCATCAGTTTCTTCACTCTGGGCTGCCCAGCTTGAACTTTGTGGTGTGTACTCACTGGGATACTATGGGGGTATAGCTAAGACCAGAGCTCTGGGATATGTCAAGCATGTCGTGCAATCTTCTCCACCTCTCCTGCAGAGGAAATTGCTGCAGCTACAACATGGACTATCAAATTCTGTCAGGTGCATCACGTGTGCTATCAATCACCAGTAGAATGGTTTGAGGATGTTATGTGTGCCCAATTCACAGCTAACTTGCATTCATGACAAATTTTTACAAAATACAATGGCTGAAGGTTACAGCTGCATCATTTATTTCTCCCTCCCCAAAGTGATAAAATTAACGTGTTCCACCGTGACAGGAAGTAGTTTGTTGTCTTCATGACAAGTTAACACCAAAAATATAATTTTTAATATTTATATTTAAAAGGAAGTTTATATTATAGTAAGGATGACCTGATACACAGAAATTCTTCCTTTTTCCATTTTAGTTTCAGCATTATTGTGGTGAAGAACTAAAATGCCTAATGATTGTTGAATAATTTGATTATATTAAACTTTTCAATAGTTTGTAAATGTAGTTAAATAGAATATAGCATCACCTGAATAACATCAGTGATAATTATGGCTTGAAAATAGCTACAGTTAAAAAAAAAAAGAGTCATTATGTGTACTAGCAACCCCCCCCCCCCCCCCCCCCCCGCCCTATGGGCAGTTTTTTGATCAGCTTCCTGCCTCTTGCAGTAACAAAACTTATTCAATTTGCTTAATGTAATATATAGGGATTATTGACATGAATCTCATCAATGAAACAAACACTATAAAATTGATGAACACTTCTGTAAAAGTAACATTTGTTCTTCGCAGTGAAAACAACTTCCAGTGGATGTGTCTAATAAGACTTACACCCGTAGCCACACCCACAAAAGAATAGTAACACTATTCCAGTCATGTGGTTACCACATGCCAAATTTCATTGAGCTTGATTATTTTTATTAACAGTTTACCATGAGAATTTATGCTATTGTTTACCAAACCACTTTCATTGCCACCCGATCTGAATGAAACTTTCACAAGGACTTAAAGTGAGGTGTCCTAGACAATCCCTGAAAGTTTCATGAATATCCATCCAGTGGTTTGTAAGGAATTAAATTACTGCACATACATACATACATACGTACGTACATACATACATACATACATACATACATACATACATACATACATACATACATACATACATACATACATACATACATACATACATACATACATACAAATTGCAAAATATAGTAAGATACAGATATGTCCAAGAATTATTTTCCTGTGTACTTACTCCTGATAATACTGTTTGGTACCTTAATAGACACAGAGATATATGCCACATAATCATTTCTTTCTATTTTCGTTTTCTTACTTTTTGTCAACCACTTTTAGAACAATATTGTGAACAAATTTTATAAATCAATTGCACTCTGCTGAAGTTTTGGGAGAATTATATCAGAATATAAATTTCGTGGTATCACTATAGGAACAATACAATAACCATCGGAAGTGATTCCAGCTCACTAATCTAAAGAGGTGAGGTATGCTGGTCTATCTGTAGTTGGTGGAATGCCAATTTTTGTAATACCAGATGTAACAAAATTGCGTCCAAGTATATTAGATTAAGCTGGACGAGTAGTCCTAAGTTTAGTTTGCCTAGCAACATAATTTTTTGCAATATATTGCATATACTTAATTATCCTAATAATAAATCACCAATTTCTCACTGTGTGTGTGTGTCTGGGAACTCCTAGACATGTGGAGTGATTTTGACAAAACTTTGTGCGAATGTTTTCATTGGCTCTGGGATATGATAGAAAACACTTGATTTGGATAAGGCTAGGGTTAGGGTAAGGTAAGAATTTTTTATCATTTTTGACAATTCTTGGAAAGGGTCACCAGGCTAATGCATTGAAATGGGGCAAACACATTGACTAATTTAGATGAAACTTGGCATGAATTTTTCCTATAACTTCTCAAAAAAGTTTTGACTGAAAAGTTGAATTAGGATTGATACTTTCTTCTAGAGTCAAGTAGGTCAACAGATCGGCAACCTTGTGAACTTGCAGTCATTACGGGAAAATTGGGCAGATATTTTTATTAGCATGATGGAGTTAATGAATGGAGGCCGCCAAGGCATTGATTCGGCAATTTATAATAAATTAAAACTGTACACTTTATACCATTCCCCCCTCCCCCTTTTTCTTCAATATATGTTTATCATTAATAATAGAAGAAAGGAACAGGTATGTGAATCTGGAAGTAATGTCTTCCAGTTGCTACAGTGAAGTGATTGTACCATAGCACTCAGAGAGTGAAAATGCAACACTATTTTAAATCATGTTGTAGACACGTTTTGTTATTGTTTTTGAAGGATGATGTATAAGGTAGCTATGTGTATAACAGTTGTGGTATCTCAGTTTGTACATACATTTGTGCGCTTTTGTTGTTCAATCAGCTCTATTCCAATGCATCCAAAGTACAATAAGGAGTATTTAGGAATTCATGCCTAACACACATGTAAGGCACATACTTATGTTATGAACATTGTGTTCTTATTCGTGATCATATGCATTAATTGCACATAATTGACCAATGGATGACTCTGCATTCTTCCCTTTGCTTCTTCTAGGTATATTCTAGTCGATTGGATGGTAGAAGTGGCAAGCATGAAGGGTTTCCCCACATTAACAGTGCACTTGGCAGTGAATCTAACAGACAACTATCTACAACTCCGTAAAGTGAGTCGTTCTCGCTTACAACTACTTGGGATTGCAGCTCTTCTTTTATCCTCACGCTGGACAAGTGATTATATCTTGACAGTCCGTGAAGCTTCCTGGCTCACTAAGAAAACTTACGGATATGACGAAGTTGCCAAAATGACTGGAAAGTTGCTATCTGTAGTAAGAGGAGAGATTGGGGTGAGTGTTAGTTATTATTTCATTTTTACCTGTGGCACTCAGGTCTGGAACACTTGGAATTTGGAATGGTGGGGGTTTGATATGTTTAACATATTAGTGGGGGTTTTTTCTGCTACAGGAAAATAAGCAAATAATTGTGAATAAAAATTAAATAAAATCAGAAACCAACATTGCTTGAAATCAAATATGGTAACCCAAGCTCAAAGCTATTTTGTGACTTCTACCCCCTATATTATGTTGCCAGGGTGGCTAGTGGCATATTTGATGTTTCGAAGGGAATATTTTGGTAATGTTATGCTAATAATTTTTTGGTGTAATATATGACAGTCTATACTATGTGAATGCAGCATGGTAGGTCAGTGCCAATTATAAGGTTCCAGATAGCATTTGAAGGTCAGATTTGAGGTAACCCTGTGCAATAGAAATACATAACCATAACCAAAACAATCAATGTGATCAAGATAAGAATTGTGAGTGGCTATACAAATTTGTTCTGCATGCAACAGAGACTGCAATTACTTCTTTCTAGAATCCTCGTCCCCTCACTTATAAAATCCTATCTCTGTCCCTACAGTTACAGCAACAAATACTGGTAACGCTTCCAATAATAGTTCAGTGATGAGTCAAAATTTCAAGGGAGTCAACTTTGCCTGCAAAACTCAAACCCTTACCCACTTTGACAAAACTTGGCATGCATACACAGCATGACTCTGAATTAATATGGGCTCGATTCCACCAGGCTGCACCTCAATTGTGGAGATTTCCATGTGTATTTCTGTTAGTTGTACAACTTGTGGATTTTGGCTTGATTAGTTAAAGGATGAATATTGCAAGAACAGCTGCTTAGTTCTGTTTGTTGGACAACTGGTGCCTTGAATATTGCTGGCAAAGCTGCAATGGGACTCTGGTAAATATTATTTTTGGTTATTTTGGTGACTAAAGGACTTAATAATCTACAAACAATATGATTTCATTTCTGTGTTAAGCTTTTGCAGGTGTATGTACAGGGCTGGGCTAGATCCAACCTGGCCACACTGTTCCTGTAGTAGTTTCAAGCTAAAAGTATGACCTACTTATAGTACTTAGGTTGGTCAAATTCATGGACCTTGAAACCACACAACTTGATTCTGGTAGGGACATTTCACATGAAACTTTCAGAAATAGTCAATATAATCAAATAATGGTGTTTTGCACTTGAAATAATGTAGTAGTGCAGGGTTTATTATGCTTAAACAACTATATTTTAAATAACTAATTTTTTCCCCTCTATTTACTATGCTGCATGAATGAGAATTTTGCTATATTGTAGCATTTTTTAGTAAAACTCTTAATTTCTTCCACACAGATGCCAGTGATCCCTGAATATTTAAATATCTTAATCAACCTTACTGGTTCTGATAGCCGCACTTGTCATATGTCGTACTATCTGTCAGAGGCTCTCCTGCACCATACCATGTTTGGTGACTTTAGTCGTGCACATTTAGCAGCCACGTGCCTGTTGCTGGCAAGGATTCTCCTTCGTTTTGGTGAGCCTTATTCGTTCTCTATTCTCTCTTTTCTGTTACTGATTATTAGCATAAATTTGTTATTATTACTGATTTCATTATTACTACAAATATTACTATCTTCTAAAAGAATCTTTAATAATACTTTAAATAATATCTAGGATTTATTACTGGCATTAGCCTGATCAAGTGTCATGATCCTTATGGAACTATGCTATGCAAATATTTTCTTTCAAGGTCTTTCTTTTCCTTATATAAAAGTTAAAATTTTTATAAAAAATATTTCTCTCGAAGGTCACCTGTCAGTCTTATTTTTGTTATTATTCAAAAGCTCTACAGTTTTACGCATCCAATCTATAACCCTTTCCTCTTATTAAAACATTTTAAAACTCACCCTATCATTTTCAGATGCACCATGGCCTTCACGTGCATCGCAGTGCACTGGATTTTCTGTTCAAGATCTCCAGCCGGCATGTTTAACAATGTATGATTACTGTCTTACAGACAATCATTCTGTGACTGATAATCGGTTCATTAAACTTGAGTCAGTGGCTAAAAGGTGAGAATATGTAACAGGTTTCACAATAACATAAAATCTCATTGGTTGTGTGTATGGCTGTAACTTCTTTTTTTTTTTGCAGATAGCAAGTTAACCCATCCCAAATAAGCAGAAAATACATATCTCTTGCTTTTATACTTTGCATGATAGGTGGTACATATCCTTTCTGTACTGTTCCTTTATCAATAACAACAAAACTAATCAATATTTAAAATTTATTTTTTACACCTTGCATGGTTTTATCTGGGATTTTTGGAAGGGGTGGGGGAGGGAATACGAATTCATGTGCTCAAAATCAATCTTAATGTGGTGTCAGTTTGGTGACTTCAGACTTTCCATGCTCACATAATTTTTCTGTGCCCCCTTTTTTTCAAGTCCTTGATCCACATTTGAAACACACAATTTCCCTTTGGTATTTCAGCCCATTATCACACACAGAACAAAGCATACCTTTGACACCAGGCTACTCATAAATAGCCCACCAATAAGTTTTCTTGAACTCCGTGGTGTCTGTAAGGCAATGGATAGTTGTATGAACTAAAGTCCATTCAGTTTCACTTTGCCAAGTGAAAGGTTTATAAACAGGGAGACCAATACCAGCTAAAAGTGACTGCAATTAAATTTTTGGGGGATTAGGTATTGCCTGCCAAACAGCCAACAGGCCGAGCACTGGCACAGACAGATGACTGCATCTCAAAACAAAATCTCCCAAGTTCTCTCTCCATATATATACTTATAATTCTTTGAGGAACATGGTCAATACTTGCGAAGTTGTGTGTGTAGTAGTGTTCCCTTTGCCAGTAGAATAAGTTACAGAAGCAAGTGGGGTTTTGCTATATATATGGCTCTGTTGCTGATCTTAAAGACATATTTTAATCTCGTGCTTAATCTTGCAACATGATTAAATGCAAACCTCTTTTATGATGAAACAATAACTGTTATTAATTTATCAATCACTCAAGGAAGTGATTGCAGCTCCAAGGATTTGAGCAACATTCATAAATATAAAATTGGAAAGATGCTTGGGAGATGAATGAAACCATATATATTGTGAAGAATGTGAGATTTTTTTTTTTTAATTTAAGGAAAAAAAGGGAGTACATTAAAAAAAAATTTTAAAAAAAAAGAAAAGAAAGTAATTGATAGATGGTCTGATGCAACTGGCATATATAAAAGGTGTCTGATAAACATTCATTCAGAATTCTTAGCTAATGAAGGAAAGTTTTTATCATTGAAGGTGTTTTCACCACTTCAAGGGTTAAAAAAATACAGAGTCCTTTAGTAATAAACCAATACCATGGTTGGTACAGTTTTTTTGAGAAGGTAAACACAGATGAGATATTTAATGGAGTCCGGTTCTGTCTGTGGGAAAATTTTCATATCATGAGTTCTTCTACAACAAAGGCAGTAAACGATTCATATATGAATATCATGACATTATTAAATAATATGGAGGACATTTTATAGGCACATGGTGGACATTTTATAGGCACATGGTGGACATTAAAATGACTATTTTGACAAAGACGGACTAGAAAGTATGGTAGGTGAAATAATTATTGAACATGATGAAGATGAGGATGACGACAGACATTTAATTGACATGGCACTACAATTATCACAAGTGAAGCTAACAACAGAACCAAATACAGAGCTCTACAAACTCTCAATACAATAGAAATCATGGATTCCACCTTTCATGGACGTGTTCAACTTTTACCTGGCTACCCTCCACACCAACTTTCTCAATCTTCCCTATTCCTCATACCAAAATACTTCCACCATCCACCCCAGCAATCTTCAATGCAGTGTACATAATCAATAGCTTAGCAGTTCCTGATGATCCGCCCTCAATGCAGAAAGAAATGTTACCAGCAGTTCTACATTATAACACTCCCAACCTTCTCAACAGTTTCAATGTATTGCACACTTTTTCCAAGCAATTCCACATCACAATGCTCTCCAACCATCTCAAAATTCTTCAATGCAATGGAAATTCCCCAACAGTTCCATATCGCAATGTCCCACCCCCCATGTTCAACTGTTCTCTTCAATGTAATGAACATGTTACTCCAGCATTTTCACATCAAAAGTAATCTTCAATCCAGTAACAATGTTGCCCCAGCAGTTTTATAGCACAATGCTCCTACATCTTCCATAGTTTTCTTCAATGCAATGAACACAATCTTACCCCAGAAGTTTGGCATCAAATTTTTAGTCTGATTGCAGGATTGTGCCATGCTAGCTCAAACAGAATTGATCCTTCGCCTTAGCCATTAATATCTATCTAAATAACTTCTGTGTTGATATTTTGCCACTTATTAATATCTAGCTAAATATTACTATGTGCTTCCCTATCTATTGAATGAACCTGGTTTACAGTGACTAGCTAGAAACTAATTGTTACGCATCAGTCCTTCTTCAAGTTTCTGTTTGCGCCAGTTGTAAGGGATGACAGTCCAGCTATATTCCATGTGGTCAGAAAAACACCTGTACTTTCCTTATCAACTATACAGCTAAATCCTGATTCCTTCATCACAGAGCTTCAGGAGTAACATAGGAAGGAACACCACTTCAGGCGGAGTTGGACGATATCTGAAATATTGGAAATGAGTGAATATTGAGACTTTTATAGCGATTTTTCGGCCAGCAAAATGAACGCAAACGCACTTTAGGTCTGCTTCTGTTCATTGTTGATGTAGAAGTGGATGGCTTACTTGCAGAATCTGATATAAAGCATACTGAGGAATCTGTCACTGACTATATCTGGTCTAGGACTCTTGTCTGCACTTTCGCATTCAGTTGAATCCTTGCTAATATCTTCTAAACAGCTTTCAAATTCATGATTATTACTAACCCACCAGTAATATATGCCCACCATACTGAGTGGTTAGCTTGCTAACATATACAAATTAATATGAAATTTAAAGGTTTACTGGGCCACAAGGCATTACTAATTCTGCTATGACTCATAACTTGAATGTTTATCTATTTTTAATCCTATATATATATATATATATATATATAATTTCCACTAACTCCTTGCCTGTCTGCATTATCAAATATAAATTTTTGAACCACAGATCCTTGGACCACAGCTCCAGTTTTATTCTGCTCCCAACTTAGTCCTGTTCCTGCGGAAGATCTTGGAATTTACCAAAATGGTACAATGTAGAAGTTAGGAGATTCTAAGACAATAATTTTGGCCAATTTTTTGAGGGGAAATTAGTTAAAGGGTCTAAATCTATGACCTCGTTTTTATAGAAAAGTAACGGAAAGGTACACCACTAACACCCATGCTTTTGAATAAAAAATGAAAAGCCATAGAAAAAATAAGATTTGAAAAGAAAATTTTAAATCCGCTGTGCGGGTGCAGCTGAGCCAGATAAGTCCATTATTCAAATTGAGCCAAAGGCACGATTTGACTATTGATTTGCAAAAATCCCACCAAAAATGCATTTAGAATCCACAGTTGCTCAAATCTACAGACAATTTTGGGGCTAAACTCTCTTTCTCATACTGTGCAGTATATATTTGTGGCATATATGCTGTATACATATATAGAATCCACAGTTGTTCAAATCTGCAGACAATTTTGGGGGTAAACTCTAAAATCTTGTACAGAAACCAAAGTCCATGTTCAGTCAACTCTACTTTATTCGGACACTAATTTAGAACAGTGCCCATTGCCAGTGTCCGTGGATACAGATACGGATATTGGACTTGGTCACTTAAAATTGTCCAATAATAATTTGCTCATTCTCGCACGATTTTTGAAATTTCTCAACTCCTTACAAATTTACACCCCTGTTATGTTATTAGAATGCTCACATCAAAAATATTATATCAACTGGAATCAAATTATAAGTGTCAGATAACATTAAATTTGTTTACATTCACCACCTGCATATATAACATATTAATAGGAATATTTGACTGCCTACACTACATGACAATAAATACATGCATTTAAAGTTGGGATCTGAGGTACCCCTGTAAAATAGAAAATAAAAACAACCCCTAATATAATCATCATGAAGGCAATATAATAATGAGAAATTGTGTGTGGTCATACAAATATTTCCTAATGCATGCAACACCAAGTGATTCCTTTTTTTCTGGAATTCCCCTCCCCCTCCCCACTTTAGAAATGCTTCTATGAATGTCTCCATGAGTAGAGATAATTTTGAGAAGAATATCTTGGCCAGCTAAATTTGAACCCTTGCCTCTAAAAAAAAAAAATAAAAGTAACTTGGCATGCATACACAACTTCTCTCTGGATTTAACAAGGCCTTGGTGTCTCTAGGCCAAATCTCAACTTGTGGCATGTCCATGCGTGTTTCTGTTTTTGCTGGACAACCAGTACCTTGATACTTGCAAGCTAAACTACAATGAGACTCTGGTTTTATATATTATTTTCACTAACTCCCTGCATGCCTGCCTTCGTAATTATCAGGAAAAACTTTTGAACCACAGGTCATAGGAATGCTATTCAAACTTTATTTTCTACTCCCTAAGTGGTCCATCACTGTGGAAGGTCTTCGAATTTCTTTAAAATGTCCAACTAAAAAGTAAGAGGAAAAGTAAAGCCTTTTCTTTAGCTAATTGTGCTCAAGAAGTAGGTAAACAGTCGACAGCATATTCATCCACATTCTTTGTTTTTAAAATAGCAGATAGGAAAGAAAACAAAATTAAAGAAATGAATTCAACAAATGGATGAAGGATTGAAGACTGAGAGAGTGGAACACTTTTTAGCCATGAAGCTTGTACATAAAGGTCCACCAACTGCTTTTACTACATCAGTCGATCTTCTCTGATATTTGTGAAGTTAAGTACAGTATAACCTGGGGGGGTCCTTCACGAACTGACCAGTTAACCAACAACTAAGTGAAACTATTAAAAATGTTGTGTTTTTTAACAGCTTCAAATTGCAGCTACTGCAGTGTTTTCTCCCCCTCCACCTTTCACAGAATGAAGGAAAAATAATCTGGAGACAAATCGGGTGAGAAACAACTGCAGCAGCCATTGTTTTGGGTTGTGGGAATGTGTGAAATAATGAAATAGTATAAAGTTGGCAGAATATAGTGAATAATTGAAACAAAAAGTACATTAAAAAATTTTTTTATAAATTATAGTTCAGTCTTCCATCAAATCATAGAATGTTGATCAGAGAATGCTAAATCACCACCACCAATAAATAAGTTTTAAAAGAGAAATAATATTTATAAAAATTAGCAGAAAACCTGACCAATGGGTGGTTTTTAAGTTGATTACATGCAGTAACAAACATGTTTAGTTTGCTTTATGTAACATGTCTGGATTATTGACACTAATCTCATTAATCAAGCATACATAATACAATTAATAAACATGCCATATTTCAGTGATAGTTTTGGTGTTCCAAGTCCCCAAATCACACCCATTTGCAAAAACACACCCATACCCACCCAATCTGAACAAAACTTTTGTCAGGATGTGCAGTGAGGTGCCGTAATTAATCCCTTGAAAGTTTCATGAAGATCCCTCCAGCTGTTTGGGAAGAATTAGAGTCCACACATACAGACAAATAGACGGACACGAAGACAGACAAACGAATTATGAATTATGGTAAGATAAAATAATCAGTAAACAAATGGATGAATGAAAAAATGAAGAACAATATTTGACAAATTTCAGCCTGATTTCACCACCATTTATGCAAGTATTCAAAAACTAATCTGAGCATGGGAAGTAGGGTAACAGTGTGGATGGTGACCCCTTCCATAAATGAATGTATGTGAGGTATTAGTTGAGGAAACAATCCCCTACCACACACAAATCAGACCAACTGTTTGACAATACTTGAAAAAAGAAACACCTACCCAGAAATGAGTTGTTTCTAAGGCTGGAGACATTAGAACATCGAAACAAAACAATCCCTAAGAAAACTAGAGGCATTCTAGATCACTGAGGAAGCACTGTTGTGGAAGTTATTAATCCAACATCCAGTCACTGCAAAGCAGAAAAATAAACTTGAAACTCTTCCAATGCCATTTTTGACGATGTTTATGATATATTAGTTGGACAACGCTGCCTAAATTATTGCAAGTGAAGCTGCAACTAAGCCTCTGGTTACATTAATCTTCACAAACACAAGTTACTCCAGTAGATTACATTACAGTAGTTATTTGACTGTTTACATTACTGCTGAGCTGAAAGGGGGATTTCCCCCCTCTTGTCTCTCTCTTTCCCCCCCCCCCCCCCCCCCCCCTGATAACTATACTGTCATAAAGGTATGATGAACACATCTTTTTGCATGTATTTGGTCTACTGAGATAAGCATTACACAATATGTCTTATCATTGTACAGGTTCCAATCAGAGGAATTTTACCGTGTAAGTGAACACCCTATTCCACAGTTGAGTGACCTTAAACAACAGCTTAACATTCACTGCAAGACCTCTCAAAGTTGTGGAACACTGCTTTCAGCATCTTGTACTTTGTCACAATCAACACTATCGAATGTTGAAAACTCTTGTGATGGTGGATCTCTACAGACTTTATCCAATGTCCATCACTGTCATCCTGGCAAGTGTAGTGTGGGGGACTCCACTACTGATATGCATCATTTGTCAAGTTCCCGTAATCCTTTGGCAAACATTGATCACAATGTTGATAAGGACCGAGAAATCCAACAACATTCACAGTTTGAACAACTATGATGTTATAAAACTAGCATAGTAACTGAATTTTAGAAAAGAAAGATTTATTGTTTGTATTTGTTGTCAAATATATTCTTGCCCTGATTTTTTTTAAAACATTGTTTATTGCTAGAAGGAGCAGCATATACTTGTTATGAAAATGCATTAGGCTTGAGATTATAGTGTTGTGCAATTTTAATACGAGATGTGCACACATATTTCACTCCATTCAGTCCAGCAAAAATAAAAATAAAAAGTATTTTTATTCATTATTAAGTACATGAAATATAGTTTTTCCCACCTGGCATGACCAATGCTTAACAGCTCTTTTTTTAACTATTTTTGAAGGGGAAGGGAAATTCATATTTCAAATGAACTTTTAATGGTTCTTTTTCCTGTTTATACAGATATCTATTATATATTTTGGTTAGTATGTATGCATGTATGTACGTACGTATGCATGCATGTGTGTGTCTAGGCATGCCAGCCAAACCCTTGGACCAAAAATGAAAAAAATTTGGCAAGTCGTCTCCAAGTAACTGGGTGAGTGTTATGAATCACATGTGGATGTGGTTCTGTCTAAGCCACATCCACCGAAGTTGTTTTGATGCCAAGAACTAATCAAATGACCAATCAGGGAAAAATTTGGTGTGTGGTCTCCAGGCACCTGAATAAGCATTATTAACTACATATGGGTGTGGTTTGGCTATAGCCAAACCCACAGAAAGTTTGTTTTTTTTTTACTATCAAGAGCTAATCAAAGAACCAACCAGAGTGAAAGTTGGCATATGGTTTCCAAGTAACCAGTTGAGTATTATTAACCACCTGTGGGTGCGACAATGGGCGTGGTTTTCACATTGCCACACCCATAGCCATTTTGGCTGTAAAAAAAAATCATTTATTGACCAATCATGCTGAAATTTGGCATATGGACTCCATGTAGCTGGGTGGGCATTATTAACCATATGTGAATGTGATAATGGGTGTGGTTTTATCATACCACACCCACAGGAAGTTGTTATGTCTGCCAATAGCTAATTAGGGGACCAAACAGGCCAAAATTTGAGTGGCTTCTATAATGTGTAGAAACCACTCAAATTTTGGCCTAGTTGGCTATTTAATTAGTTTTTGGCAGTAAAAACTACTTTTTGTACCAAGCCACACCCACATAAAGTTAATAATGCTCACCAGTTGCTTGGACTCCATATGTCCAATTTCAGCCTGATTAGTCCATAAATCAGTTTTTGACAGACATAATGATGTCTTATAGGTGTGGCAATGACCAAACCACACCCATTGACAAACACACGTGATAAGTAATGCTCAACCAGTTGCTCGGAAGTCTCATTTCGAATTTCAGTCTATTGGTCGTTTTATTAGCTTTTGATAGCCAAATCAACTTCCAGTGGGTGTGGCTAAGGCAAAACCACACCCATACCTGGTTAATAATGCTTTTCCTGGTTCTTGGAGACCACTCGCCAAAATATTGCCTGATTGTTTATTGATTAAAATTTTCAGCAAAAATAACTTCCTGTGGGTATGGCTATGAAAAAAAAACCCACACCCATTACCATGCCCACATGTATTTAATACTGCTGTACGTAGATCTAACTCCTTTGGTCCAATTATTATTCAGAAGTTCTTTTATTTGAACTTTTTGGCTTTACACACCAATGGGAAGAGATGTAACCAGGAGGGATTCCGCCCATTTTACGGCCAAAGTTAAGTTGTGTTTGCATACCAGGTATTGAGTCTGTTGTTCCAAGGGTTTTTCTGGTCATAGTACTATTTTTGGCCTTTTTGGGGGGCCTGACATAAAAACAGAAATGGGTATGGTCATATATATATATATATATATATACTTAAAACATTCACCAGATTATATTGATTCCAAATATATATGGGTTTAAGGGTCTAACTCCTTTGGTTCAAGTGTTTTTGGTGAAATACCATTTTTGGCATTTTTAGCCTTACAAGGGAAAGGGAGAGGTTTGGCCAAGTTGGATCCAGCCCATATTACTCCGAAAGTGAAGTTGTATATATATACCAAGTTTTAGATCTGTAGCTCCAAGAGTTCTTCTGGTCAAATACCATAATTGGCTATTTTTGTTAACATGGTAACTATTTTCTGAAGAAAAAAAATTGCCCGTGTTATAAGTTGGATCAAAACCTATCATCATGCCAAGTTTCAGAGATATCTGCCCACAGATTTGGCCAGAATGATGGTACAAACTTACAGACAGACATCTCCTTTTATTTATATACTATCAGCATATACCTGGCATTGACCGGCCAATGTCAACATGAAACATTATAGAAGCCTCTCAATTTTGGCCTGGTTGGTCCTTTAATTTGCTTGGAAACCTCATTCAAAATTTCAGACTTATTGGTCGTTCGATTAGCTTTTAATTGTTGAAACAACTTCCAGTGGGTGTGGCTATGACCAACCCACACCCATATATAGTTAATAATGCTGTCCCGGTACTCGGAGACCACATGCCAATTTTGCCCGACTGGTTTCTGATTAACTTTTTTTTAGCCTAAACAACTTCCTGTGGGTATGGCTATAGAAAAACCATACCCATTACTATGCCCACATGTGTTTAGTAATGCTCACTCGGATTCTTAGAGAGCACATGCCAAATTTGAACTGTTTTGGTACCAGTGTTTGGCTGTGGTGCCTAGACACGTACATACCAACATACATACTAACATACATACATACTTACAAACCAAAATATATATTAAAATGGGTTTGTGGATCTAACTCCTTAGGTCCAATCTTTATTCAAAAGTTTGTTGTTTATTACTGTTTGTTGTTTTTTTTTGTGGCACTTTTTGTCTTTACACACCAAAGGGAAGTGGTGTAGACAGGAGGGATCCCGCCCATGTTACTCCCAAAGTCAATTTCTGTATGTATAACATGTTTTAAGTCTGTCGCTCTAAGGGTTTGTATGACCAAAGTACCATTTTGGCTTTTTGGGGTCCTGACATGAACACAGAAATGGGTGTGGTCATATACATGTACTTAAAACATTCCCCAGATTATATTGATTTCAAATATATATAGGTTCATGGACTAACTCCTTAGGTTCAAGCGTTTCTGCTGATATACCATTTTTGGCATTTTTAGTATATCACAGGAATAGAAAGAAGTGTGGCCAGGTGGGACCAGCCCATGTTACTCCCAGAGTGAAGTTGTATAGGCATACCAAGTTTCAGATCTGTAGCTCCACGGGGTTTTTTTTTTGGCAAAAATACCATTTTTGGCTTTTTCTCATTACCATGTTTTAAGTTTGGTCAAAACCTATCACCATGCCAAATTTGAGAAAAATTTACCCACAGGTTTGGCCAGAATGATGGTACAAACATATAGACAGACAGACAGACAGACATCTCCTTTTATATATAGAGGATATATATACTAGCAGCATATACCCGACATTGCCCAGCCAATTTCAGCATGAAACATTATAGAAGCCACTCAAATTTCAGCATGGTTGGCCCTTCTCTCTCTCCCTCTTCTTTCGTATGAGAATTTCTTCTCGATTGTTGACTTTAGCCTGACTATGTGTCAGTTTTCCAGGGCTCACCAAGAGGAGGTAGTCAACATGAGCTGAGTGGACTGGTGTGGGAAGATGTTGAAGGACAGGAAAATTTTCCTGTCAGTGCTGGATTTGAACTCACGACCCATGGGTTGTTAGTTCAAGAGCATAACTACTCAACCAATTAGCTTTAGGCAGCCATAACTACTTCCTGTGGGTGTGGCTAATACCAAACCACACACATTCCCACACCTAATCATAGTTAATAATGTTCACTGGATAATTGGACTCCATATGCCCAATTTCAGCCTGATTAGTCCATAAATAGTCTGTGAATGTGGCTATGACAAAACTACAACCATTACCATGCCCATATTTTTTTAAAAAATGCTCACCCCATGAGTTCTTGGAGAGTACATGCCAAATTTCAGCCTTTTTAGTCCCAGTGTTTAGCCCCAGTGTTTGTTTAGCCCCAGTGTTTGTTTAGCCCCAGTGTTTGTTTAGCCCCAGTGTTTGTTTAGCCCCAGTGTTTGTTTAGCCCCAGTGTTTGTTTAGCCCCAGTGTTGGTTTAGCCCCAGTGTTGGTTTAGCCCCAGTGTTGGTTTAGCCCCAGTGTTGGTTTAGCCCCAGTGTTTGTTTAGCCCCAGTGTTTGTTTAGCCCCAGTGTTTGTTTAGCCCCAGTGTTTAGCCGTGATGCTTACACACACATACAACCAAAATGTATATTAAAGTGTGTTCTAGATCCAACTCCTTCGGTCCAAGCGTTATTCAGAATATCTTTTTTTTTTGTGGCACTTTTTCGCTTTACACACCAATGGGAAAAGGTGTAGCCAGGAGGGATTCCGCCCGTGTCACTCCAAATGTCAAGTTGTGTATGCATACCATATATTAAGTCTTGTTCTTCCAAGGGTTTGTCTGGTCCAAGTACCATTTTTGGCTTCTTTTTAGCCAGACATAAAACAGTAATGGGTGTGGTCTTATACATGTACTTAAAATATTCCACAGATTATATCGATTCCAAATATATATGGGTTCATAGGTCTAATTCCCTCGGGTTTTTTGTTGCTGAAATACCATTTTTGACATTTTTTCCCTTTACACTGGAAAAGGAACAGGTATGGTCAAGTGGGACCCAGAAAATGTTACTCCCAGAGTGAAGTTGTATATGCGCACCAAGTCTTAGATCTGTAGCTCCAAAGGTTTTTCTGGCCATTTCTCATTACCATGGTAACCATTTTCCGAAATTTTTAGCCCATGTTTTAAGTTGGGTCAAAACCTATCATCATGCCAAGTTTCAGAGAAATCCACCCAGAGGTTTGGCCAGAATGATGGTACAAACATACAGACAGACATCTCCTTTTATATATATATATATATATATATATATATATATATATATATATATATATATATATATATACATACACACACAGTGTAGTCCACATAATTCAAATCCGGGTTAGCACAAATTTCCGCTTTATTCGAAATTTTTTTGGGTCCCCACATAGGAATAAGACAAAATATTCGAAGGGAAAATATCAGCTAATTCGAAAAATTGAATTTCCCAAACAAATAATACCCATTCGAACTATTACCTCCAGCTAAGTTTTGCTGCTTCAAAGATATGCATGAATTTGCCAGCAAGAAGCTTTGGCACTTCTTACTACCTATTGCTTTTCAAAATCCCATGGAGGAATACCCCCACTGAGAAAGACCCACCAAGAAATGCAAAAAATTTGCCTCACTGAAAGCAGGTGAATTTTTCTTCTCTCTCTCTCTCTATATATATAGGAGACTAGCAACATATACCCAGCGTTGCCCAGCCAATTTAAACATGAAACATTATAGAAGTCATTCAAACTTTGGCATGGTTGGCCCTTTAATTAGCTTTAGGCAGCCATAACTATATCCTGTGAGTGTGGCTAATACTAAACCACACACATTGCCACACCTAATCATAGTTAATAATGTTCACCAGGATACTTGGACTCCATATGCCCAATTTCAGCCTGATATTTTGATTCATTGTGATTTGCCACTAAAATAATTGAAATTATTCTGGATGGTCAAAGAAATTAGGACTACATACTTAACCTGTATCAAACAATAAATTTTGGGAACATAAATGTTAAATGTCTTTTCATTGATCAATAAAGTGAATGTTGTGAGTTTTTGGATGTTTACAAACTGCTCACAATGCCTTGGCTAGAGTTAAGGAGTAACCCATACACTTATTATTTTATGATGAAAATTGATACCACTTTTTATAGTTAATTTGCTTTAAAATAGATTTGATCAATTAATTTTTTCTTGACAAAAAAATAAGTTTAAAAAAAAAAAAAAGAGCAACAAATGAACTAAACCGATTTCTCACACACAAAAATACTTCATGCTTCCTTATTATACACTTTATAGGTACCCATTAGATGGAAACAACAAAGGTATTTAATATAATTCACCCAAAATAAATTATTCAGATTTGCATAAGTGGTGTTTTATTGTTTTCTGACGTTCTGCTGATGCTGAGACATGCCTGCATGAACTCCATGCAATCCTGTTACTGCTCAGTCCTTTATTGAGATCGAAGTAGAGCCATAGCAGCACATACTCCATCCAGCCAATCCTGGTTTCTTGCGACCATTGAAGATGCATGGCTTCAGGAACTATCCTTTTTTTCTTCTTTTTTAAAAAATTTTCTTCTGGTGATAGCTTACTGTCCTTGGCTTCTCTTATCTGATTCGCAGCTGAGGATTTCCTCCCCAACCAGGAAGATCTTCCTTTTCTCTGCATTCTTTTTTTTTAAATTTTTTTAGAGAACCACTTTTGTTTCTAAATCAAAATTGACCTTCCAGCTCAGAGAGGTCAGAAGAAAAGGGTTAGGGCACAGTTTTACTGACCTTACCTCTGGGTGTTTACATATCATGGTTGTTACTCATGCATGAAATTGAGTCCCCTTCCCTCAAATTGCAAATTATAGGACTAGCACAGTGCCTATCCTCAGGAGACAACTGATCTTACTATAATATAATTTGTTATGATCTCCCAGATGTTTTGGCCTACAGGGCTAAAAAGGATCATTCTGTAGCTTATTTTGTGCTACGCTAGTCAAATTTGGAATTTGGTAGTCATGGGGCACATTGTTCACATATTTCCTGGTCTCATTTAGAATGATGATTGAAATTATGTAGTGAGTAGTCCCTATTGCATAAGGCATGAATGAAGTAGTGATTGCTATCAATTTTGTGGAAGCGTTGATGTGCTGGTATAACTAAGTGACTTTTGGACAGGGACTTCATAGAATTTGTCCTGTA
The DNA here is from genome assembly GCA_963969325.1 of Lycopodina hypogea. Lineage (NCBI taxonomy): Eukaryota > Metazoa > Porifera > Demospongiae > Poecilosclerida > Cladorhizidae > Lycopodina > Lycopodina hypogea. The sequence continues at coordinate 5,918,620 of OZ017783.1, read as the reverse complement.
TATGCATTTGAAGAGCTTTTGGAATAAGCTTTCCAATAATATATGCATAATTATTTATATGAATTGTTTGTCCACAAGTGTAAGAAAACGAACAGTTTATGATTCATTAATGAAGTGTAGTTTAACCACCCTCCCCTTAAACCTAATCAGCAGCGAATGGATCAAATAGTGTAATATGATAAATTGTAAATGTTGGCGAAAAACATTATATTGGCTTGATCTTGAAGTGCAGTCCAATTAAACTGAACACAAGACACTTTAAGTCCTGAACAAGATAGTAGAACATCCTCAAGCCATCCTCATCTCTGCAAAAAATTCATGCAACAAGAATAGAACCATTTAAAAGAATTACAAATAAAAAGTCCTGAATCAACAGTGCTTTATAGACAGAGGGGGCGGGGCAAATGGTAAGTTATGCTCCCATTTTTGGTATGGCATGAGACAAATGTTGCTAACAAAGAAGGCACAAAAACTTGAAGAAACACACAAGTTTTATGGAGGGAGGGGGGGGGGGGTTTAAAAAACATGCCAAATGTGCACTAGCCCTACACAATGTGTATAGTATCTACACAACAGACACTGATCATCAGGCAGACTCAGAGTTTTTAGGTGTAAGAATATGTACACAGAAAATTTTAGAGTTAGGTTGTAAAAAGCTGTCGTGTATTAATGTAGATATGTATGCTTTACTACTTCTTCTTGATTATCCACCATTTAAAATGAAATATGGGTCAACCTAATATAGAGAGTGCGATTATACGCAGTTAAATAAGGAAAATTAAGTGGCTTCACTTTGAATTCTTGCAGTCCATAAGACTTCCAATTTTGGACGTAGTGAAGGAAATGTGGTTGTTTCCCATCACTATCTCCAATTCCTGCAAGTAAAGAAAATAACAGTTTTATATACAAATCAAGTGACAAGAAAATAGAACTGGACATATCAGAATACACAGTAAAGAAGATGAAACAGTATGATCAAGCCACTGTTGATCTATGAAACCTAATTCATCATAATATGCAACCCCTCTTCAACCATGTAACACCAGATTGGAAATGGGACCGAAAAAACTACAACCAAAAACATGGAAAAACAACCAAAAAAAAAATCCTTTACCAAACAGTGTGTTTCTTTGGCCACAAGCTACACAAAATTTTAGCCAGCTAGATAAACATTGAGAAAAGCTAGCCAAATGTTGCTTATGGTCAGCTGCATCAAATACAGATTAACCAACTACAACATTCACAACTTTGTTTATTTTTCTCCTCTTTCAATAGGTTTTCCTTGTTCAATAAGCGCAAACATAATTACTGTCGCTGTTCTAATTCTCCAACTTATATTTTAATCGAATCGTTATTCTATGGAATGCACTTCCCCAATTAATTTCTCTTGTAGTAGTTTTTCCCCTCTTCTTTCTTCTCTCTATAAAACAATGGGTATAGTATCTACACAACAGACACTGATCATCAGACAGAGTCAGAGATTTTAGGTGTAAAAAATATGTACATAGACAATTTTACAACCCTAACTCATCCACCTTTCACCTTCTATTTCCACCAGCTCTTGTGTTTATTCATCAACTTACTTTATATTATTCTTACCACTTTCCAATCATCACTGTCTTATCAAAGAATTGCAAAGTTAATATTATTAATACTAGCAACAAAAAAAGCCGTGTGGCCTGTTTTTCAGTTAGCATTGGCCTCTTACAGTAACAAATATGTTCAGTTTGCTTAATGTACATGCATAAATTATTGACACTAATCTCATTAATCTAACATGATACGAAAAATGAACACCTCTGTGAAATTAACATTCATTTTTGGTAGTGAAAAAACAACAACAAAAAAACAACTTCCAGTGGATATGGCCAATAAAAAAACCCCTCAGAATAATAATAATACTCTTTCAGTCATGTGGAGACATCACGCCAAATTTGATTGATCATTAATTAGAGCCTCCCAAGGATATCACCAAATAGCACCCATTGATAAAACCACACCAGCCATAGCCACCCAATCTGAATGAAACCATCCACAAGTGTGCAGTTAGGTGCCCTAATAAATTGCTGAAAGTTTCATAAAGATTCCTCCAGTGGTTTGAGTTAGAATACATACAGACAAACAAACAGTGAAATACATTAAGATAAGTGAATGTTTAAAAACAGCTAGCTAAAATGCATAGCTAATAATTTTGCCAGGTTTCCTCAGACCACACCCATACAAATGGTCATGTGATACCCACTCCCACATTCACCATCACGGTTGACAAGATTTCTGGGGAAACACCTTGAACTGCTAATCTATCTGCATTTTTTACATAATGATACACCTTTGAGTTAATCTGTGAACATATAACCTTTGGTTGACAAATACCACATGGAGTAGCTATTATGTAGTTGTGCATCAATCAACCTACAAAATCATATTTGCAAGGTTGTAAAGAAATAATATGAAATTTTTGTTAGAGTATGGGTAATTCTAAGCCAAATCAGCAATGAAGAAAATTGATCTAAAACAGTTAACACAGTGATAGACTAATGCCACTCATAAAAGGCTCTAGTTGTCATTGCGAAGGAGCAAGAAGTCACATTGTTTTGGGAATGCTCATGTAATACACATGCACATGGAATTACACAGATACTGAAATAAAAGGTGACCACAAGAAGCAAAAGCTGGTAGTAAAAATAAAATAATATGGATGAAGGAATTCCAAACAGCGCTTTAACAGTTAGTAGTGAGGTTTATAAGAGTTTGCTAATTGTCAAATCCAGACAAAACCATAAAAATAGTTAGACAATAATGCAAATGAACAGCCTACACAACTGCTTGTTTGCTTCATCCCCAACTGTGTTGACCTGTTTACAAAATATCAGGCCACTAATCGAGATGACTGACCAAACCTCTGAGTGGCCTGCGTCAGGTAGTGCTGAATAACTGATTGGTTTCTCAGTGCACCAAAATCATCCTGTCGTTGGTGAACATTTGAATTACTATGCATATTGTACTGCAACTACTTCTCACCTGGCGACCAATTCTATCTGGAACAGGCCACAGCTTATCATCTTCTTTAATAACCTACAAAAATAGATACAAAAATAGACAAAAAAGTATTGACAAATAAATAAATTTTGATTGAAACCTGAAATGTATTGATTAACTTTTAATAATAGCATAGTGCAGTGCAGCTCAGTAGGTCTTCTTCATTCACATTGATTGCATCACAGATTTTCATTAGATGACAGCTAGTGGACATACAATTACAGAGTGTTTTATAACTGAGTGTGGTTGTGGCTTAACTTCCTTACCAGCCAGTTTCAGTTCATACCAGATAGTTAGTATGTACTTCATCAAGCTTGGGGTTGCTTGAAATGTTCTAACAAAGATACTAATAGCTTATCTCAAGGCAGCCAACTGACAGAGAAATAAGTACAATACAATAATTGAGGAAGAACATTTGCATATACTGCACTCCTTGAGTATTGCTCAGAACTTCCAGGGATAGTGCATGTCCGTGTGTTCAACAAATACAACTCACACAATAGTGTGTACATCAAATTCTGCTCCAGCCATAACCCATCCCAACAACCCATCCCAACCCAACAACCCATCCCAACCCAACCCAACAACCCATACTTGTCTTTAAATAGTTAAAAGAGAAGAATCACTTTATATCTTTGATTTCTCAATTGATTGTTCAATTAAACAAACTTACATCAGATTCTTGAATAATACGTTTCAGGTCGGCCATAACAGCTTTATTCACAGATACCTGAAAGGATATTACACAAAACACACAAATTTAATAACCACAAGAAATTAAACATCTTTACACACCTCCTTCCGGATCATAGTATCATTCTTGTAATTGGAGTTGTTAGCATACCGCAGACGACCTGAAATATAAGTAGGGAATAATGGCCAATAAGAACATGTGCAAGCTTGGTTGTTGTTTCTCCCCTTGAAACTACCCACCTAGGCCAATAGTGGAGGCACATTCACCATGGAAACCATTAGTGAATATTATTTTGGGAATGCTGATAGGTATTCTGTATCATTCAGACTGTATTGACCTTATGTGAATACATGTAATTATGAAGTAAATGTAAAGAAAATATCTATCATTAAAAAAAAAGAAAAGAGATTTATAATATCAATTTAAACATTTTATATCTTATAGCTTTTAAATTAGCATTTTTGTGGTTTATACGCATATATTTACAGCAGTAAAGAAAATATCTATCATTAAAAAAAAAGAAAAGAGATTTATAATATCAATTTAAACATTTTATATCTTATAGCTTTTAAATTAGCATTTTTGTGGTTTATACGCATATATTTACAGCATTCTCCCCCACCCCGAATATTTAACGTGAAGATTGCCTCATCAGATCATTGATCAATACTGAACAAAAACTCTCATCATTTACATAGTCTCAAACCCTTCACTGTGGAAGTTGGATATCCCAGAACTGAAATGGTTCCAATTGTGAGCGTGAAACAAATATTGTGCATTAATTGGATCTAAGAAGCATTGGTTATTGATAAAAAGAAACAAGCTCAAGTATCTGTTCCTTGCACAGGTCAGCAACATGAATCACACTATAATTCACAATTCGTTCGTCTGTCTGTCTGTCAGTCTGTCTGTACAGATTCTAACTCCTGCCAAAGCTATCTCAGACCAGTTCCTTCTCTCTCCCATAAGACCAGCTAGAAATGATTTTTCCCCTTAACAACTTATACTGTATTGAAGAACATTATAAGAAATATAGTGCCTGCAAAGTAGTAAGCAATTTATTCCTCATCCTTCCTTACAACCTGCACAAAAAAAAAGAGAGTCAGGCTCTGAAGACTTTCCATTCAGAACTGACAGTACCCCTAGAATAAATATTTTACCAAAATTTCTTGGGGGGGGGGGGGGGGGGGGGGGGGGAAGGGGCATACCCCTAGTTATAATTTGCCATTCATACTCTTCATGTCAACATCAAACTTTGGAGCCCCCACACCCCCCCCCCCCCCTCCCTTTTGAACAAAAAAAATCCTGTATGAAACCTTGCACCCCCACGCATCCACAATTATTATGTCCCTTCCCCCACCTCTCTTGAACAATTTTCTAAATGAAACCTTGGCCCAGGATATGACACGCCTTGGTGCCTACAGAAAGAGGCATGCCCAAGTATGACCCACTCTATATTCCTAACAGAGTCAAGTTGTGCTTGTATGCCTCTAAGTCCACAAATTTAATCAGCAATAAATACCATAATAGGTCACATCATTATTTGCATTTTTGGCTTGACACAAGAAGACAGGAAGAGGCGTGGTCATGAAGAGCATGTTATATTGGGTTCAGTGGTTTGGAGGGAAGTTGTGTGGCCAAACATGACCCAAACAATGGCAGAGTTTGACCTACGTATCATTTTGGCATTATTAGCCTGACATGCCAGAGGAAAAAGTGTGGCCAAGTGGGATCCAGCTCCCAGAGTGATTCATGTATGCCAAGTATTAGGTCTCTCAGTCAAAGGGCTTGTCATAAGTCCCATTTCTCACATGTCTGCAGGGAGTGGTATGGCTGGGTGGACATTTTTTTTTTTTTTTTTTTTTTTTTTTTTTTTTTTGGGGGGGGGGGGGGGGGGGGGCTAAAAATGTCCTTGGTATAGCATGTGTCTTCCCTGAAGAGTGGGTTCCATAAATTGGTAAGGCGCTTTGGTGGTAAAATGCAGACACCAGTTTCAATATAAATGCAATGGTCCATGAAAGTGCTGGAGGTACTGTTATGTAATCAAGTGAACTATAAGTTGACTGTTTTGGCCCATTTGTGAGGCATTCTTTATCAGATAAAAAATGAAGAAAACAAAAACAATCTAAAACGTAGCTGCAAGTCCATCTGAAAATAGCTACTGTTGCAGAGTAGGAAGGAGGGGGGGGATAAACAAATGGGGATAAGGAATTGGGGGGGGGGGGGGGGGGGGGGGGGAGGGAGAGAAAGGAAAGGTAAAAAATAAGTAAATAAATAATAAAGAAATACATATCTATCTATCTATCTATCTATCTATCTATCTTAGAAGGCCGATGTAACTATTTAACTATGTAACTATGTAACTATGTTCGTCCGTTTCTCAAAATCCCTGTTAGATTTTGACTAAACTTTTAGGGATGGAGGAGACCCACCCTGAGATGGTTTTATGCCAGGTGGCATGTCTGGGAAAAAAACAGAATTTTTCTGTCTGTCTGTCTGTCTGTCTGTCTGTCTGTCTGTCTGTCTGTCTGTCTGTCTGTCTGTCTGTCTGTCTGTCTGTATGATGTTTGTATCATCATTCTGGCCAACCGGTAGGTGGATTTCTCTGAAACTTGGCATGATGATAGGTTTTGACCCAACTTAAAACATGGGCTAAAAATTTCGCAAAATGGTTACCATGGTAATGAGAAAAAGCCAAAAATGGTATTTTGTCCACTTCTCTTTTAACAATACATCTTCTCCACCATCACCTTTCTTACTGGCAAGATATGTTCAACTACTGCATTTTAGCCTATATTGGCCGGGCAACACCAGGTATATGTTGCTATAGTGTATATATATATATATATATACACCCAGGTGGATTTTTAACTCGCAAATTCTTGTTCTTGATCCACTTTTCAAACATTTGTGTGTGTGTGTGTGATGGCCAAAGCAATGGGTGTGATCACGTGAGAGTTTGCCAAAATGTTTCTGGTCTACAGGAGTTCCCCCTGAAAATTTGAGCTCCTTTGATCTTCTGGTTCAGAGTTTTAGCCCGAACAGGTACACATACAAAACAGACAATCAATCTCCTTCTAATGAGAGCTTTGTAATGTAAACAAGTGCCACAATTTTTTTTTGCCTGCTTGCGAGGCATTCTTTAGCAGATAGCTAATGAATGAACAATGTAAGAAGTAGGTGCAAGTCCAGCTATGAAATACTATTGCAATGTAAACTAAGAAACAATGAAGAAAGAGGAAAGGAAGGAGGCAGGAGGAAATAAACAAAGGAAAACAAGGAATGGGGGGAAAGGTAAAGAAGGGCAAATAAAAAAGGGGGTGGGTGGGAAGAAAAACAAGAGAGACCCAAGTGGTGTCTGTACTCATAAACCTAGTTTAAATATCTATTTTTGGCTTCATTTGCCTGTGATGCCCACAGTAAAGGATGTGGGTCTCTGCTAAAATGTTTATGCAGTCCACAGGAGCTCCCATAAAAATTTGAGCTAATATCGTCTACTGGTTCTCAAGATTTAGCACATAGAGACACACGTACAAACAGATAGCCAATGTCCACCTTAATATGGTAGTGCATTATAAAAGCCTTCAGATAGCAATATGGAAGGAATCTCCACTATCAGCACTGTTTCAGTGGGTGAGGGCAGACCAGGGTACGTCCTCCCTCACCCACCTCCAATTTCAACTTGCTTAAATAGTAGTCAGTTTCATAATAAGCACAAAGAACAACAACAACAAAACAAACAAATAAATATAAACATTAGCTAGGACAATGCTAAGAGTTATATTGCATAAAAGCACTTTGTGATAGATAGCAGCATTGTTCGAGTAGTTGGAAAAGCACCTTCCCTCTTGTACCTCACTTTCTCCCCTCCTCCAATCCCCCCTCCATTTATTTTAAAGCACACCAAGAGATCCTCCTTTTGAGCACAAATCCACTATTACGAGGAGTGTTCTTCAGAATTTATGAGTGTTTGAAGTTAAAGCTCAAATGTGATCATTAGATTCTCCTTAAATCTCCAAGGGGGAGGGGGCAAGTGCCCACCCCCCCCCCCCCCTGCCATTGTCTTAAAAATCCTACACACAAACATATATACATACAAACTTCTTTTTTTTTTGGCCTAATACACGAGGTGTTGTCAGGTGGAACCCAGCCCATGTCAATCCCACAGTCATGACCTTAGTATGCCAATTAGGACTCTCATGTTCAAGGAAGTAACATTTTAGGCATTTTTAGCCTCACATATTCACAAGAAGAAGTGTGCCAGTTAGAGGTATAAAAATGTTCCCTGGCTCCACTGATTTAAAATGTACATGGGTTTGTGAGTCTAATCGCAGACAGATACAAGAATGACAAACTAACTTTATATATATATTATACACAGATAGTATTCCAAGAACATTGGCTGTAACTTTTCATCAATTCCAATATGAAAAAAAATTATAATAATAAATAAAATCCAAATAATGCACACCATCTCTCTTTGCTGCTGAATGGTTCATGGTTGTGTTGACCTTGTCTTCTGTTTGTATTATTGAAAGTTGGAACATCCACAATAGTAACAAGCAATCCATGGCATAATAACAGCACAAATTTATTTAAGTGATCCCCTAGTAACTAGGGAAGTGTTACACCTCTTACTGACCACACGCATGAATGGAATCTTACCATCTGGACGAAATTCAAATTCCAGGAATTCATGCCCAAACTTTCCTTTGTGACCCACGTAGTATCTGACGTAGAAGTCGCTCATCCTCAGCCCTCTTTACAGGTACAGTTGTAAGCTAACGGAGGTCAGAGCTCTGAAGAAATCTTGGAGGTTGTCTTGCGTACCCAAACCCTTTACCTACTGTTACCCAGGCATTAATTTCCAGCCTAACGGTAGGTAAAGGGTCCACGCCATCATTTCATCAGTTGTGTGTGTGGTGCTATTCTTGCAAGTGGTGTGCGTGCGTGCGTGCGTGCGTGCGTGCGTGCGTGCGTGCGTGCGTGCGTGCGTGCGTGCGTGCGTGCGTGCGTGCGTGCGTGCGTGCGTGTGTGTGAATATGCAGGAAGTACAGTGACTTCCAGTTCTATAGTAAGTGTTACTAAAATCTTTTTTTATTTATTAAGATTATTGTTTTAAATTCTCATCATGCTAAACAAGGTGAGCACAGCACTGAAGATACAATTTCCAGCTCCCACCAGCCAAGACCTCCAGGTTAGACTTATTAAATGGGTATAGAATTTAGTGTTTTAACAAGCTACACAATAAATCTTGATTCTGTAAAAAAAATATTTTGAGTTCTTCATGAGTTTTTAAAAATTTAATTAACTTTTTAAAAACTAGTTAGCAGAGGTGCAGAAGCGCAAGGATAACTATTTCTACAATTATGGAAGTTATAACTGAGAAACTGCTCAGCTCTCTGAATCTAGTTATGTTCATGCTGCTGCAAGCAAGACTACTCTCTCAGCTTTAGCACAGTGTACCGGAGCCCAGGTATTCCCCAGCATGTGCTCTGGTAATAATTCACACCTAAATACAAAATTGCCTTCTCTGACATTCTCAACTGTACTGACTAACTGTACACAGTGGTGGACCGAGACCCCTTTTTCTCCAACTTGAATTTACCAATTCAAACTGAAATACATAGACTAAATCCAGATTTCTGCTATTGATTCCACCAACGCCAACTGTAACTATTATTATTATCCTCGCCCAAATTTATTACCCTGGTCAATTTTAGCTTTAGCTAAAGCTTCAGCTGGTGAAGACGAAGCTCAACTTATTACTTCTAGGGTGTTTTGAAGCTTCTTTAGCCTAAAATTGTCTTTCAGAATTTCAACTTTCAAGTGAAATTTTCCGTGGGAAAATCAGTTTGAGGCTTTTTTTTCAAATCCTCTTCAATCCCATCCTCCTGCTGAAGTAAGTGATTGTTCACCAGATGAGCGTGACTAAGTTAGTTGGAAAAAATTATCAAAATTGTGTCTAAATATATTTAATAACAAAAATCAGCTAGCTTAAAAGCTGTTGGGTTGCCACCCACCTTCTCTCTCCATGTGGACTCCTGTTGGTTCCCAATGTTTGGGGGTAACAAGAATCTCTGGTTGGGATGAATAGAATTGGAAAAAGTTAATGAGTTCTGTACTAGAGGACCATTTGCCTGCAAGGTTTGAATGTCATCTAAATTTTGTTTTATTCCCCCCCCCCCCCCCCCCCAAATTATCATAAATCTATCAATTGATAAGTATTTTTAAGTGGATCTGTTGGTGATTATGTGAAAGTGAGAAGGGATGCCAATTCTTGCTGCAGCCATAAAAAGGTTGCCAGAGGAAAGCTGGTTCCTCCAATCAAGCTCCCACTTCCCTCAGAGTATGAGTCCTATATGATCTCAAACCCCCCACTTATTTTCTTGCCAAATAATTCCTTATTGGTATACCAATAGCAGGGCTCTATTTCCCTAACCACAGTTTATTTGTGTCCTGTAAACAATTTATTCCCCCAAGAATGACTAATCTGTTTTTACCACCATCACATACCACCTACTTACTACAGAAAACTTAGAAACATTATTTCACTAATTAAACACAAAAATTATTTATTTTTAAACATTTCTAATCCCCCTCCAAAATGAATTCCTTGGGTCCTTCAAGTTTAGCCAAGAGCAGCAACACAACCTATTCTTTTGTTAAGACTTTTCAATAAAGCTGTAATGAACTGTGGCTCCAATGCAGCTGCTGATTAGTATCAATGAAATAACTCATTGTTATTTATATATCTCAGGTAAAGAGTTATTTATATATTGATACCTTGGTACCAAAAAAATTTTTTTTTTTAACTTTAGAGTGGAGCACCCAACTGTGCCTAAAATTTTGAAATTTGGTAATACTGTATATGCAATTGACATAATCTGTATACACATAAAGCCATGGCTCATTTTTAATGGCTGAACCTACTTTGATAACATTTTGCAGGCATAATCATAGGGAGCTGGGATAGATAATTAAGTAAATCGAAAAAAAAAGTGAGCCCAGGTGGAGGAACAAAGAATTCAAATTTTCCATACAAAAAAAAAAGCATGAAAAACAATAGACAAAAGGTGAGAATTAGCAATGGCTAAGCATATGCCACTAATAGAAAGTGGTTGATAGCTGTTGGTGCCCTAGAAAAAATTAGCTGGCTAAGTTTTCATTGCCATTATTCTTTAAAATGCAATTGTCTCCCTTTCCAAGGAGATTTGAAGTGCCCCATAGTGGCTTGCTTTGGATTTTGGCTGTATATGAAAATTCAATATTGTTTTACTTAGGCAAGCTGGGGAGCTCTGCTGGTTAAAAATTTATGATAGTTAAAAAAAAAAATATATATATATATATATATATATATATCCCTTTGAATTTGAGAAGCCACACCCACTATTGGGAAGGAAAAAGAGGCCCCTTTTTGAAATTCTAGATCAGCCCGTGTACAGACTGTCCAACTGTACAGACTATGCACTATACAGACCATGGATTTGAAATCGCTTATCATATATGGGAAATTAATTTTCTCTTAGAAATCGGAAATATGGCTTCGTCAGTTCTCCAGCTGATGAAGTTTTTACCTAATAATTTTGGTTAGGTCTGGCTCAGTAGATTTTTAAAAGTAAAACCTTGGTCATCAGCTTGGTTTAAAAAGAGAATCTATTGGTTTGGTATCATGAATGGAGGCAGTTCTCCAGGTCCTGATGTGGAAAAACTACTCCTTCATTAAAGAGATGATTCCAGCTGATAAAAATTACAAGTAGTTTCGAACATTTTGGAAAAATGAACAAAACCTATAATCAAACAAGTAGCTAATTTAAAATGAAGTTTATCAAGATTCACTTAACATACATATTTTCATTTAGTAATTGTATCATTTACCTGATTTAAAAAAAAAAAAAAAAAAATTTAATTTTTAATTCATCTTGTGTGAAGCATCCTTTAAAAAATTCCCCTTCACCCCCCCCCCCCCCCCTTTCATATAGGCAGTAGTACAGTCAACTAACTAATGTAAAGTAGTGAGTGTATATTTGAGTTACATGGTAGCAGAGTAATTTCCTAGAAATATCAATGACGAATCTTCTGTCAGCAATATAATTAATGCCACCTATCTTAGTGAACTTTTGAATGGTACATTATATATATATATATATCAAGCCAACCTTATGGCCTCATGATTTCGAAATATTCTGTATGGTGAGTATATGTTGCTGGTGAGTTAATAATTCATGGATCTGAGAAAGCTGTTTAGAAAGAGGGCTGACAAAGATTCAACTGAATGTGACAGCACATAAAAATGTTCTAAAACTGACATAATCAATATTGCTTTCTCAGCATGCTTATATCAGATTTTGCAAGAGAGCTAAGTCTTCAATGTAGACCTTATTCATATAGACAGAAGTTGTCTTACACACCATAGTAAAAGAAAGCTCACTGGTGAGTTAGATATGACGAGCAGCCTAGTGTCGAAGATACGTTTTGTCATGTGTGTGAGAAGTAAATTTGAAATATCAAAGGGAAATCGTGTGAACCAAATATGGATCAATGCTCCTTTCAAGATTTAGAAAATGGATACTAATTATGTGAGCCATAAAAATTCTCAAAGTTACAAAAGTACCATTATCATAAACACGTAAAATGGCCGCTGCTTGAGGTATGAAGAAAAGTCTCAAAGTTAAAAAAAATGCCATTATCATATAAGTGTAGAATGGCCACCGCTCGAAGTATAAAGCACGAGTGTGTGTAAGTTTGTAGAGAGAAGGAAGTAAATATAATGACTGGAAGTTTGCTAGGTGAAGATCCTTGGCCTTAGTAAATCCAGTGTTCATAGAGTTGACAACCCACAAGCTTTATGGTAAATAGAATCTGTAAGTTGGTGATTCACGGACCTACTTGACTCTAGAAGAAACCATTAATTTTATTTCATCTTTCCAGTCGAAGCTTTTTCTGCACTGATATCTCTGTATTTTGTGAGTGTACATGATAGCTAAGCCACACAATCTCTTGACTTTAGTCATTGTAGATTAACTCCAGTCCAACCTACATAAAGAAGAGAATGGTTTTATACAATCCACTGCTACAAACCCCCCTTAGCTGCCACAACATGCTGTGGATAAAAAAAGCAACTTTTTTGTGGTCACCAACAGGGGTCATAGAGAACATTTATGCAAAGTTTTATACAAAATTAATCCAAATGTCAAGGTCTTGGACAAAATAAGCAGACAGACATTGGTGAATGATTATTAGGATTTCTTCTAAAATTTAAAGTAACACATTTAACTACTGCATAAGGGCTGATTTCGAGAATATATCTCGGTATTCCTCATCTTCCAAAAAAATCCTTGATAATAATTCTGTGGACCATCCTTTAATTTCTTTACTTTTTAAATTTATGTATTTTTTTTTGGTAGTGGGTAATTTGTTTAAAAATAATGAAATACTTGCAAAAATAGTAGTTGAAGCCTCTGCCATCTCCATCCTTGATCATTCTGCTCTTTGAGACAGATTGACTGACAAATTAGAAGCCATGTGTAACACTCTAGTATGTAGTAATGGTTGAATTGTTTTTTAAGGGTCAAATTGGTAAAGGGTCTGATGGGGCCCTACCAATGGAAATGGCCTGGCTATGGCACTGACTCACACACATACACACAACCCAATTAAAAAATTTAAAAAAAAATACATGTAAGTATTGAAGTTTTTAAAAGTTGCTTGTTTAGTGCCTGTTGTTGAAATTTCTACTTGGCTCTATTATATCCACTAGCAAAAAACCTGTCCTACAGGCAGTTTTTTTGGTCGACCTTCGGCCTCCTGTCTACTTAATATTCTATGTATAAAAGGAGATGTCTGTCTGTCTGTCTGTCTGTCTGTCTGTCTGTCTGTCTGTCTGTCTGTCTGTCTGTCTGTCTGTCTGTCTGTCTGTCTGTACCATTATTCGGGCCAAACCTGTTGGTGGATTTCTCTGAAATTTGGCATGATAGGTTTTGACCCAACTTAAAACATGGGCTAAAAAATTAATAATCCGTAAATTGGTTACCATGGTAACAAGAAAAAGCCACACAAAAAAAAAGAAGTATTTTGGCCAGAAATATCCTTGGAGCTACGGATCTAAAACTTGGTATGCATATACAACTTCACTCTGGGAGTAACATGGGCTGGGTTCCACCTGGCCACACCTCTTCCTTTCCCTGTGTAAAGCTAAAAATGTCAAAAATGATATTTCAGCAAAAACACTTTAACCTAAGAAGTAAGACCCATGAACTCATATATATTAGGAATCAATATAATTCTGGGGAATGTTTTAGGTTCATGTGTATGGCCACACCCATTCTGTTTTAATACAGACCCAAAAAGGACAAAAATGATACTTTGGACATACAAACCCTAGGCGTAATAGACTTAAAACATCGTCTGCATACACAATTTGACTTTGGAAGTAACATTGGTGGAATCCTTCCCGGCTACACCATTTCCTATTGGTGTGTAATGCGAAAAAGTGCCAAAAAAAAAGAACTTCTGAATAATGCTTGGACCTAAGGAGTTAGATCCATAAACCCACTTTAATATATATTTTGGTTTATAAGTATGTTTGTATGTATGTGCGTCTAGGCATCATGGCCAAACACTTGGACCAAAAGGCTGAAATATGGCATTTGCTTTCCAAGAACCTGGGTGATGTTATAAAACACATGTGGGCATGGTATTGGGTATAGTTTAGTCATAGCCTCACACACGAAAGTTATTTTGGTTGAAAAAGTTAATCAAAGGTCAATCAGGCAAAAATTTGGCATGTGCTCTCCAAGAACCTGGTTAACGTTATAAAACAAATGTGAGCATGGTAGTGGTGTGGTTTTGTTATAGCCACGCCCACAAAAGTTATTTTGGCTAAAAAAAGTTAATCAGAAGCCAATCAGGCAAAAATTTGGCATGTGGTGTCCAAGTACCCGGGAAAGCATTATCAACTACATATGGGTGTGGTTTGGCCATAGCCACACTCACTGGAAGCTGATTTGCCTATTAAAAGCTAATCAAGCAACCAACCAGACTAAAATTTGGAATGGGATTTACAAGCATTTGGTTGAGTATTATTAATCATGTGTGTCAATGGGTGTGGTTTGGTTATTGCCACACCCATAGGACATCATTATGCTTGTCAAAAACTCATTTATGGACCAATCAGGCTAAAATTTGGCATATGGAGTCCAAGTGATCGGGTGAGTATTATTAACTACATGTTGGTGTGGCAATGTGTGTGGTTTGGTGTTAGCTACACTCACAGGAATCCAACCAGGCTGAAATTTGAGTGGCTTCTATACTGTTACATGTTGTCATTGGCTGGTCAGTGCTGAGTATATGCTGCTAGTGTTTTATATAAGGAGGAGTTTTGTGAGATATTGTGCCGATTCTGTTATTTTGCCGTTCCAAAGTAAATATGAAAAATCTTGCCCATTTTTTAATTGATAAGGCTGTGCTGTAATAGGAAGACAGATATGTACCTTTTTGAACTCAATTGGGTTTATTTTTTTGGGTGTGTGATCAGATTACGTGTGATTTGTAAACAAATTCTTCTAGTATTGTCCTTTTGAATAAGATCAGATTAAAACTTTGTGTTTACTCATGAATAGGGAAGTTTGTTTAATGACACTATGCCCTAGTCTAGCCCAAATTTTCACCACTGGACCAGATGACCTGTGAGTAACCTCTGAAAAGTTGAGACGACTGGTCGAGGTGAAGATGCATTGCGCACAGACAGAGAAATATGCACACGCTATTAAGATTACTAGATAGATATTACAATGCCAGTGAATGCTCTTAAACAATGTCTCAGACATTTCTATACCTTCAGTTTGTACACCAACGGCATGTATAGGGCACCATATAATTTCTAAAAAGTTTCCAATGCCTCATAAATGAGAGAGCTCACTCTATTATTATCTTTTATAGTTTGGGTGATTCCATTTAGTTTTTGTTCTCCTCAGCATTAAAACTTATTTGAGAATACATTCAGGCAAGCATGCACGGACACAAGAGTTTCCATCACCACTACTGTGATGTCTTATATAGCTCACCAATAATGCATATGTTTAATGTACCTGGCTAATACACCAATAATGCCGAAGTGGTATCTTACCACAGTTGATAAATGTGAAGTATTTGTATTGTGTTTGTGTGACTGTATTAATCAGTGTTAAGTAATTATATTTGTATGTGTGTACATTTTGAGTCAGCTTCAGTATAAGCTTATCCATCCTGGCATTGATTGAAAAACTTCAAATCTGGTGTACATAACTGTAATTTAAACAGATTAAATAAACTTGGCTATCCTGTATAAAATTAAAACAGTGTGATGTCTCCAAATATAAACTATGGTACTGTGTGATATCTGCAAGTGGTGCAAAGAATGCCACACCTGCCAAGCATCAAATACCAACCGTCATGTCCATGTACCTCTCACTGAGCGTCCACCTCCATATTTTCGCTTTGGCAGTCTATAAGTTGACTTGGTGGGTGCCCTTGATGAGTTCGAAGGCATGAAGTACTTCTTCGCGATCATCGATTGCTTCACCTGGTGGCCTGAAGCCATACCACTGTCTGACTCCACCACCAAGACCAGTGCAAGATCCTTCATCCTTACTGGATATCCTGTTTCCGAGTATCTGATGACATAACCCCCAATCATGTCCCTCAATTCACCAGCATTTGTGATTCAAACTCAACTGCCTGCTTGATATCTCTGTCTCTAATTAGAGAGCATACAGCCTGCAAGCCAACAGACTTTTTGAGCATTTCCATTGAGTGTTGAAAGGATCCCTTAAGGTTAAGCTCCAATGCCCACACTGGATGGATGAACTGCTTGTGCTACTCGATATCCAGACAGCCTGGCAGGAGGGTCCAGTCTGCACTGCTGTCTCTGAACTCATCTATGGCACTTCCCTCTGCATTCCTGGTGAATTCCTTCACCATGAGCCACAGGATTCATAAATATCTTTCAAATTTGTCTGGCAGCTCCAAGATAACATGCAAACTGCCCTTCCACCCACCTGACGTCCACTGGTTATGTGTATGTTTGCCATGATGCCCACTGGGGCCCACTGCAGTGCCCCAACATGGCCCATTTATGTTCCTTGAAGCTCATGACAAACGTGTTTGACATGACATGAACGGCTGTCTCCATTGACTGACTGAATACTGCGTATGGCAACCAAGCCAAATGTTGACCTTCCCTTGTTCCTCCTCAGCCTGTCATTTCTTCACATTGACCGGAGCAGCTCTGCCTCCACCAACAACAACCACGCCACAGCCTACACTGCACTCTCGCTCTCAGGTAGACAGACTAAAACCATCGTCCACTACCTGTAGGCCTGGGGGGGGGGGGGAAGGTTGTCATTCTGTTGTTAAGGATTTAACAGAAGTAATTGTTCAACTCTATCAAATTATTGGTAGCAAGCTCGCTACACACATAAATATGCATACATATATACTCACATACATACAAACCAGGAAGAAATGTGGCCAGGATTGATGGAATATAACCCTTTTTATCTGGTATTTGAAAGAAGAAAAGAATGAAGTTAAAATATGGGGTGGGGTGGGGTGGGGTGGGAAAGGAATTATAAAAAAGAAAGGAAAATAAAAGAAAAGGAAAAAAAAAATCCAGTAATTGTATCACTGACTCAGCTTGAGAGATTGTTCCTAAACTATTTGGCCATGTCTTTTTAAGGTTTTTTTTTTTTTTTTTTTTTGTGTGTGGAACATTTAAATTTCTTTTTCTCCACCAGGGATATCACTTTGGGAACTATTATTTTTTTTGTTGTGATAACTCTAGCCGGGCACCCAAGGATCATACTTTCAAAGTTTCATTAAAATCCATCCAGCAGGTTTGACTTCTAATCATGTGCAAGGGCACACACAGAACTTGTGTTTATATAGATATACATTCATATACTGGTCCTTAGTGCAAACTATCTCCTCATGAAGGCACTGATCTATTTTTAAAGAGTTGCTGTTATACCATTCAGTTTATTCATATACTAATTCTAAAAAGAAGCTTTATTTGAAAAAAAAAAAAAAAGTATATATATATACACATACTAGCAGCATATACCCGGTGTTGCCTGGCCAATATAGGCTAAAATCCTACCATTTTTGGCTTTTTCTCGTTACCATGCCCCATTTTGCGAAATTTTAGCCCATGTTTTAAGTTGGGTCAAAACCTATCATCATGCCGAGTTTCAGAGAAATCCACCTACCGGTTTGGCCGGAATGATGGTACAGACAGACAGACAGACAGACAGACAGACAGACAGACAGACAGACAGACAGACAGACAGACAGACAGACAGACAGACAGACAGACAGACAGACAGACAGACAGACAGACAGACAGACAGACAGACAAATTCTGTTTTTCCCAGACATGCCACCTGGTATAAAACTATTTCAGGGTGGGTCTCCTCCATCCCTAAAATTTTAGTCAAAATTTAACAGAGGGATTTTGAGAAACGGACGAACATAGTTACATAGTTACATAGTTACATAGGTCTTCTAATATATATAGATAGATATATATAGATTAGCTAAATATGGTTTGTAAATAGTTATTTTCATTCAATTAGGTGGATCAAAGCCAAAAATTCAAAGATTTCATCGCTCTCAAAACAAAGCTGGAAAATTGGTAGGTACCTATGTAATTATAGTTACATAGGATCGCATGTACTGTTATTATATTACTTTTTTGGTATCAATGTAAAGTATGGAAGTTTAAATACCAACATGTAGAAGCTCGTAATAGGCTATGTTAAGGAATCTTTCATAAGAGATTTTTATTTTGATTTTAAAATATGTTTTTGACCTTATAAACCAATCATTAGTAAATGAATACACCAATTTGGATTTAACCATTATATAAATTAGAATGTATTGGTACCCTTGCAGCTCAATTATGTTTTTAAAAAATTATATAAAATGTCTTATTTTATATCAATGGTCACTGATTAATAGATTGCAGCTGTTATATGAGGGCTCTTATTAGTCAATAGAGATTGTGATAAGTGTATTAAGGACAGAGATATCCAGTCAACAGCAACAAAATACCTGGGTATAGATATATGATGTTTGTTCAGAGATGGAAAAAGTTAGTAAAGGAGGGTGAGGCAGATGTTTTGTGCTGAATACATGTAGTAAACACACACACACACACACACACACACACACACACACACACACACACACACACACACACACACACACACACACACACACGAAGGTGTTGTGGAGACCACATACCAAATTTAAGCCTGATTGGTTTGGCGGTGAGAACAACTCACACACACACACACGCGCGCGCGCACACACACACACACACACACACACACACACACACACACACACCTCCTATATATAGGTAGATGGTGAAATAAAATGAATCACATTTCAGTTTCAACAGATTTCAAATAAGCACATTTTGTAAACTTGCTTATTGGGAGGGTTTATTCTCTAGATATTATCACAAGCACTGAGACATTCCTGGTTTACATGTGTCGATGAAGAGATGGTTTACCACTCTCCTCAGTAGCTTATAGGCCTTCAATACATCAGTCACCATATGTGTAAGAGTTTTGATGTCAAAGACTTTTATCTTCACTTTGGTGAAAAATTGTCAGATTGAATATCACTTTGTCATGAGAAATCTTTATTAATTTTTTGGTCATAAAAACTTTATTGTCTATTAAGCTCATCCCTCTGTCTTTTTTTAACTTTTTTTTTACCACTCTTGGACGAACTTGAATTTTATGGATGTGCGTGTTTTCAATTTAGTTGTGTGATTTTCATTTTTATAAATTTTAATTTAACAGTTAACATCATCAGCATCCTGCCTGTGTTATAGCCTGATACTGTTGTTTCCTATATTTTGAACTGTACATTATAATTAACCTCTACCTAAATTGAATTTAAAAAAATCAAAAAAATCATCTGTTGGACTATGACCTTCAATGATATTTATTTCCTTTTACAATTGCTTGTTGCTGTTTGTTTGTTTTTTATTACTTTTTTTTCCGTTTATTTGCATAGTGAGATCTCCTTATTTGGTAACCAGCATACCTTGTTCTAGCAAGAAGCCCAAGTTTTCTTCTCCCAACATATTTATCATTGAAGGTGGTGGAGCAGAAGGAGGTAGTGATGATGGAGATTGTGCCCGACCTATGCTACAGACTCCAACACTACCTAATCGTGTGCCTCACTCTTCAGTGTCCACATTCGTCCAACCGCTTATGAAAGTACATACATTTTTTAACTTGTGTAAATATTTTATTTCTACACTTATCTGGGAACCCAATTTCTAGTTAATTATGGTGAATCCAAAGGAAAAGTCAGAAAATATTTAAACACTCTTTATTTCATTTTTATAGCACAATTTCTTGAATTTTTTTCTCACTCCAACCCTGGTGATGAATAAGAATCGGGTACTCAAAGCTATTACATTCATCTTGATGCTGAAATGAACTAACAGTGATAAGAATATTTAAGTTCTTGCATAGATACCATGTTTTAACTAGGTTGCTATAGGTTGATATTCTACAGTTTGTGTGCACTTACTATTCTTGAATATTGAAATATTTTAAAACTAGGAGCAATTGATGTAGATCTGGATTTACAAAGCCCTACTGTAATTCATCCTAAATAGCTCTCCACATTATGTATCCTCACTTGCTTCTTAACCTAGACACTTGAATTTTCAGTTCTCTCATGTCAAAGTACTCCTAAGAGAAACCAATCCGCTCCACATTTCACAACCAACCATGGGACACAATGTCACAGCAGCTCTAAGACTTCTTTTAACTGTGGTGATTTGGACGCTATTCAACTTCTTGATGAGCTGGTGAAGATGAAAAATGAGATAAATTACTTGATGAAGGAGAAATATATCACCAAAGCAGAACAGGTATATATATATATACTTTTTTTATTTCTTTTTTTTTTTAATATCTATATTAGGACAATCAGCAGCCTGTAGTCAATTCATTTTAGAAATACATGTAGCATCTTGTATTGGTTAATATAAGCTCTTTACTATGTGTGAAAATAGAATACAATATGGTATATAAACCTGTTGAATGCTTAAGCTGACAATATTTTCAACTTAGATGATTTTTATTCCATATTAGTGGGGGGGGGGGGAATTAATTGAGTTCTGATATTTTAACTAAAATAATTAGTCTGTCCCCCTGAACCACACCCTATTTTTGGGGCTCTAGATCCATAAAACATTATCAGCAAGAGCTCATTATCTGTTTGCTTCTTCCAAAATGTTTTGAATGAACTGTGGCAAAGCTATAGTCTAATATTGTCCAAAAAAAACTCGAAATAGAATTAAGTAGAAAAAAATTAAGTAGGAAAAAAATTAAGTAGGAAAATTAAACAGTGTAATTAATAAAAGTTCAGAAAATTCTATTAATTACATGATAAAACAATTATAACTTTAAATGGAGATCTAATGCCTTCAAAAAGCTAATAGAGCCATAAAACTAAAAAAAGAATATATAAGAAAATATATCTGAGTTGCTTTGTATGTTAAATAATTAATTAAATTACTTGTGAATTACTCAATTTATAATTTTAAGGTTGAGCATCCAATGTCTCTAAAATCTTGGAAATACTAATACAAACACAGAACAACATTTTATATACATACATACATACATACATACATACATACATACATACATACATACATACATGCATGCATGCATGCATGCATGCATGCATGCATGCATGCATACATACATACATACATACATACATACATACATACATACATACATACATACATACATACATACATACATACATACATACATACATACATACATACATACATACATACATACATACATACATACATACATACATACATACATACATACATACATACATACATACATACATACATACATACATACATACATACATACATACACACATACATACATACATATTTATGTATAAACAATTAGAATTTTTTTATTTTGGCAGAGTAAATTTAATTTTCTTTTTCTTTCGTTCCACTTTGGAATTATAATCTTATATCAATAGTCAATCATTGTAACATAGCAATATAGAAACAGCTTGGCAGCATAGGAATACATCCTGTAATGGCTTCAGTAACACAACTACCATGTTAAAATGCACGTATAGTTGTTATCATACATAAAAACCATAGAATGAAGACAGCAGCATTTCTAAACAACAGATATATGTAAAAGGACTAAACCAGTAACATTTGATTGCGCAGTTCATTCAAAAGATTAACTACTTGCTAAGATAGCTACTACATCAAGATGGACAATTTCAGCTGCTTGGATCCAAATTTGAGTGCTGAGGAGTTGACTACAGAAGTGTGGGAGTTTAACAGAGACAGTCCAGCTGCAAGGTACAGTATCACAGTCATATGTGCCCTACTGATGGCATTTGGACTTCCCCTGAATATTGTAGTCATAGCTAGTATAGTCTATAAAAAGCTCTACATTAAACAACCAACAACTGTGCTGCTGCTTAATTTATCAGTTACAAATATTCTAGTTTGTGTGTTCGTCATCCCGTTCAATATTTGGACAGGAATCACTGGAGAATTTAACATTGGACGTAACGACAGCATTAGGTGCAAGATGTGCCTGACCGGAGTCATTTTTATCACATTCACGTATGTTTCTCTCAACAATTTTGCTTTTATGTCAGTGGATCGCCTTATTTACATCAAAAAGGCCATGCAGTATCAGAGATGGATTACCACAAAGAGAATTACAGTGGCCATGATGTCAACATGGCTGTTTGCTATTGCCATTGTTTTTCCAACTCTTTTTGGATTTGGTGAACTTTACTTCAGTTCAGCCATTGGAATATGTATATTGCAATTTAATGCTAGATACAATAATTTATACTACCTTCTTCTCCTGCTCATTCTCTCACTCGTCCCTCTCACCACACTCACTGTGGCCAACACTTGGGTAACGTGCATTGCACAAAAATATCTTATCAAGAGATTCATGCTTTGTAAAATGAAAGAGAACTGGAAAGAGATAAATAAGCAAGAGTTCAGCATAGCCCAGGTGAACTTGATCAAGGTCTATGTCGCAGTGTGCTTCACTTATGGCATCACATGGTTTCCTAGCATAGTGAGGCTCATCTTTGGCCTAGCAGATGTTGATAGCTTTCACTCAACAACTCAATTGATTGGAATTGTTGCCTACCTGGCACTGCTCTCACAAGTTGTGATCCATCCTACACTGCAATCATATCTAATCCGAAGTGTACGTGAAAACATTGTTGTTTGCTGCACCAAAATTATCACCAGACTTAGAAGAAATTACAATGAAGACGAAACCAGAGTGAATTAAAACACTAATCAAGATCATTAGCATTAAACTCACTAAATAAACAATTTTATGTATACACATACATGTGTTTGTGTGGATTCTGTATTTTGGAAGTTAAAAAAAAAATAAACAAAACGATATTATTTCCTCTACTTGGAGCTGTGAATTACGAAATTTAAAGTTAGTAATTATCCTGGCAGAGTAAATATTCATTATCTTGATCAAATGGGCTAGGGCAAAGTGTCTTACAGGTTCAAAATGAGTGAGTTGCAAGGATTAAGAGGCCTGAAAAATGATTTGATACTATTATATAAATATGACATGAGCCAACTCAGAATCATGATAAAATGCCATGCCAAAAGTATTGCACAAATAGCCGTGAGATAGTACTAGAGCAGGAGCCCAGGAGGTTTATTTATGTAAACAGAGCCACAACTGTAGACCATTGATTGACCCAAATCCCTGGGCCTGATCAGGCACAGTGACAGAAAAGTATGGAGCTCCTAAAAAATGGACTGTTCAAGGAGGCATATTCTTGCTTCCTCATGAAGGAATGGAAAAAAATACACCTCAATATGGGCCAATCTTGGAAGAAAGGCTGTATTTGTTTCACATGGTGGTATATGCATGAAGATGTTGAATGAGGATGAATAGCTGCAATAGCATAACCAGATCACTTTCAATGTAGAGATAAATAGGCTGATACCCTCCTTGCCTTTCATGTGAACAGCCAAGGAACGATCTGGTAAAGTCAACTGAAACTGACATCCTAATTCTTTTTTTACTTTTCTTGTGGGTCAGAAGAAATTAGCATGTCTCAAAACTTATTGCCATTCTTGAGGAAAAACAACCTGGGGTCACTGAAGCAATATATGCTATCATAGTAGGTTGTGACTTCCATGACTTGTCATCATACTTTTTTTTATTATAGAAAAATGAAAGGTGAACCCCTTCCTTTGGGTGGAGGCAGCATCTAATCATGTGATGTCACTGTGATCTCTAACTACTAGCAAAGTTGATATTGCAGGTGTCACCTCCTTTGTGTGTTCACTGTATGGATTTTAAACATCCAACATCATTAAAGTAGAGTACAAAGCCATTGTGTGTATGAATCATGATATTGAAAAAGAACTCCTGGCCATATTAAAGCAAATAAATTATGCTTTCTTTGTACCAAATCTACTTCAAATCAAAAGATCGCAATTTCACTTTATCGCAAGAATCTGGAGAAGAGCTGATCAAACAGATTCCACTGGATAGGCAATTTCCACTATCTATGATTGGAAGTTGACTCAAACAACATGGAACTGCGATAATGCCCTGAAACTTCATTCCCTCATACAGGCATCAATAGATGATGGGGATAAATGTAGTATGAGAGCTTCAGATAGTGAGTCAGACAGTGCGTGGTGTGATGACGCTAATGGAAATATGGAAAACATCATTTAAACTGACATTTTCTTCTGAGGAAAGAGACTGCATAAACTATTCCTAGGGACTGGGTGTAGATATTTCTTTAAATTAACGAGAAGCTAAAGGCTATATACAAGCTATAGTACTAATGTAGTGACCCTGTTGTGTAGTATTTATTGAGTGTTGACAACAGGATTTATCATATCCAACATCATCGACTTATTAAAATTAACAACATGCATCATTTAATTTCATACAATCCTAGCGGATGTACCTGGCGAATCCCAGGATCTGATATGCCCACAGAGAAAGGTGTGGCCAAGTATATCCTAATCTGTTTCCCTCCCTGAGTCAAGTTGTGTTTGCATGCCTCTAGGTCCATGAATTTGATTAGCCAAAAGTACCGTAGATAAATCACATCATTTTTGGGCTGACACACCCACAGGAAGAGATGTGGTCAGGTAACTAATTTTGTTTGGTTAAAAACATTGTCAGTGTAGGATGTGTCAACTTTCAAGAGAAGGTTTCATTTGGAACAGTAGATTGATGGAGATATGGTGTGACCAAGTGTGACTCAATCTATGGCTAAGTATTTGACCAAGTACAATTTTTGGCATTTTTAATGTGATATGCCCAGAGGAAGATGTGTTGCCAGGCATGACCCATCTCCCAGAATGATGATGATTGAGTTTAATGTCTCTAGATCCAAGAGTTAGTCCTATCATTTTTGAAATTGTTAACCTCACCCACCCACAGGAAGAAGTGTTGTCAGGTGGATTAAAATTTTTTGATAAAAAATCATGCTCTGTGTACAATATCTACCCAGAGGAGTTGGTTATTTGGTGTGGTTCTTTGGTGGCAGAATGGATACAAACAAACATGTATACATATACATAATAACAACAAAAAAAAAACAACAACACACACATCAACAAACAAGCAAATGTACAAAATTTTTGAAGCCAGCTAGAAAGTCCCAGCAAGTTCACCCAGTTTAAAACTTGGCTGTGTGAAATGGAGACACTTATCTATGCATAAATAGCTCCTAAGTTAGTTAGTTAGTTAGTTAGTTAGTTTGTTTGTTTGTTTGTTTGTTCGTTCACACCTATCTCAGGCTACACTCTCCAATCTATATAAAACTTATATCATTTGAATTCTTATCTTCCAGGGATGGTTTACAGTATAAAATAATTTCCTAATGAAATATAAAAAAAAAAATCTGTAATTTTGGTACAAATTTGGTTAGAATCAGTGAAGGGGCAACACCATAACAACAGTATTTTTGAAACGGCTATTAGAAAGCCAAAAAAAAAAGAGAAAAAGTTCCTTGAGGAACAGGGTTGAACTGGAGTACTATGAGCAAGCATTGAAGGTACTAAAATTACTAAGCTAAATTTGAGCCAATGTTAAGGTTTCAATGAAAAACAAGAAGAAATAATGAAGTAAAAAAATTTTAAAAATTTAAAATCAAAAAATATATATTTAGTTTTTTCAGCCAAATAAATTTATAATTACTGCCAAGTCTATAATTTTCCTTATTTGAGAATGTCCCAGCCCAGAATTGTAATTGCTGCAGCTGTCCTCTCTCTCTCTCCTTCATTCATAGAGGTTTGTTTAGCTTGGGTGAGAGAGAACTTGCAGCAGCTGCAATTATGGAATGTAGTCATTCAAAAAAGTGAAGAAAAGTTGATGCCTATTCCAAATATTGTTCCATTTCACACTAGTCAGTTCATAACTCTAGAATTCTTAACTTTGAGGTTTTGCTTTAACCCCACATTCATTTAGGATGAAGTTTTACTGTCATCAAGGCCACACCTCCACATGTGGGTGACTCCATGTGTTGCTGTTTTGTTGGGGGTTTTTTTTTGTTGGTCTTACGACAATATGTGGCTAGATTATTTATAAAATAATTATTGCAGGCACAGCTATAAAAGTTCTAATGTCTGTTCGCATGACTTGAGTCCCGGAAGTCAGCGGTTAATTTCTGAAGTGACAGAAGTCATCGGTTAATTACTGAAGTGACGTAGTGCATGCTTCAGCCTATTAACTTCGCCAAAAGAGGTTTAAGGTATGCTTGCAGCAAAAAAAACAACAACACTCACAATAACCCATTGCAGTTTTACTGCATGGAGGCTGTAGGTTTTCCGAGGTTTGCAAACTTGCACTTCTAAGGCATCCCAGGCTTTTAAGGTTTTTAAGGCTTCTCTCTGAACTTCTGTACTTCATAGTCTTTAATCATGCAAAACTCTGTTAGCTAAATCCAATGCTTGCATTTTTGTTGCTGCTGGTTGCTGTAGCTGGTTGTTGTTTGCTGTGGCTGGTTGTTGTTAGTTGCTGTGGCTGGTTGTTGTTAGTTACTGTGGCTGGTTGTTGTTTGCTATGGCTAGTTGTTGTTAGTTGCTGTCTCTGATTGTTGTTTGCTGTGGCTGGTTCTTGTTAGTTGCTGTGGCTGATTCTTGTTAGTTGCTGTGACTAGTTGTTGTTAGTTGCTGTGGTTGGTTGTTGTTAGTTGCTGTGGCTGGTTGTTGTTAGTTACTGTGGCTGGTTGTTGTTGCTTTATTTTTGTGATAAGATGAAACAGTATATTTAATGGTGTTAAAATGTGCATTAAATATTATATACAATACAGTAATGAGTGGGCAAGGATTCTCTTCCTCTTGAGGTCCATTGAGGAGAGTAAAGAAGAAGCCAGGAAGAGGCGTAGGTTTGACTTCCCAGTCCAAACATATCCTTACCTCTGTTAGGAGCTATTTTGAAGAAGAGAAGCGGACTGTGAAGTCACTCATGAAGAATAGACTACTGGACAGAACAGTAACGGCAACAGGAATTTCCAAGGCTACAATTATATGAATCTACCAGACAATGACTGAAGACAAAGAAATACTTACTCCAACTAAATGATACATTAAATCAAGAATTACAATTAACCCTGACTCATTTGACAAAGAAGCTATACAATGGACTGTACACAGTTTTTACAAATAACAAAATTACCCAACATTGATGGCGGTCTTGAGGTGCGTGAAGGAGAAAGGGATATTTGATGGAGGGAGGATTTTTTTGTGGAAGATGTTGAGGGAGATGGGTTTTAGATACCAAAAAAAGGGACAACAAATGATGTGTATGAACAACGCAACATAATAGAACAACAACATACATACCTTCAAACTATAAAAAAGATCAGACAAGAAAACAAGACAATTATCTATATAGATGAAATATGGGTGAACGCACATCACACACAGGAAGACATATGGGTAGACAGTGACGGGAAGGGAAGATGGAAGGTGCCGAGTGGGAAAGGTCAAAGGTTGATTGTGTTACATGCTGGAAGTGCAGAAGGTTGGGTGCCAGGTGCTGATTTAATGTTTAGGTCGAAGACAAACAGTGCAGACTACCACGACGAAATGAACAACGAACATTTTATGGAATGGTTTACGAAAGAGTTACTACCTAAAATACCAGACAATGCAGTAATAGTTGTAGACAATGCTACAACCACAACAAACAAAAGGGCAAAGCATCAACAACACACACAAAAAAACAAGACATCAGAAACTGGCTGGACAAGCACAACATACTGTACAATGACAAGGGCATTAAAAAGACATTACTGGACAAGGTTAGACAACACAGACCAGAAAAAAAATTATACTTAACTGATGATGCAGCATATCAGCATGGACGTGGACATGCAGCGCTATGCCTACCTGTGGCCCACTGTGAACTTAATCCTATTGAGCTTGCATGGGCCTCAGTCAAGGGCTAAGTAGTTAAACACAACAAGACTTTCACATTTAAAGAAATTCAACAGCTGACACCTGATGGTATTACACACACAACTGACATGTGGAGGGCATTTTGTAGACATGTTATAAACATTGAGAACGATTACTTTGACAAAGACGGACTACTGGAAGATGCAATAGAGGATATGGTAATAGAGGTTGGAGGAAGCGCTGATGATGATACCGATGACAATGACTCTTTGGTTGACGATGAGGACAGGAGAATTATTGACCAAGCATTGAGACAACTGACAGATGACTGTACACAAACACCAACAAGTACAAAGCAAACTAAACATTCAACACCTACAGCAACTGAAACAGCAAGACACGAATTACTAAGCACTTTCCAAGACGATGACACAGACTATTTGGAGCTTGTTTTACCATTACCCTAAAACCTTTACATCTCCGACATACTATAACTGCTACAAAAATTACAGACAACATTCAGACTTGCCTGATCCTCATGAGCTACACAAGTGAGAACCAGATTAACATTGGGGAGATATATAGGTTTAGGGCTATAAATTATGGTTTCTATATGTGGATATGCTTATACATTTACAGTACCTTCTTCTTTGTCTGGCTGCCCTGAGTTTGTGTTTGACAGCCAGTTCTCGTTCAGACTTGTCTGATCCTCATGATATGCTTTATATTTACATAGCCTGCTCCTTCTCTTTGTGCTGCTATACTGTTAACTCTGATACTGACCTTGTGTCTCAGAAGCGTTCCTCTTCTTCCAAGTCAGACTGCCTGTCTAGCAACCCTTCCAAGTCTGTCTTCCAGACCAGTACCTATTCTGTGTCAAAATGTCATGCCAATATTCCTTACAAGTGTGATAACCAGCACTCCACAAAAAACCAATAACACCTCACAAAATAAAAGGGAGCCCCCTCATCAAATTCTGGTTATGACTATGGGATATATCCTTGCAAATTGTTCATTTTGTATAGGGAGAATTGAACTATTCAATACAGTGATGATGAACATAAACTCGTGAAATATATTCCTTCAAGTATAGAGATTTGTTGCCCTCACAAGAACGGGATAATACTGAGAATTATCTTCCTTCAATTTTGGCTAAGTTGAACCCCTCCACAATGCAAACATGGACACATCCTTGTGATACCGATTTTAATACACCTCAACGAAGTGAAACGGGTCACATTAAGAACTTATACCTTCATCATAGAGGCACTTATGTACTTGGCATGATTGGACTAAGTACTTCCAAAACATGGATTAACATCAATGAAAATAATGACAATTTAAAAACTGGTATATTATTTTTGCTGTACCGGACGCCCCTCCTCACCTGATCATTTAGATCATTTACTTGCCACTCTTTTTATCCTCCTCTCAATCCTTTACCTTTCCATGCAAGAACTTATTCTTGAAGCTGATTTTGATGTCAATGACTCATTGCTGTCTTCACTTCTTGAAAAAATGAACTCAATTTCTGATCTTTATCTTTTCCCCCACAATCAACTTGTCCCCCGCAATCAACTTGTCCCCCGCAATCAACTTGTCCCATCCCTAACTCACTTCTCTTACATTAGTGTATCTTCTATCAAGATTGTGCTCAAGCCAAGCCTCTGCTTCTCATTGGAATACTTAACAACCTTATTTATTTTCCTCCAGACATCATCCACCTAGCATTAATTCGTATCCCATCCTCTCATCACTATCATCCCTTCAACATGAAATTCCCTTCTCTTCATTCACCCTGCCACAGAACTGTGGAACTCTCTTCCACTCCACATTAGAATATCTTCATCCCTTTCCACCTTAAAAATCATTTATTCAACCCATTTTACCTTAATTCTATTAACTCGTCCCTGGCAACAGTCCACTTCCAGCTTTCACCTTGTCATCATTTATTGTTAATTCATGTTTCTTATATTTAGCTATTTACACATCATCATCATTTATTCATTAATTTATGTATCTTACATTTAGCTACTTACACCTCATCATCATCTGTCCACTAATTTATGTATCTCACAATTGGTTTTTTCTATTGATTTCATTTCCCATGTATTCAACAAAAGTTAAAAAGAAGAAAAAAGTTGTTTTTTTTTCCTTTGAATATATATTTTTTAATATTTTTCATTTGTCTTACACAAGTTTATTCATTCATTGAAATGATAAAGAACACAAAAAAAGTAATGAATATACAGAAATAAGTACAGAAGTAATATAAATTACTTGATGATAAGAGATTTGTATGTGACAAACTTGGCTATCTTTAACAGGCACGGTATGTCCCTGGAACAAATTACAAAAAAGCATGGATATAGCCTTCCTTTCTCTTCTTGACCAACTTGACCAACTTCTTGAAGTTGGACACTTCATCACTGCACCTGAAATGATTGACATGACATGAACAACAGACCTTTACTTTCAGCCACTTCGCCTTGAGCGAGGGAGAAGTTATTACAAGGTATAAGCTTACTTGGTGTTAGAGTCCAGCTGAAACAAGGAAGAATCAATTCTGTGCTTCTTTTTATGTATTCCACTCGGAAGAATTTAAAGAGTTCTGCGGATGTTAGCCTCCTGGGATATTTTTTCTCTTGCATTCCATATGGTCAATTAATGCTCAGTGGAATGTTGTGTACTTGCTAATGGGACATAGAGCTAACTTTGCCTAGGGATGGTTAACTTCTTCAGGAATAGTGCCAAAAGAATGTCTGGAGCGTCATGAGTCTGTTGGTCCTTGAAATCTGGGAATCTGTTGAGTATTGGCCAAGTTATTAACGTTTCCCTGGGGCTCAACTCAGCGCAAACAGACTAGTTTGTTGGACAACCAGTGCATTCATTATTGCAAGCAAGCTGCATTGGGCCTCTGGTACTCACTAACAACTGGAGAAGGAATGAAATCAATGAGTGGGCTGGTTTTATGTGTCACTAGGCATAGTTGAATGTACCCAGCGTTGAGGAGATGAGAATATTTTTGGAATCATATGAACTCAGAGATTGAAAATTATAACATTATTCAAAATATTTTTCTGCAAGCATGCAGTTGGTGTTGAATATTATATAAGTAGGAAGACAAAAAGTAAGAGATACTGCAAGGCATCATATGATTAGTGGCTTTCAGGAACCCTTTAAAGGCCACTACCTCATGGTAAAGAAAATATCACACCTTTTATGCTATTTGCCCACTAAAATAATTATGGCCTCATTGGTACTAGGAGCATAGAATCTTTTGGCATGCTGATCAGGAGGACGCTTGTCAGTACAAATGACATCATGAGGTACACATTTAAATACTCGAATTAATCTTTAGTTTTCATATACTAACATTTCTTCAAGGAGTAAAACTATGGTTTTGTCAAGCTAAAGAGAGTTTGTACACCTCTAGTAACTTCAACCATCACCCATGAAATGTATATGAAGAAGATACTAGCAGAACTTGGTTCCTTCATTTGGAAGTACAGTAGGAAGTTAGTTATCCAAACTTGTTAGGACCAAAGGAGTTCAGATAACTGAAATGTTCAGATATCTGAAGTTGCACCCATGTTGCTCAAGTCAGCACAATTATATGATATATTGCAGGTTAAAAATTCTCTATTGATTAAATATATTCTGAAAGGACTGCAGCTTGTCTTCGTTCCTAATATATTGTGGACTGCTGATTTTTCTGGGTTTTAGTGGGTAGCTACATTTGCTGAAATTCTTCCTTTACTCACTAAATTGTAATCTTGAGCTCCTTGAACTCCTTGATGAAAAACATCTGCAGTGTTCCTGGGTTGGTTCTTTGTTACGTTTGTGCCCATTTGATGATTGTTGCTCGTTGTTTTTTTACATGCTTGCATATTTGTGGGTGTGGTTTCAAGTGGTATTCGTTAACTGATATGCTTGGATAACTGATTTTCGAATAACTGACTTTCTACTGTAGTTGTATGGAACCAATTAAATTTTAAACCTGTCCTTACACTTCAAAGGTTGGGCAAAGTCCTTGCTCAGTCACTGCTTCAGTAGCTCCAAAAGATGTCATTAGGAATACTGAATGTATTGTCAAATGTGTTTCAAAATGTTCATTGTGTTTTCAGATTTTTCTTTTAATAGATCAAAGAGAAGCTATGGTAAAGATAAAAAAGGTATGATTTAACTTTTTCAGCAGAGCAACACAATCCCTCTAACTTCTTTTCAAACGTTCTTGCTCCACAATGCAAGCAAAGCTTACTGATGTCTCCTATATCTAGGTAAGGGTGTGTGGCATAGTCAATTGTGGGATCATGGCAAATTCAGTTTTGTTCCACTCAATTGCTGCTTAGTTTGCTCTATGATTAGCCAGAGTTGTAACAGCTGATGACAGAGATAATTTCAGGCTTGTAGATTTTGGTACTATTCTTGTGATTCTGCCTGCCTGGAATCGATGCCTGCTCCTGGTCTCTTCTTAATCTGGGCTACTGCAGAACTCAGCAGTCTCACAGCCTCTAGCCACAGCTGTCTGCTCCTGGAGTCTTCTTAATGAGGCTGCATGCTGGTCAGGATTTTGAGAATCTCTGGCCTCTGCAGTGTGCTTCTGGTCCCTTCTTAATCAGGGCTGCACTATATTTATTATTTTAAAGCTTTAGCTGCTACAAAATATGGTTTAGACACTAATGTTTCTGTGAATCTTGTCTCCTTGGCTCCAATAAAGTTTTGATTCAGCCATTCGTCTAGATGTTATTGATTTCTATGAAATATTGATTTAGCTTGGTCTTGCTATGATATAGGAAACATTTGACTAGTTTAAATGAATGGGCAACTCACCAGTGGGACGACCTACTTTTGAGTGTGGTCATGCAAACCCAATTTGTGGTAATTTATCGATTGTACTCATTATTTTAATTGAGTTCAGTTTGGAGTGTAGTTTGCAGGGTAAGTATCCCACTCATTAACCAACTTTATGGTTACTCAAGCATAATTGGTGGTCAGTTCCTACACCCTTTCACACACCCCACCTCGCATATTTTGAATGCCAAATCTAAGCAAGTTTATCATCTTAGATCAACTCTCTGATATGTTAAAAGGAAACAAACAGACAAACAGACAGGGGGGGGGGGGGGGGGGAATTCTATGTATGTATGTATGTATGTATGTATGTATGTATGTATGTATGTATGTATGTATGTATGTATGTATGTATGTATGTATGTATGTATGTATGTATGTATGTATGTATGTATGTATGTATGTATGTATGTATGTATGTATGTATGTATGTATGTATGTATGTATGTATGTATGTATGTATGTATGTATGTATGTATGTATGTATGTATGTATGTATATATATATATATATATATATATATATATATATATATATATATATATATATATATAGCATGATCGATTTTGTGCCTTGAAGGTGCAGCAAAAATATATTTAGGGATCAATGTAACAATAAACCAGAAACAAGTAGGCTTTCCAAGTATGTGATGTTGCAGGAAATTGGTCTAGTCATTTTGACCATACACTCTATTATTAGCTTGTGTTGTGTTTTTTGTTAAGACAATACCCTTGTAAGTTTTCCATGTATATATTTTATTATATTGAAGTAATATTTTTTAGGTTCTTCTCATGTCCATAGTGTTTCCACAGGTATTCACACTTGGTACAATTTCATGATTGGCATAACTGAAGCAATAGTAGTAATGAAGCCAGATTTATTAATGATTGTAATCCATGTTCTACAGAATCACATAGCTACCTAATTGACTTGCTTTGGTTTCCTTTTAGTTTTGCTATATCTACACACTTCCTGTATGTTAGTATCACAATCTTGTTTTAGTGAGTTACTGTTGGCATGCTATATGAATAAGTTTGAAAGGGACATAAGAGAACTATCCAATCTTCTTCTTTTATAAATGCAGTTGTTAGGTTGACTGTGAGATAGTTATATGGTATTAGTTTGGTCAATATCTAGCTGGCTATATAGCTGAAGCGTTTACAGTCATTAGCTACATAGAGCACACAGTAGTGCAACTCATGGATGCTAATTTCAGTTGTTTTAATGACAACCTAAGTGGGCTGACAGAAGAGGTGTGGAGTTTAGAGCCCATAGTGCATACTGACACTGCTACAAGATACATCATAACTACTGTTTGCTTCATCTTGATAATCCTGGGCATACCATGGAACTGTGTCATCATAGGCATCATCATGAAGAAGAAGCTCTACAAGGATAAACCTACCATTATCTTGCTACTAAACCTTTGCATTGTAGATTTACTATTGTGTATTCTCGTCATGCCATTCAACTTGGTTCCAGGAATCACAGGAGAGTTCAATTTTGGAAGTACGGATGCAGCTCGGTGCAGTGTGTGCCAAGTTGGAGTAGTATATATCATGCTTGTGTTGGTTCTCCTATTCAATTTTTCTCTTCTGTCAGCTGATCGACTGATTTATATCAGGTGGGCAATACGTTACCACTTGATCATCAAAACATGGAGACTTATACTAATTGTCCTTCTGGCATGGCTGATAAGTGTAATTGCTGCTCTTCCTCCCGTGTTTGGGTTTGGAGAGATGCAGTTTAGCACAGCTATTGGGATCTGTACTATCAAGTTCAGTGGGAGTACGCCAATATCACAGAATGTATATTATCTCGTTGTGTTACTAGTCACTGTTCTTGCTCCAATCATAGTACTGATCGTGACTAATTCTTGGGTGGTGTACATTGCTCAGAAACATCTAAGGGTTGTATACAGAAATACCAAGGAGAAAAAGGAAATAACTGAAAAGAGTATTTATCAAGATCTCAAGAAAAGGCACACCACAGTTCAAATTAACTTCATTAAGATCTACACAGCAATATTTGTCACTTTCATTATCACCTGGTTTCCCATATTGATTAGATTATTACTTGGCATTGTTGCAGAAGATGCAGAGTTCACACCATCAGTGCGAGTTATTGGGGCATTAGCTTATCTCGCACTTTTATCTCAAGTTATAATTCACCCGACATTATTGGCCCTGTTGATACGAGAAGTCAAGGAAACATTGTCCACTTGTGCAATCATTCCAAAGAAGAGACATCAAACATTGAATGATCGATGTACACGTAATTCCATCACTTTAGATCAAACAGGGACTCATGATAGGAACCGAGATAGACTTATTAAATGCTGTGATGCATTATGCATGAAAAGCCATGACAATGGTTCAAGCAATGAAATCTCTCAAACCAGTATGACTATTATTTAATCAATATAATCTTCTCAGCCTTCATAGAATATCAAGTAGTTCAGTTTCATATGTATTTTGTGATTATCTTAACTCAGGACATGCTTTGCTGCTAATGTCAAGCATTCTTTCTCTGTATAATTACTTTTGGGCAACTGAGCTCATCATTGTTGTGATATTTATTTGTGATTGCTTTACTTCAAGATTACACAATGGTTTTAATTAATGCATATAAAAAATGGTTTAAAATATGTTTTTATATCAAGTATAACTTTATCCTCCATTAACTTCTTGCGAATATTATAGAATTCATATCCATAATGTATATACAGGAATTGTATAAGTAATTACATTCATGCACCTTTAATATTAATTATCTGAATACTTCCTTTTCTTCTCTTATTTTTTTCCTGGCTGAAGTATCCTTCCCTACTCATTGTCTCCCTAATAGTGGAACAAGTGAAAATAAAAAACATTTCTTTGAAATAAAAACAGTAAGTAGGGATGATGTGTCAGCAAAAAGTGCAGAAACAAGAATTCTGTGACAGTGTGTGTTACAAAATTCCCTACTTCACTGATTCCACATTCTCACACAATGTGTAAGATGTGATGCCAAAAGACTGCCTTCCTCTTCAATTAGCTTATAGCCAGCTCATGTAGAATAATTATTCTAAGTTCACAGGAATTTTGCAACATAATACTTACTATTTTTATTTATCACACTATCATGTAGAATTTTAAGTTTACTGGAATCAGTGAAGTAGGGAATTTTGTAACACACTCACAAAATTCTTGTTTTTGCACTTTTTGCTGACAGACACATCATCCCTACTTACTGTTTTTATTTTAAAGAAATGTTTTTATTTTCACTTGTTTCCTTTAGTTTTTGCACACTGTCAGATAGCTGGCTACAGTATGGATTGGCATCTTGTATACATCTGATTGTCATCCACAAGTGTGCACTCCACCTGCACCTCTCCAGAGGGAGTGCATTCTTCAAGTATATACTCAATTACTCTTAATTATCAGCAAGTAACAGTTAGCTAGCTATAACAATTCTATGGCTAGCTGTAACATGTAATGATATTCATAGCCTCACACGCACTAGAATTGGTACTGTCAAAATGGCGATTTCAACTTAACACTGCAGCTATTAGTCTGGGATATACTTTGGTAGTTTGTTAGCATAGCAAAGCAAACAGAGGTCGTGGACCTGGTCCAAGGAAATAGTAAGCTGTTAGTATAACTATTGCAAGATTTGCTGTAGCCAGTTAGGCTGTAGCCCTGGAAATGAAGAATAAAAAAGAATAATATGAAAGATGATGAACATTTGGTGATTTTGACGAGTCTGGGCTTGCTACTTTAGCTATTATTTTGGAGGACAGGAACTATCTTTGTAGTTTGTGTTGCAGCTTATTTGGGCTGCAGGTGAGTTTTGTAGCCTAGGTTTGAGCCCTAGCAGAGAAAAAGAAGCTTTCATTTTGTATTAGTCTATGAGGCCACCATTTTTTTGTGATCATCCCTATTTTGAGAGTACTACCGCACTCTCTGATAGGTAGGGGAAAAAAGTATTGTGTGTGGAGAATTAAAAAAAAAAAAAAAAAAAGGAATTGAAAAAAAAATTATAATAGAATTTTGTTGTTTACTTATCCTTTGGCAACTTGTAGAACTGATAGAAAATAGAAAATGCTCAGAGGGACAGTATGAACTATTAAAACTACAAGCTATAACTGATCATTGTATCACTAGAGTAATAAAAATCTGCATCATTATTCTGCATAATGCTGACAGTTTCAGTATAGACTTCGAAACAAAAATTGTATTTAGCTCCCAAAGAAGTATTCAAAAAAGAAATGTGAGTATGCCCAGTACATAAAGGCTTGTGATTATCTTAATAGGGAACTTGCATGATCATGTCAGGTATCGGTGCCATAAAATGTATTAGCTTTCATGACTGGTGATGCTATCTTTGAGTATTTAACTGCAAAATAGCTCGTTCTTTTACCATACTGTGGGAATAAAAACCTTATAAAATTTCTGTGGGCTGATAGTAAATTTTTTGAAAAAAAAAGAAGGGTTAAAGTAAAAGAAAAATTGTGTTTGAGCCTGGAATGGAGTTCACTTGTGTGGCTGAGAGTAGAAGGCAAGTAGAAAACTTTTGATTATTTGCATCGCTGCCATGGCACGAGACCCTATCTGCATCCCAGTTCGGGAATGTTAACCCGATCTCAGTAGTTGTGAAAATACTGGTTTATTTAATCGAGAGTAAATAGAAGCATTCCACAATACCTGTTTTGTCTCATACAATAATAAAACTTGTAATTTTAATGTTGTCATATTTTGTTACTGACATTCCTCTGAACTATTTAATTAACTTGGTATATTTTTATGCTCTAAAAACCACACTGACATATACACCCAAATTACATCCGCGTACATACAAACACGCATGCATGTGCACTCACTCACACACACACACTTTCTCTCTCTCACTCTCACACAGTAATATCATGGCTGGTTATGTTGAGGTGCATAAACCCTAATTCTGACAACTTCTTATATTTTATTGTTGCTTTAAAATTTTTTTCCTCTTACGCTTTGTATTATAGAGCTTTAATAGTATTAGTTCTCTCTGTGCACCTCATGAACTCATGACTAGGTCAGATAGTCTATGGCTAGCCTGTTAATTGGTGGCATGGACAAAATATGTTCCCAATGCTTACACCATGCATCAATCAATGATTTCCACTTCATGTATGACCTTCCAACAGTTTGAATATTGTCAATGCTTATGTATCTACATTATTGTTAACTAGCCAATGGTTTGTACACCATTTGAGTTCAGTAATGCTAATCTGACTGCAATGATAATATATATTGAAAATTAATATGATAAATTTTGACCTTGTTTTATTCTTAAAACTGTTTAAAAAAATATGTGCATTTGGTCCATTAGGCATTAAAAGATTAGTTTTGAATACATTTTGTTTTTCTAAGGGAAATCCTTTTAAGTACAAATTGTCCAATTTGTATCCTACGTCCATTATTTGTGTAAATACTTATCTTTTTTTGCACTTCCTTGATAATATACTTCCATCAAGCTCGTATCCAATCTGCTTCCTATATAGCTATTTAAATTTCTCTGTAAGTAGCACTGACAACATATAACAATTGATGCAAGCGGAGTAATTATTAACTGTAATTTAGTATGAAAGTATATTGGATTGGAATTTGTATCTATAAGTATCTATCTATTTATCTATCT
Organism: Lycopodina hypogea; assembly: GCA_963969325.1. Lineage (NCBI taxonomy): Eukaryota > Metazoa > Porifera > Demospongiae > Poecilosclerida > Cladorhizidae > Lycopodina > Lycopodina hypogea. The sequence continues at coordinate 5,879,870 of OZ017783.1, read as the reverse complement.
ATCTATCGATCAGGACCCGAAAAACTGGATTTTTACATAATCTCCTTTCACGTATGAGCAACCACAAAGTTGTTTTACAAACCATACATGTAATATGATCACACACAAAATTTAGTTAGTGTAAAATTTACAGCTTTTGGGTTTCTATACAGTAAATATAATTAATTGTAACCACAGGGTTTCCATACAGTAAAAGCACTTAGTTGTAGCAACAAAAAAACTTTGGTGTTTCAAAACAATAAATAATAGTTGAAAAATCCATTATTGAGCAATGCTTGTCAATGTATGCCTGTCTTTTCCCCTGCCCCACCATTCCAAGTGTTCTTAGACCTGTGTGCCACAGGTAAAAATGAAGGTGATGGTGAATTATTAGTTAACTATCCTGGTAGGTCACTCTGCTTGCTTATCAAGTGCACCTTCTTTGGTTGAAATACTAGAATAAGCTGAAGTGCAAATATTATTTTTAATTCAATAATTACAGAATCTCATTAAAAATAATTAATAAACCTTCAGTGACAACCAAACATAGGGTCTTAAATGTGATTTATCACAAGTTCCTATCACTAATCATTTTTTATTGCAATACATTCAACTTACTTCTCTTCCTCACCTTCATCTTCACTATCTAAACATCTGCATCACTATCCACCACTGACTTGTGGTTAGTTCATTCTTTAAACTTGAACATACAAAAAATTGCTCAAGGTCCCTCTCTATGTTTTGTTGTCACAGTTCATTTTATACACAACAGCCATTCCACCTCTTCAAGGTGTACAGGGCTGTGGGTTAATTTATTTCCAATGGCATCGATGTTTGTCACAATGTGGTTCTCTACAGTAGCTTTTTTTAATTGTTTCTCATAAAACCATCACTTGTAACAAGAAAACAAGGGAATAGACCCAGTGGATGCCATAGTACCACCTCCATTTGAAGTTGCCTGTTCTTTACCATCAGCACCATTTGTGTGAAGAAATTTCTGTCTGTATATTATCTTCTCTGCATACTTGATTTCTAGTAATATGCTTAAAGGACTTTAACTTGCAGCTTGTGAGAGGGTTAGTGAATTTTATACAATATAAATCTGACAGTCTCGATTTTAAATCCATGTAACTGATCCTGCCTATTCCTGAATAAATGCATTTTCTGGGCAATGACACCTACTTCATGACAGCAAAGACACTCCCTGCTGATACTCAGTGGTTCACAGTGGCCACACTGACACCTACATACAGAACAGAAGTAGCCAGCTACACAGCTTAATCGTTACTACAAATGGTTTCCCGGTTTTCCTCCACCTATTGAGTCACCATCACCTTCTGTGCTAGCAGCAGCAAGAGGCCCTTCCAATGACTTGCTAGCTTGAGGCTCAAACTGGTAGGGCTCAACTATTTCTTCAGATTCTTTACTTTCTAGAGTTTGCCTATGTTCCCCAACTGGGGAAAATGAGCAGGATGGGCTGAGATCACCAAAACTTGTATCAGAACTAACAGAAAATATACTATCCGTGCATGGCATTGCTGCAACTGGGGAAATGAGCAGGATGGGCTGAGATCACCAAAACTTGTATCAGAACTAACAGAAAATATACTATCCGTGCATGGCATTGCTGCAACAGGATCCTACTCTGCCATTATGAGTGCCATAACCAAAATTCGACCACAATAGGATGTAAATTTTACAGGATGTTAATTGCAGTGAAACAAAAGAAAAATCTATTTCTGTCATGAAGAATGGCACTAAAAAATTCCAAAAAATTTTACATTATTTTGGAGTACCCAAGGAAATTATTTCACCTAAAGATTTTTTAAAGATATTTTGCTTGACACCCTCCCTTTAACAAGCTGTTTCAATTTCTCCAGTTCCATAATATTGACTTTCAAAATTTTTGATTAGAGCAATTGTTTTGAATATAGAGGCATTCATATTAATAATCTCATTGTTTGAATAGATCTCTTCAGTGTCTGGAGCACATTCAAACTTTTAAATAATTCTGGTTCATACTTGGCTTACATCCATTTGTTTATCATGAGGAGTTGTCCATGGCAGTGTTTTCTTTGGTCCGATGTTAGTGGCCTGATGTTAGTTAGGCCACGAACCAAACATGATTATTAGGGCCACTGAAAATTTGGGCCACAGGATATCATCTGGAGGGAATAAGGTTCACCCCTATTTTTGAGAAGGTATGTACCCCCATCAGGATTTCATCTACGATTTTTGGAAGGGGGGGGGGATACCAATGCATGTTCTCAAGATCAACCTAATGTGGTATTTGCAAGCATATGATAATGTCTGTTTGATGATTTGGGATTTTTTATGATCATATAATTTTTCAGCACCCTTTTTTAAGTCTTAGAAGGAGCCTTGATCCACATTTAAAGCACATGATTTCCCTTTGGTATTACTGCCTACTTGTCATACACAGAACAATACATACCTCCAGACTATCATCATACATAACTCACCAATCAGCTTTCTTTTGGGGTGTGTAAGACAATGTCTATTTGTATGAACTAGGTCTGCTTCTGTTCTTTGTTGATGTAGGCGTGGATGGCTCACTTGCAGAATCTGATGTACAGAATACTAGCTGAGTAATCTATCACTGACTATGTCAATTCTAGGACGCTTGTCTGTGCTGCCATATTCAGTTGAATCCTTGCTAGCCTGCTTCCTAAACAGCATTTTCAGATCCATGATGAATACTATCCACCAGTAATATATTCCCATCATACAGAGTATAGCACATTTGATATCCTAAGCCCATTATGGTTTGATTGCTTACATATACAAATTAATATAAAGCTAAAAAATTCACAGGGCCACAAGGCATTACTAATTCTGCTGAACGACTCATAATTGATAGTTCTAGGAAAATTATTGTGTGACCATTTAACTTGAATGTATATTATCTATGAAATATTTGCCTAATGGGTGGTTTTTCGGTTGGCTGTTGGCCTTCTGCAGTAACAATAATTTTCAGATTGCATAATGTATTAGCTATTTTAGAGGATTCTTTGTGGGGCTGTTCTAAAAGAAAGTAGGAAATGCACTGTATTGCATAAAACACAACCCCTCCAGAATTGGATTTCCTCCTCTCTGTTTTTAATATAGCTGCTCCATTTGTCTGCTTAAGATGGCTATTTTTGGCAGTTTAGATTGCCATACACAGAAAGTCAAATATATATTGACTAACCATCATAACATTTTCCATTCCCCAAGGTGAAACTCAATCTTTGCACTCCCAGTGCTATTCCAAATAGACTAAAAATACATGGTGATTGGAAAACCCGTTTGGGGGGAGTATCATTACTTACGGACAGACAAACACTTACAAACTATATATAGTGGGATAGTATTAATATGTCAATTTAAAAGAACAAATGGAAAAGGGGAAAAAGTAGGCAGAGGAAATAGGGAAAAAAAGGGAGGGGGGAAAGCCATGTCCAGGATATGAACTGCCAAATTTAAGCTTGGGAAACCTGTGCCTTAATTGGCCATGGTTTTTCAACACGAAACTCAATCTATGCACTTCCAGTGCTATCTCAAATAGACCGTAAACTTTTTGCTGTGATTGTAACACCCATTTTGGAGGAGTAGTATTACATACGGACAGACAGACACTTGCAAACTATATTTAGTTAGATTTTTAATTACATTAATTATCACATATACTAGAAATTCCAGTACATTACATAAGCTAATTGACTGTTTACTTTACTGCCAATCTGAAAGGGGGGGGGGGGGGAAAGACCACTTTGAATAGGGGAAGATTCCCACCCCCCCCCCCCCCCCCTCCCTAGATAAAACCCTGCCTATAGTTGGAAAATGTATGATAGCCTAGAATAAGTGTTAGCTTTTGGGTTCTTATTAACTTTCGGTAACCACATCCCTCATAATGTGCGTTATGGATTTTTAGGTATGCAACTTTCATGAAATTTTTGAGCTGTAAAATATACATGACTACATAGCCCACATAAATTGTGGTTGTTCAGCCACACCCAGTAATTAGTGCTTATTAAGTGGTAGTATTTCATGATTGTGGTCAATGTGCTAATGAATAATGAATTATAAAATGGAACATAAATTAGTATAAAATGTTCACTGTTTAATTTTTTCCTTCCAGCTCATCCCCATCCTCATCTTTATCCAGAACTTAAGTAATGCTTATGACTGAGGTCTGATTCTCACTGTGGGAGAGTGCCCGGATATGTACATTTGAGACCATTCGCCATACATTCACAGATTAGTAGTTGGCACTTCCCTGAACAGTTGCAGGCAAGTAGATCTTATTCTAGTATAGCCTGAGGTGCTGACTGACCATCTATCAATGCACAGCTGATTGTCCATCAGCTTCTTCCTTCCAACCTCCAAAAGGACTTGTTGCTCAAGGATCCTGCTTCTAACACCATCTCCATATCCTTGCTTTAATAGTTGGCTCTAAGGGCAATATGGTTTATCAGGCAATCTCTGCATGGTGGAAGCTGGTGACTTTCTACTTCACCATTCCTACCAAAGAGGTGATATCTAACGTTATTGACTGTATCAGAAGTTGAGATGGTTTGAGAACATAAAGTTGGCATGTTAAAGCTTCTATGTTTTCCACATCAGCAGAAAAGTCTCATTCCTGTCCTAATTTCAAAATTGTCTCATTTCCTTGTTAGTGTTCAAAAGTTTCAGGGCCTTTGCCTTTCTTTTGCCTGCAAAATCACTGACATCGTCAAATCCAGTGTATGCGTGCATGCCAATAAGCACCCTGCATGCATCTATACCAAGTGTGGCTGCTGCTTTCCTAATATCAATGAGCTTCTTACTCATTTTTGTGCCATATTTCTGAAATATCAGTATACCTATTTTATCATGAAATACCAAAGAAAGTATAAACACACCAGTGTCTTCTGAGCAAATCACAACTGCTTGATATCCTTCTTTGGCAGCATGCAGAAGTAGGTGTTCATCAATTTCTTCTTGTCTATATGTCACACCTAAGATTTTGTCATCTTCTTTTCTGATTGAACAGTCACTCAGTGTTTGATTGCATCATAGATGTATAGCTTATGTAAGTTTTTCATGTGATCAAGAACATTTTTGATACTTGTTGATCTATTTACAAAATATGCTGATTGCAAGTATAAACTCTCTCCTATGCAGGATCTTTTTGTGCTGGCTTGCTCTGAATCTGCATGATTTTGACTTAATTTTCATTTGAGAGTATCCAGGTGTCTCTTCAGTGAATATAATCCTATTTTTCAGTGATAGAATATATTTTTGGAACTCCCATGTCCCCACGTTATCTCCAAATTGTCTTGCAATGTCAAGAATGGGAGTAATGGTTATTCACCTTGGCTGCATCAAAGGGTGTATGATTCATAACTTGTAGGACTAATAAAAGAATAATTGCCTTCTTGAGATCAAGCTGTGCATATAATCCACAGCTTCTGGTTATCCTCAGATACCTCCATTAAGCTCTGTACAGAGCAACAAAACCTGAGGAATATCACTTGCATAAAACTATGACTATAATCTTGTAACTATTGCCAATACAAAAATATTCTCTGTCAACTTTCTGGCTCCTTTTGTTTGGGTGTAGCTTGGTTCCTCAGATAATTCCAATCACTGAAATGATAAATCTTTCAAGGCATGTTCTCTGTTCATTTTTAAAAAATTATGAGCCAGCAATAAGGTGCGGTCTAATTACCACCTAGGATATGTATAATGGAGTTTAACAATTTTTTAAATTAATTTGAAGAATTGTGTTGATCTATCATGAGTTTAGAGTACAAAACTAATGTCCCAATTGTGCAAATTTGAAAAAAAAATTAGGGTGTACTTACTTAAAGTGTCCTAAGATCTAAAGCTACCACATATGAAAAGTTAGCATACATTTTCCAGGGCGATATATCTTCTCAAAAAATATAATGAACCTTATTCTCCCCAAATGGTACTGAGCAACCCTCTAGCTCATGGACTAACTGTGGGGAGTGCCTGCCAGCATGTCATGACCAAAAATTGAGGGATATGTTAGAGCATTGGCTTCATATATCTTTTACAATATTTTTTGGCTCAGATGAAGCTTTCCAAAGAAGTTATGAGGAAGGATTGTCAAATAGAAGATCTCCTAAATGCTGGTCATGTCAGTGTAAGTACGTTGCATGCTAATATACTTAATTTTGATTATGTTGGTGTATACCTATATACTAAAACATGACAATACACATACACACACATATAGTCTCATTTTATAGCCTTTTCATGTTATTTTTCCAGTGTGGTAATTTACCAAGTAGACTTAGCTAACAGTAAATCTGACCATATATATATATATATATATATATATATATTGACTGATTATATATATATATCAAGAAAACCCTTGCAAGCTGAATGTAGTTGCCCTTGTACAGTCTGCCAGTGAATTCCATTCTCCATATTTCCTTGGCATTTACTTAGGAATAATATATCTAATTTAGTGAGCAATAAAGTGCTATATTATGTTCATGCAGTATCATGTGCATAGAATTAGTCATGATAAGTGGATGCGGCTTAATGCACTGATGTATTAATGCAAGTAACCTATTTTGAGCAGTAGTGCGATAATATTTGATTAACAAATCATGAAAGTACTAATTTTCAGAAATTATGGTGACATGAAAACCTAATTTTGTAATGTGTTAAACACACCTATCTATAAAACTAAGCAATGCACTTGAGTTTAAGAGAAGCTGTAGCTGAGAACAGCAGTTGTAATCTTTGTGGCAAGACTTGTAGTCCATTGAAAAGTTATTTGGCAAGCACTTAGTACTATAGCTATGAATTAAAAAGTTATTTAAAGGTAAGGCATAAAATCTAGAAAAATAAGTTCCTTTCAAATTACACTATTCCTACCAATTCAGTAAGACTTTTTCATTGCATTTTCTTCAGGCCCGAGATGTAACCTGTTCACTCACAAAATCATCTGGCAAGAAAGCAAAGTCAACCTCCTCATCCGTGGTGGCATCATCCGACTGCATTCCTCTTTTAACCAACCTGAAAAAGAAGATATATCTCTTGGAGAGAACTGTGAAGGAGAAAGAGAAGCAGCTAACAGAGTTGAGTAGATCAGTATGTGCCACTCAAATCAGTGCGTTGCAATTACAGGCTGAAGTCTACTGTGGTGAAATATGCAGGTAGGATCCCTTTGGAAACATGTATGCATACAGTTAGGAAGCTTACAGAATGATGGTGGGTTTATGAAAGGAAATCATATGCCAGATAATAATGAAGCTGATATACATAATTATTACCCATCATTAATTACTTCGAGAAAAAATGTGGACACCAAAAAAGTTTTGTTTAAAAAAGAAAAAAGAAAAATAACTACAGATACAGCATTCATTGATTGATTCTATGCAGTGCAATTGTAGGTATGATAGAGTAGGGTATGAAGCAGGCAGGCAGGCAGGTAGGACGATACGATCTTGGCTGACATGCAATATTTTATGCTTGAGGTGTCTTCAACCATAGATTGTTAATGTCCGCATGTCATACAGACTTTCAGTACTTGGTCCAGTGATACATATCGAATTATGAAACATTGAAATTTAATACATAAGCATGTATAATCTCCATAGCATTTAGATAAGTGGAGAAGAACAGTGGAATAATTCCAAGGATTTCTTAGTAACAGTGGATGAATGCATCATATTTGCACTGTTCACTTCATTTAATCATTATTAAAACGTTTTTTTAATTCTTCGACCCCACATATTGACCTCAATATTGTAATATGCAAGTGTACTATAGAATGTGACATCACTAATATTCACTATCATCTAACTACACACTTCATACCCATCCAGCAGCACTCCAATGTTTTTAAAAAGTTTATTTGATGAATCACTGGGATTAGAAATATATATATACCAGAGGCCCATTTGCAGCTTCGCTTGCAATGATCAAAACACTTTGTCCAACAAACACTATCCTAGATATTATTCAAAAGGTAATTAGAAGAGTTTCAATTTAACTCTTCTGCTTGGCAGTGATTGAAATTGTTGGATAAATGACTTCCACAACAGGGCTTCCTCAGCAATTGTGAATGTCTCCAGTTTTCTCTGTTTCAGTTATTGATTTTCTAGTGTCTCCAGCCCTTAGATACTGCTTATGATGGTGTAGGGTTTTTTTTAAATTAAATTATGTTGTTGTTTTTCTATATATTTTCAAATTCTTGGTCTAATTGGTGTGTAGGAAGGGACATTTTCTTCAATAATACCCCCATTCATTCATTCATGGGAGAGGTCACTGTCCATACTGCTTTCTACCCCCATTTCCCATGCCCTGGTTGTTGTTTCTTTTTTTCTTCTTTTTTTTTTAGTAGTTGCATACATAGATGTCCATTTGCAGTTTTGCATGCTATGGTCAAGACACATTATCCAACAAACATTATCCTAGACATTATTGAAAAAGGGATTGGAAGAGTTTCAAGTTCATTCTTCTGCTTGGCAGTGATTAGATAAATCACTTCCACAACAGTGCTGCCTCAGCAATTATGAATATCCCCAGTTTGCTTTGTTTCATTTTTTAATTTTCTACTGTATCCAGCCCTAAACACTGCTCATGATGGTGTAGGGGGTTTTTTTTGCTGTTTTTTTCCAAATATTTTCAAATTTCTGGTCTAATTTTTGTCCAGTAACGGATATTTTTTAAATAATAACCCAATACATTCATTCATGGGAGGGGTCACTGCCCACATAGCTCCCCATCCCCAATCCCCACTTCCCATGCCAGGTTGTTGTTTGCTTGTTAGTGTTTTTTTGTTTTTTTTTGTTTTTTGTTTAGTAATTGCATAGCTGGTGGTAAAATGAAGTTGAAATTTGTCTTGTGTGTTCTCCAGTGTACTTTCACCTAATTTCTGGACAGCCATAAATGGGAGCAGTTACATCCTTAACATAGTTACTTTCAATATTTTTCATTCATTTTTTAAAAATTTGTTATTTTATTTGGAGTCAGTGTAGCTATACACACCCTCATAACTACATTTTTCATTTATTATTTTTTCTATTTATTTATTATTTAATTTTTATAAATGTTATGACTGGTTTAAAATTTATTTATTGATGGTAGTGCTTCCTCGGCAATTGTGAATGTCTCCAGTTTGCTCTGTTTCAGTTAATGATTTTCTAGTGTCTCTAGCCCTAGACTCTGCTTATGATGGTGTAGGGTTTTTTTTAAATTAAATTATGTTGTTGTTTTTCTATATATTTTCAAATTCTTGGTCTAATTGGTGTGTAGGAAGGGACATTTTCTTCAATAATACCCCCATTCATTCATTCATGGGAGAGGTCACTGTCCATACTGCTTTCTACCCCCATTTCCCATGCCCTGGTTGTTGTTTCTTTTTTTCTTCTTTTTTTTTTAGTAGTTGCATACATAGATGCCCATTTTCAGCTTTGCATGCAATGTTCAAGACACATTATCCAACTAACATTATCCTAGACATTATTGAAAAGGGCACTGGAAGAGTTTCAAGTTTATTCTTCTGCTTGGCAGTGATTAGATAAATCACTTCCACAACAGTGCTGCCTCAGCAATTATGAATATCCCCAGTTTGCTTTGTTTCATTTATTGATTTTCTACTATATTCAGCCCTAAACACTGCTCATGATGGTGTAGGGTTTTTTTAATCATTTTTGTAGGTTTATAAACATTTAATTCTAATGGTTCTACCTAAATACATTGTCTTTCATCAGGGTAAGCATTGAAATGACACTTAGTAAACAGTAGAAAATTAGTTATCTGAACATGTTTCGACCAATGGCATTCAGATAACTGAAATATTGGGACAACTGACGTTGCAGAAAAAGTCTTATCTCTTCCTCCATTAATTTAAATTGGTTTGTTGTCTGAGCCATAGCTCTTTCTTCTTCATTGCTTACATTTAAAGGGCATTAAAACAATTGTAATAGTTGAACTTTTGATTTTATTTCTTAAGGTATTTCTGCTCTGTTTCAGGTGTATTATAACATGCATTCTTTTTAATAATTTTTTCTATAGTTTTAACTATTCTCTCCTTTATTTTCCAGTATTATATAGATAGCAATAGTAAAACTAACCATTTTAGATAGCAGTGTACAAAATGTATATTTGCAAGTAATGTGTTAACTCCGTTGTAAAGCTTTTGGCTGAATTGTTTGGATAGCTAAATTTTTTCTGTATTTTAAATTGTTGAAATTCAACATTTATCTTGATTCCAAGCATTTTGGTTAAAATGTCAGAGCTGAATCAGTTATAAGCTCTTATGAATTAGGGTAATTTAAAACTGAATATGTTAATGATCTTTTTTGTTTATTTCTAAAGCTATTATGTTTATGATGCAGATTAAACGAGCTACTTCATGAAAACTCTGTGAAGAATATTGATGATTTTGTAGACTTTAAGATGACTCCAAGATCATTGAGTGAAGCTCACATCAAGCAAAGGGCTCTCAATAAAGCCACCATGAACATGGCTGCACAACTGAAATCCATGGAAGAAAATATGACACTCCAAAAGAAATTGAGAAGTGTAAAATATATTTTTCTCACAATGAAAGTACTGATTATGTGCCAGTACAGTGCACTAGTTATAGGATTTCAAACATGCTCATGAGATAATATATTTACATGACTCTATGAATAAACTGCAAGGAAAAATAATTTAATAATGGTTAAGTTATGGGAGTGCTTAGTAAACATTGTATAGATTAACACATCTGTTAACCTCACTTTCTATAGTCGGAATCAAAATATACTTTCCCTTCAGTTTCTTTCAATGTGGATTACTTTTTTTTAATAGCCACAAAAATAGGATACTGGAACATTTTAACAGAAAAAAAAACAAACTACAAGTAAATGCCAACATTCAAGTTCATGCAGTTATTTTAGTTTAAGAACTAGCATCACTGATATAGGATTGGTGAAGATACAGTGAGAATAATTTTTCTTACATTTTACAACAATCACTGGATGAGGAGGCGAAGACAACAAGATCAGGATACCAAATCACTTCAGCTATATTTCCATGCATGTGATGGAGATAGGAAAATGGTGTTGATGGATATGAGAGTTTGGATATGAGTACATGTTGTTGTTGTTGTTGTTGGGTCATCACCTTATTTCGATGATCATTTGATGCAGTCCAAGCCTATGGATGAGCCATGCACCAGATATAGTGACATTGATGATGTGGGGCTTCATGGGTCACTTGCTGAAGGTTACCAAGATCACAACAGAGCACAGATGCTGTTAGCCATTGTCAACCTTGAACTGGTAAGATATGAACACCTTAGAATTTCATATATTTATTATGTACTAGGGGGAAACCCGCCCTTCAGGCATTTTTCCTAATGTAGTTACAAAATTGTTTAAATAGCTTGATCCTGCCCATGTTACTTCCAGAGTGACCAAGTTTTAGGTCAGTAGTTTGAAGCATTTTTTTAGCCAAGGTACCACTTTTGGCTTTTTTTTAACCTGACATGAAAAGAGAAATAGGTGTGGCCCTATAGACATTCTAAAAATGTTCCCCTGGCTACACTGATTCAAAATTTACATGGGATCATGGATATAGCTACCTAGGTCCAAGTGTTATTTAGAAGTACCATTTTTGGCATTTTAGCCTTGCACACCTGCACCCAGAGTCAAGTTGTGTATGCATACCTAGTTTTAGGCCTGTAACTGCATTCTTTTTTCTGGCAAAAGTATAATTTTGCCTTTTTTTTTAAATACAGAAAGGGGTGTGGCCATATAGATACACTTAAAATGTTTCCCCAGTGACACTGATTCTAAATGTATATGGATTTGTTTGTGGTTTAATTTCAACCATTCAAGCATGAATCGAGGATAAGAAGAACAGACAGCAGACTATTCCCACTTTATGGTGAAGATATAGTTCTGTAAGACACATGGTTGTTGTACCTATCTACCTATGTTGCTTATGGCATGCCAAACCCTTGAACCTAGAGACCTGAAACTTGGCATGCATGTACAACTTGACAGGTTTTCTGGAATATATAGAGCAAAAACCAAAAAAAAAAACCCAACAAAAAATCAAAAGAAGTACAACTGGATTTTTTACATGCTTAAGTTAACTTCCTTTTTTGTATGGGCAAGCACAAACCACACTAACTTAATCCACACATTCACACTAAACCTGGTTTCATCCCAACGGGTTCCACCCAATTTCACTTGAACCCTTCAGAAGGGTAGGTTTCAATTTGTGCGATGACATTGCAGTGGGAAAGAGACAGAACAAAGGAGCACACCAGAAAATGAAATACCCCATTTCTATATGTGGTAGAGGAAAACCAATTAATATGCTCAGCCAATTAGTTAGCCCATGCAGGCAATGTGAGCCCGTTCAGCACTATGCCAGTGTGGACGTAAGAAAATGTTTGAACCAGGTGCTGTTAGAGACCCATTTCTAGTGTGGACAGGGCTTAAGTTCATTGTGAAAATGCAATCTAATTATACAATATAAATACCCCAAGTGAGTTCCTAATTATGCCACCACCAGTCAGAAATGAAAAACATTGAATAAAATTATGTGCTAAAAGAATTAGATCAAAGTGTTACATCCATAGCTCTGGTTAGGTAAGTGAATGGCTAACTTTGTTCGCTTCATTCCAAATTACACACTCAAAGTGAAACATTGTGTAAACTTATGAATTTGATCATTCAGCATCACATTATTCCATGCCTCCAAAACAGTCTGGTTTTTCTATAAAAAGCAGCTAATGCAAAAGCTTTGGCAGATGCTAAAACAAATAAACAAACTCTGGCTAAAGATGCCCATCTCCAAGCACTTTGTCTCAGCAAAAAAAGCCAGAAATGTTCAACAGAAATATGCACATCCTTGAATGAATTTTGAAATGCATATATTCTGTGGCAGGCAGTACATTGCTCTAAGTAGACACAAGGATGACTTCTCCAGCCAAGTATCCAACAAAGGCAACTTTTTTACACTGCTGAATCTACTGTATCAACTTGCTGTATCAACTTAATGAATCAGAGGAGCATCCCCTGAGAGGCTCATGAGAGGTGATGTATATACTCATGCATTTTGAGGCAGTAGCAGTGCTTTAAGTTACTCTTCACTGATTTAACCCATTCATGAAAATCAAAACTTAAAACTAAGAATTTTTTTAGACCACAAGTAAAACAAGAGCTTTTTGTATTTCAAAGTTTTATTGAGTGAGAAAAGAAGGGGGGGGGGGGGCGATAAACCATATCTGCATCATCCCAAGGACAATTAAAATTCTCTCAGAATGATTATCAGTAATAACTCTAATAAATTTTATCAACCATCGATATTTAATGGTTTTCAGTAATTTTATCTTTATTGTTTTTGGACCCCTATTAAAGGAAAATCTGTATCAGCCCATGTAATATATTAATAATTTTTGCCGCCCACATCACTTTAATTGTATCAATTGTGCTTTGGGATACACTTATTAATAATGTGAAGCAATGTACAATATTTGAAACTAATGATCTGTGTTAGCTGAATTAACTGTCATAATATCAATAAAATGGTCATCAAATCCAATAAGAATTTCACAATTCTGTGATACCATATGGCTCAAGGCAGTACAAGAGATAAATAAGAATTTCAAATTCTACAAGGGATAAAAGGAAGGAAAAAAATCTGATCTAATTTAATGAGAGAATTAATATTCTAACTCCAAAATTTTCATCTTTTATTCCTGAATAATATTGCATATTTCTTGCCTGATTTGGAATAAGCTTGTTTCTGTGTGATAATTAGACTTTGCATTAATGTTTGTAGTTGAACATGAAGAGTTGCAATACATCAGAAATTACGGATTTATTAGTTTCCAGAAATGCCAATTCTAGTTAACATTCTTTTGAGTATGCTTGCGGATGGAACCCTACTGACAAAATTTAAAAAAAACAACAACTATCTATATTAAGTAACCTTTACAGATGCCATTGTTTTGTTTCTGCATCATCATTGTGACATCTAGAGAATAGTTTGGGCTTTTGACACAGAAATGAAGATGAGGAAGAGGGAAGTCCCTTCATCAATAAAGCTGTGCTTCATGAGGAGGAATTCTATTAAATGTCAAATAGTTTTACTATGTAGCTCGATAATAGATAACACACTTCATTATCCATGATATTTTGTTCAGCTTCATAATTGACATTAAAATCAGCAGTTCATATTCTTTTTTTTTACGATACAATTCTAGGAAATGTGCATTAAATGTATGTGGGGTAACTGGTATGTAATTCTGTAGCAATGTTGCTGAATTTGAGAAAACTGTAAGTAAAATGCAGGAGAAGAAGGTTAAAGTGAAAGTTCAGCATGAACAAGAAGTCTGGGACCTCAGGGAACAATTATCAGATTCCAATAACAGAATATCACTGATTCAGGTACAATATATATATTAATCAAGAATTATTTTTAGCTGATAATTAGTTGGATTAAGAATTATTCAGGTGCATAGATTTAATTTTTTTTTATTTAAGTGAATCAATTATTGCATTATCGATGTTTCATATCTACAATTGACTTACAGTATAAGGGGAGAAGAGCAGATATTTTGTAGGTCTAATGTGTATTCCTACAAATGTTACATACTTAGTGTATGTTTTGTACATTTCAAAAGCATTAACTATCGACTTCAAGGCTTCTGAGTCAAAAATGAAGAATATAATTAGACGACTTAAGGATGACTGTGCTCACTACAGGAAAGTGTCAGAGGATACTTAGTGAGTGTTCTCAAACTACTTGCTGTAGTAAATGAATATCCACATATATTTTTCTAGTGAGGATTGCCAGCACATGGCTAGGGAAATTAACACTTCATATTAAGGGTGTCATATGGTTAGTGTGCAATATATGTCTTCTATATATATGTATAAGAAAGGAGATGTCCGTCTGTATGTATGTCTGTCTGCCTACCTGTATATTTGTACGATCATTTTGGCCAAACTGTGGGTGAATTTTCTCATGGTAACGAGAAGAAGCCAAAAATGATACTCTGGCCAGTAACCCCTCAGAGCTACAGACCTAAAACTTAGTATGTATACACAACATGACTCTGGGAGGAACATGGGTTGGGGCCCACACCTCATCCTTTGGACGTGTCAGGCTAAAGATGCCAAAAATTTTACTTTGGGAATAATACTTGGACCTAGGGAGTTAGACCCATGAACTCATATATATTCAAAATCAGTTTATATGGGGAACGTTTTAAGTACATCAATATGGCTACACCCCTTCCTGTGTTCACATCAGGCTAAAAAAAGGCCAAAAACCATGTTCACATCAGGCTAAAAAAAGGTCAAAACGGTACTTTTGACAACAAAATCTTGGAGCTACATCCCTAAAATTAGGTATGCATGCCCAACTAGACTTTGGGATTAGCGCGGGCTTGTTTCACCTGGCCTAGTTCTGGCCACACCTTATTCTATTGGTGTGTATGGTTAAAAATGAAAAGAAAAAACAAAAAAAAGAAAAAAGAAGGAATTTCTGAAAACACATGGACTGAAGCAGTTAGACCCATGAACCCATACATATTTGGAATCAGTGTTGCCTGTGGAATGTTTAGCCAAGTGGTTAAGGCACAGGTTTAACAATCAGAAACTTCCAAGGTTCCACTTTATCCTGATTCATGCATATGTGGAACAAATATTCCTTAACACTGGTATTTAAAAATATTTGTTCCCTTGAATATTTGTTCCTACCCACGAATATTTTCCCCCCTCCCCTATGAGAAGTGTTCAAGCGTTTAGTGTAAGTACCATTTCAGGCATTTTTAGCCTGACACGGCCAGAGGACAAGGTGTGGCCAGGTGGGATGGAGCCGAAGTCTAAGCATGTTGTTCATGCCAAGTTTAATGCTTCTAAGCCCAAGGGTTTGTCCTCAATAACATTTTTTTGGAACTTTTGGCCTCACACACTCACAGGAAGAGGTGTGACGATATAGTGCATAGGCATGATTGTCAAAACAATCAATGCGGACAGCACTGACAGAGTGGCAATCATAGGTATTCCTGGTACCATGCCAATCAATATTTAAAGGGTAACTGAACTGGAAAAAAAATTTTTCTAAAATTCTTTTCTTGTTGTACTTATGCATAACCTGATATTAAAAATTTTTGAAATTTTTAGTTCAATAATCATGAAGAAAACTGGCTTAAAAAATTTACCTGTGGGGGTGTAACTCTTTAATGACGTCACAAGGGGAACAACTGCAGGAAAAACCCCATGTAAGTGATAAGCTACATCAATAAACTTCAACAATTCCTCCAGTTAGGAGGCAGAATTATTCTGGTAAGTCCAGTATATGTTAGCAGCTCATTGACATCTAGCTCAATAATAACTGAAAAAGAGTTGTGGAGTAGAGAATCTGATGGAATAAGTGAAGAGATCTGTCCAATGGGAGAGTGCAATAATTATTCATACCTTCAGATGCAATTGATACTGCTCTTCAGTTTCATCTAGCTCTGATTCACGTACAGAAAATGAGGATCAAAAACTTCTTTACTTTTCATTATAAAATATAGCTATTTTTACGAAATACTTTTTAGTTTTGGCTACTATTTATGTGGAGCTAGATATTTAAAAGCTAGCTAATAGCTACAGAAAATGAGGATCAAAGACTTTTTGATTGGTCATGGTAATACTTGCTAGTTAGTTTGCCATTTTTGGTGTGGAGCTAGATATTTAATAGCTAGTTAGCTATGTAGCAAACTGTAATTGTTCTTTTTACACATTGTTAGCTATACCATTTATAGATGGTAGCCTAGGGCAGTTACTAGCTATAACTGTTATAGCCAAATATTAAAGAAAAACAACAACAATTGCATACTTAGCTAGCTAGCTGAATCAGAGCTGGATGAAGTTAAAAAGGAATTAGTGTCACTAAGATCAGAAGTTATGAGAAATTATTGCACTTACCAAAGGAAACTCTTTACTTATTCCGTCTGAAGAGCTGGGTTTTCACATTAGCTACTATGCAGCTCTTCTGCTGTTGCGATCTTGCTAGGTATGTGCTGCAGCCACTTCTGAACATACCAGCGGAATTAGGCCTCCTGACTCCAGGAATTGTTGAAGTTTGTTGTAATAGCGGATGGCTTTCTTTGACTTTTTGCTGCAGGTGTCCCATCCTGCCGGCAAAGAAGAGTTACACCCCCTCTTCCACAGGAAGTAAATTTTTAGGCTAAGTTTTCTTCATGAATATTGGATTAAAATTTTCGAAATTTTTTATACCAGTTTATGCAAGGACAGCAAGATAAGACCATAAAAAAAAATTTTTTTAAAATTTTTTTTTCCAGTTCAGTGGGGGAAGAGAGGAGAAGCAAAAAACAAAAAAAGAAGTCAAGTGTAGGAATAAGATAACTGAGTTTCCACTTTGGAGACCTGTGCCTCAAGGATAATGGTGTGGCCAAGTTTGACCCAGACCATGCCCAAGGGTTTGTACAAATTACTGTGTTGGTATTTTTAGCATGATATGCCCAAAGAAAGGTGTGGCCAAGTGGAATCCAGTCCATGTTGCTTCCAGATACATTATTGGTATGATGCCATGTTTTAGGTCATCTGTAAGTAACTTTTTTTTGTTGGCTTTTAGCCTCTTACTTCCACATTAAGAAATTTGGCCAGGCACCCAAAAATTTTGGGGTAAAAATCATGCAGGGTGAGGGATGTGTCTTCCATCCTGAAATGGGTTTCCTTTGATGTGGAAGTTTGGCAGGAACTGGACATACACAAACTTACATGCACATACATATAAACCATTATTAGCCTAACACTACCAGAGAAAGAGATATAGCCAGGTGAGACCCAGCCCATTTCACTCCCATATTTATGGTGTGTTCACGGTAATTTTAAGGTCTGTAATTCAAGAAGGCATTTGCCTGACTAACTTAGTAACAGCTTTTAGCATTTTTATTTTGACACATCCACTGGATGTGGTGTGGCCAGATGATCCAACTAATTTTGGGCTGATAGATATATTTTGCATAGAATATGCCTACTTTGAAGAGCAAGTTTCATTTTGTTTGGTTCTTTTCATGCATACTCACATACAAAAGAATCAGAAGAGTGTGGCCAGATGTGGTCAGGATACGACCCACTATGCCTGTTTATCAGGAATTAAAAGAAAAGAAGAAGGAAGGGGAAAAAAGATGAAGTGAAAAAAAATGAAGGAAGGAAATGCAAAACTTTAAAAAAATGTGAAAGGAAAAAAGGAGGCCAGGCCTGGGATTTGAACACCTTCTTTTTAACTTAGTAACCTGTGCTTAATCACTGCTACATTGTGGATTTTAAGGCTTAAAAAAAATAATAATAAAATAAATGAATAAAAAAATAATAATATATATATATAAATATATATATTCCTTTTTTACCCCACTCGGAGTTTCACTTCAGGGGGAAATGTTTGACTTAGGGCACTCACAATATCATACTACATATACGTCTGATTTTCACCTTACCAGGTGCCATAGCTTAGAAGTAGTTATGTGACACACAGACATCCAGAATTGACTGAAAAGTGGCCACAGTATACAATTTCACTTGAATGTTGAATACATAGCTGGAATAATTATGTGAAATCAACATAATCTGTTTAGGAAACTGTGTGAATAGTCTAAACCTCAGGTAAATGAATAACTAATAATTGGTTTCGCACAAAATATTTTTTTCCATGGGAAAAATATCATCTCAGGTGGAAAAAAGAATTCATTCCTACTAATAGAACATGATAAAAGTGGGGGGGGGGGGGGGGGGGGGGTTGGCAAACAAATATTTGTCTGGGGAACCATTTCATGATCGTGCCAATTTTCAGAGAAATCCACCACAGGTTTGGCCAGAATGATGGTACAGACAGACAGGTAGATAGGCGTCTCCATTTATGCATATAGATATTCTTGAGCATGATAGTTAAATTAAAATATAATAAGGTTATTTAGAAGGTATTGGTGCAAAGCATAATTGGTTTTTAAATAAAAAGCTAGACATGATAAGGAAGAAGTAGAAATGGATTGCAGCTCCCTTGTTACAATGCAAACATTCATTTAAAGAGTGTGCCAACTCTTGAGTAAACATATTTAATTTAAAAATAGTTACATTCATATAGTGTATATAGTTATGTAGTAATTCACACAATGGTCAACTTTTCATATAGAATCTGGAAACTTGTAATTTTTCACTTCCAAAGTTTGCAATGAACAACAAAAAAAGCTGTTTCCAATTTTTTTATTCATAAACAGTTGCAAAATTCAAAAGGGGTGCCATAAATAAGAAATTGTCATATTTTTGCCTACTATAGAAATAATAATAAAATATCTGCTTGTAATAAATGACAATATAGGTGTAATATATATATATATATATATATAATCTAGGTATTAGATATAATATAGTAGGTGTTTATGTATATAATAATTAGTCATCCAAGTCCTTGTTTTCTTCGTCATCACTTGATTTTTGACCAATTGCAACATTGTTGCATGTGTCCTCAGCTCCTTCACACTTGCAGAGCTCTGTACAGGCTAGATTATGTGCCTTACAAGAGCATCATCCACTGCACTTATTGGTGACACAGGAACACTTCACAAGTTCCACCACAGCCTCTGGTGTTGCTGGAACTTTTGAGACTACTGAAACATAGTGACTGTCCTCCAGTTGTTGCCATCCCAGAGTAACTGGATCCAGTTGAATTGGTCTAACTACTAAGTTTTGCAACCATATGTTGGCTTGTAGGTGTGCATGAAATATATGCTCAGTGATACATCCTTGAGTTGGAAATAGCTTCTCCACACCTTGGTTACCCTTAAGCCACTTAACATGAATCACCTCAGTGTCTTGGCTGATGAAAACCCAGACTTCTTGAACAGCTGACTCAAAAACATTTCACATCCAGACAACACCCCTGGGGATGGGTACACTCCAACACCAAGCCCAGTGAGAGCACAGATAACATCTTCACCTGCTTTCATGAAAACTTTGAAGCATGAGGACTTGCACTTTCCTTTGATGTGACCAGTGGTACCACTACCACTGAGTGCATGAAATCCTGGCAATGCTGCTACTCTTTCGCACCTAGAGCAACATAGATGGGCCTGAGTTTGACTTGTCCTCATTGACCTCCAGTGCCCATGATCAGAACACTGTCTGGCATGAGATCTGGAAATCTTCGAAGTGAAAGCACTAGCATATCAGTATCACAAAAATATATGTGTACAGTATTGCCCTGATGACTCACTGCCACTGCACACAAGATCAACAGTGTATCAGCTTCCTCTTGTGTACTTGGAATGTTCACCGTGTTTGGCTTGCAAGAAAGGATACCTTTCTGTGTGTGTGTGTGTTGTGATCAGCACTTTGCACAATTGAACAGCTTTTTGTGCAAGATACAACATAAGATTGGCTTTTGTTTCCTTGGTGCTCAGAAATGACTTGAAGTCTTTAATATGTGTGGTATCATCTACTTTATACCCCTTGTCCTGCGTTCTCCCTGCTGTGTGAATCTGTCTGGTTCTGTCCTTGAGCGAATTATCGATGCTGTAGTTGTCAAATACTACATATTTGTGGCTATGTAAACAACCGATTTACAATCAACACTTCGAACAAAGCAGTCCACCAGATCTTTACAGTTTTTAACTCTGCTTTTGTAGAAAACCATCTCCTGTACCGAGAGCCATGCCATCAAGCTATTATAATGCTGGTTGGGCTGTGTTGGATGGTTAACTCCTCTCCAATTTGAGACATGGCAGATTCTGCAACTATGCTCTCGAGTTAGTGAATGAGGATAGGCTTGTTGGTACTGGGTAGTAAAGAACTACCTGGTTTCAATAGTGTGGCATTGGAATTAGTAAATCAATGCTTTCCTATGATGTCTTCCAGATAGAGTTTTCCTAAAGGTTTTGCAATGAAGAGCAAGCGAACAAACAGGGAGTTTGTTGCTTTCAAACTGACCACTTCTGATTCAGCCTTGAGATTGACAAGCCAACATATGGTTGCAAGATTTAGTAGACAGACCAATTCTACTGGATCCAGTTACTCTGGAATGGTGATAACTGGAGGACAGCCACTATGTCCCAGTAGTCTCAAAAGTTCCAGCAACACCAGAGGCTGTGGTGGAACTTGTGAAGTGTTCCTGTGTCACCAATTAGTGCAGTGGATGCTGCTCTTATAAGGCACATAATCTAGCCTGTACAGAGCTCTGCAAGTGTGAAGGAGCCAAGGACACATGCAACAATGTTGCAATTGATCGAAATTTAAATGATAAAGAGGAAAACGAGGACTTGGATGACTAATTATTATATACATTAACACCTATATTATATCTAACACCAACATAATATATACTACACCTATATTGTCATTCATTACAAGCAGATATTTTATTACTATCTCTATATTGGGCAGAATATGACAATTTCTTATTTATAGTGGCCATCTTGAATTTTTGCAACTGTTTATGAATGAAAAAATTAGAAACAGCTTTTTTTTTGTTCGTTGCAAACTTAGGAAGTGAAAAATTACAAGTTTCCAGATTCTATATGAAAAGTTGACCAAATTACACAACGACATACACTAATATTAAAAATTTTTAAAAATCAATATCCTATCCCATGGAATTGGAGTCCAGAAATTCCAGGAGAAATCCTGGAATATGAGAGTTAAGACAATATACAATCCAGCATGGTAGAAATTGTTTGTTTCAACTCCAGCTTGAGCAGTGTATCTAGATCTTATATTAGCAAATGTAAATATTAGTGACAGGTTGCTAAAGGGAAACAGGGCAGTTAAATAGTAAATGAAGTGTTATACAATAAAATAAATAGATAGCAAAATACAGCCCTTTCTAATTCTTCTGTACTATATCACATGATTATTTGAAACAACCTCAGTTTTTGTCTTCATCTACTGATTCCTTACAAGTGTTAATGGATAACTTTGGTGCACATGGCCTTGCATGTCAAAGCTGCTATGTAGGTAGCTATGTTAGTGTCTACCTTTATACTTTGATAATTGCATGTCTGCCATGTAATTGTGAAAGATTGATAAACAACAAATGAATTAATATAAAATGATCGCATGTGTTTCTTTGCAAACTTTCATTTTACAATAGTTTTACCATTGGGTTAGTCCTTTGGCCTATTTCTAAAATAACTGTTTGATTGCTTCCATGAAAGTGGAACAAGTTTTGGATCAATGGAAGCATCCTTCAACTGCTGGCACCATACTGTAGTGATCTACAGTAGGAGAGTGAAAGACGTAGTTGTAGCAATTGAAATTAGCTATAGATATGTGCTTGCTTGTGCCATGAATACAATATTGTGGATGAAGTTAGTAATTTAAATACATCAATTTAAATGATTCTAAAAAGAGTCAATGTAGAAAGTTTTATGCTGTGTAAGGATTGAGTAAACTGTACAGCTGTACCAGATAATTGTATAATTAACTTGGAAAATTGGCTAGAAATCTATCTATGTTATTTGTGCTACCTAGCCCTAGTCCTACCTGCCAGTTTGTCAGAAACACTTTTGAAACTAGGGTCCCACGACCATTAAAAGTGCGTTGGATTCCGTACATCAGTGTTCCCCCGCAGGTCTCAATTTCATAGGGATCAATCAAAAATGGTACTTTTGACAAAATTGTGGGTATGGAATCAGTAAAGGGTCAATAATGTGACAAACCCACTTTCAAGTGGCAAATAGAAATTTAACCAAATTAAATCACTGTGCGGCTTTCAATCAAAAAATTAAAAAAGTACTTTTAAGTGTGAAATCCGCCCCTGAGGATGGAACACTTTATGTCTAGAAAAAATTACACTTAACAACAGCATCTTAGCTATAATGGCTGTAAGGTAAAAAAATTTAGTGAAAATATCTTTACATGCAAAACTCAAACACTCTTACCTCTGGTAGAACACGGACAAATATTTCAAGCAAAGCTGCAATACTCAAATTCAATTTGTGGGACAACTAGCGAAGCTGCAATGGGCCACTGGTAAACTATTATTTAGGTGAAGCAGATTTGCTTCTGGACATTCAGTTGATAGAAGAGAAAACTTCTGATGCAGAGTATAGTGTGTAGAGGATGATGTAAACACTTCTCTTTACACCTCCCAAAGAATATGTAACAACATGGAGATGTTTAACAGGTATTGTAACTATACTCCAGTGTGAGGTGGAGCTAAGCAATTAGACAAGAATCAGTTAGATGTTGTCTAATTGTTAACAGCATGCAAAACCTGGCAATATGGTTGCTACAATGGCATGAATACCAATTTTTTTAGAATTGTTATAAAGTCATGGATATTAAGTAATGTTGCTGCCATTGCTCCTGCAATTCTGTTCTTCTTGTGTTCATAGGAAATTGTCTCAGCTTTGCAATCATGGCAAAGAAAGGATGGAAGCAGCAGCTGAGGCTACACAATCTAACTGCAGGAGAACAAAGACTATTCATAAACAAGAGAAGTAGCGATATGAAACAAAAGATATCACAATAAATTTCCAGAGTGTATTCCAGGGACATCTTGTACGAAAAAAGTTGTTGAATTCTTTCGAGACTGATCATCTCAATAATTCTTTGGAGATCTGTGACAGTGTTGATGGTCTCATGGAGGGAGGGCAGTGGAAATGAGAATGGTTACTCCAGGTTAGTGTTTTGAAAGGAAAGAATTTACCACTCCAAAAAATTTGACTGGATTTGAACTTTAGATAGTTCATATTTTTGATTGTAACTAAATAATGTGTATGCTTATTTTAATCATCTACATACTGCTTCTGTTAAATCAGGGGATAGTGAGGTTACACAAAGATGGTTTTAAGCAGAGCTTGGTGAAATTTGGGAGTAAGAACCTGCCTATAGGGCTGTGTTATTTCCCCCAGAACTTCATAATTACTTTACACCTCATTTAATGAAACTGAAAGCTGTCTCTCTCT
>OZ017783.1:5755621-5855738 GCA_963969325.1 Lycopodina hypogea | reverse complement strand
ATGGAACGCCAACTAACAACTCAGCTCAAAAGAGGGAGATGTTGAGGGTCCCTCAACATGTATCATAACTAGAACACACCTCCCATTCATGATTAATTATATGCTGTCAATGTTGTGGGTTTGTCAAAGTGATCCGATTAACCTGAACACACCTGTCATGTTAATTATATGCTGATGGAATCATTATAATTTATATAGTCATATGAGGTCTATGCATATATGCATATTTGGACTCATATGTGTGTGTGTATTATAGATATATGATGTCATGCTTTCCATCTGGGAGGATAGTCCTCGTCAACTAGTCTTGTCTTCATCATTGATTATATCCTCTGTGAGCTTGGATTCAAATACCTAAATTTCTCTGGTGGATCGTAGTGAGGGAATAGTCATAGAGACGTTACTCTGGTGGCAGCACTTACATTAACAGAAGGGAAAATAGCGAGATCAGTCTAAGCTATTTTGCAAATGAAGCCCTTCACATATACTACCAAAAAAAAACCCGACCTATGGGCAGTTTTTATGTCTGATACCTGCAGCAACAAACATGTTTAGTTTGCTTTACGTACGTAACATGTAGGAATTATTGACACTAATCTCATTAATTAACTAAACATAACTAATAATTAATAAACATGCGAAGTTTCTGTGATAGTTAATGTTCCATGTCACCAAACTACACCCATTGACAAAACCACACCAATTGACGAAACCACACCCACAGTCACCCAATCTGAATGAAACTTTGGTGAGGACGTGCAATGAGGTACCCTAATCAATCCCCGAAATTTCGTGAAGATCCCATCAGAGGTTTGGGAGGAGTTAAAGTTCGAACATACACAAATACAGACAGACATGCAAACGAATAGTGAATCTTATACTAATAGAAATAGTGGTGTTTATATATTTATTTATATGTACATGATAATCTGCAAAATGGCTATAAGGATCCCATTGAAAATTGGCAAGATGTGATACTCAGATAAGAGAAAATAATCTCAGCAATGTCCAATTTTTTCAAACCCCTTTGTTCAAGTGTAGTGACTGAAAGAAGCCCAAAAAAGGCTCTTCCTCATCACCATTTTATTTACATCAAAGGGAATGCACAGCCTTTCACACACGATACCACATCAAGGAGGCATTAATACATTTTAACATGGCCCACCAAGTTAACACGAAAAAAAAAAACCTATCAGCAATTCAAAGAAAAAATTGATGAACACTGAAAAAGTGTTCCATGAAATCCTACTGCTGCAAGGGACTACTGCTTCTGGACAGCTGCCACTAACCACCTACCTACCCCCACCCACCCCCACCCACCCCACCTGAACCTCCACTGACCATTATTCCTGTGAAACTAAATTAATTTCCTGTACAACCAAAATAATTACTATCAAGAATTTCACAGGAGGATCAGTGTTGCAATACATGACTTCCTATAGGACATACCCTCCAATTAAACCTGTCCTCATATAAGATGTGACCCCCTGTACAACAAATCATCCTGTAAGGTATGCCCTCCTGTAAAACATGTACCACAGTAAGACATCTCAACAGCAATACATGCCCTCCTATAATACCTACCCTCAAATAAAACATGACCTCCAGTAAGACATGTCTTTCAGTAAAACACAGCATATTGTAAGATATGCCATCCTGAAGACATGCACTCCACCAATACATGACTCCCATAAAACATTTCCTACAACAAAGCATGACCTCCCTCAACATATGTTATCATAACACATGTCATCCTGAAAGGCATATGATTCAGAAAATCATGTCCTTCCATAAGACATGTTCTTACTTAAGACAGTTTTGTGACCACAGCCCACCGAAGGTGGGCCTAGCAAGCAATTCAGCCAAAGGCCGAAATTGTGTGCTAGTTATAGTAATATAGATTAACTTCATGGACCAAGAGACCAGGAGGTGGTGTGTAAATACAACTTGACTCCAGTAGGAAAGTGTGTGAGTCACACTTGGCCACATCTCTACCTGTGCATATGTAATATCCTGGGCATAGCTCAGTATGTCTGCTAGCATTCTATAAATTCAAAGTTCATTTTAAAAAGCAAATCAAACAAGACAAAAAATTTCCAGCCAAAAACTTGCTCACTCATGACTACTGTTACCTTAATAATGACTTAATGTAGACTTCCAAATCAAGTGAATTTCCATTGGGAAAAAAAGTGGGAAAATTAAAGGGAAAAAAAAAACAACCAAACCATGATCAGGGATCAAACCGGAGACATTCCACTTAAAAGAGGAAGTTTGACCAGCCTAACAACAACAAAGTAACTTTAAAACTCCATGCATGATAGCTCAACAGAAAAAAAAAATTTAATTCAAATTTCTGATTATAAATTCATACTAAAATTATTGAAGTGAAATTAAATATGATAATCAACAATAAAATAATTACTACTACTTACGACATGACACTCCAGCATCTCTAGAATGAGAACAGGTGTGGATTCCAAGTGGGTTGGCATTACAGTTAAATAGACTGCTCTCAGTTCCAACACAGCTAACGTCATCCAACCAGATCGGATCACTTCCATCAGGAACATCTGAACCAGTCAATGGTATAGCTCCGATAGCTAAATATCCAAGCTGTGTGCACGCAACTATAGCATTAGCAGCACCCCAGATATTGTCACACACTGTCCCCCAGACACCGTTGTGGCAGACTTCTACACGTCCAGTAGTATTGGTGCCGCCTTGCAATCTAATTGCTCCTTGAGTGCATTCTGATTCTTGAGCTGAATATCAGAGAGGAAAATTATTCATAACAATACACCTCCCCCCCCCCTCCCCACACACAAAAAGTAAAATTTTTTAGCCAAGTTTTTCTTCATGAATATAGGATTAAAAACTTCCAAATTTTATTACACCTGGTCATCCATCCAGGGCAACAAGATAAGACAATAAAAAATTAATTTTTTTCCAGTTCAGTTACCCTTTAAGCTAAATAAATGTTTGTTATCGCATGAAAAACCACCAATTAGGAGGGTTATTTTTGTTATCCATACATATAAATGTCAACTTTCTGTCCGTCTGTCTCTCTGTCTGCCCTACTTTGAACTCCTCCCTGAGTTTTAGTCAGGTGGCCCCAAAAATTTTTTTGGCATAATGTGGGTATCCTGACTTATTTTTACCAGCAATTTTCTTTCTTTCTGAAAGTGGCAACCCTGGTGAGAAAAAATAATTTAAAATTTCCGTACAAAAAAAAAAAAAGAAGCCTGAATGATTGTTGTGGAATGATAAGATGTAATGTTTCCAAGCTGAAGGTTGGCGTTTCAATTCCCTCTCAATTTCATTCTTTTCCTTCCTTTTTTCCCCTTCCTTCTGAAAACCTGATAGCTCTCAACTCAAAATTGAAATCTGTCTACCATCAATTGGAGCTACTATTCCATATTACACACCAACTTGCAGCCAATCATGCCCAACCATAAGCAGGTGACTTCTACAGCGTGATGATCCCTTCCAAATAGAGAGTGCTCCTTTGACAGTGGTAAAGGGTCTTATGATGCATATGATTGTGGTAACGGAAAGCACTCAGAAAGCACTTGGCATAGCAACACACAATCAATGTGTTCCATCTATCCTATACATTAAATGCTGGCCAACAACGGGTATATCTGCTAGTTGTTAATAAAGTTGTATTACGTGAATTTTAATTACAACTGGCTATCGTGGTGGCATTCAATGTCAATTTAACTCCCCAAAAAATTCTAGGAACACATAATACTACATGTTGCCAAAATATCATCAATGACAACTAAAATAAATTGACCCATTCCATCACTACTGTTTTCACCAAATACATGTTTCAGCTATGCATTCAAGATGTTGGGCAAAGGCATGATGTAACATCTTCACATATAGGATGTGGTATATGGAATCCTCCTACACTGGCAGTGCAGGCAACTCCAGGAATGTGGTCTACCCTGAGGCTGTTAGAGAAGAGTCCAGCACAGTGTATGGGTACCTCTGCTAGTGTCTACTTATCTACTTATAAATAAGAGTTCCAGTTGTGTGTGTGTGTGTGTGTGTGTGTGTGTGTGTGTGTGTGTGTGTGTGTGTGTGTGTGTGTGTGTGTGTGTGTGTGTGTGTGTGTGTGTGTGTGTGTGTGACAAGCTGTTGTCTATAATCTGTGGAGTTGTCTATAATCTGTGGAGTTGTCCAGATTTTGATAATAATTCACTTTGTTTGGTGTTTCAAACCTAAGATAAGAATGATCAGCACACAAAAAAAAAAAAAAAAAAAAAAAAAAAAATTTGAATTTTTGAATGATTGCTATATTTATCTCTCTCCAAATTATACTAGTTTTTATTTAGAACTTTAACCTTGTCATTTTATTCTACAAATATAAGTTAATTTCATTTAACACTAGGTTTGTATATAAGTTAATTTCATTTACCACTGCATTTGTTTTACCTGTACTATCTACAAGCCCTACCTACTAGTCAAGTACCTCATTTGTTATAAACATTTGTGGCTAGTCTTGACAAGCAGCTGTCTATAATGTGTGGAGTAGTCCAGATTTTGATAGCAGTTCACTTTCCTTGGTGTTGCAACCAAAGTTAAGAAAGTTCAGCACAAGAGAATGGTAATAAAGAACAGCTTTGTGACAAAAGATCAGAACATGAAGCAGAAATCAAAGAGAGGTAGAAATGGTTTGGTAGTAGCTACCTGGAATGTCCGTACTTTAGGTACTTTAGTAGAGTGTTCAGGTGATGAGCGGATCTGTAGGAAGCAACTAATGGGTGTAGCCAAGCATGGTAACCATAGTGACAAGCCTGGGAAGAGGGATAGGAAGATAGATTTGTTAATGGGAGAATTGAGGAAATATGGTGTATCTGTTGCAGGGATCCAAGAGACAAAGTGGTTTGGAAAGGATGTGTGGCCAGTGGGTAGATATACCTTTCTGCACTCTGGTCGTCCTCTGCCAGGGGATCAGGAAAGAGCTAGTAGGAATGAGGGTGTTGGAATAGCATTGGACGAAAAGGCTACAGTGGCATGGAAAAATGCAGGGGAGGTGTGGGAAGCAGTTAGTTCCAGAATAATATCAGCTAGATTGAAGTGGGTACACACAGGAAAGAAAAAGGGAGGATGGTCTGGAAAGGTATCAGACACTTATGTATCAGTAGTGTGTGCTTACGAACCCACAGCTAAGGCACCTCCAAGCATTAAGCTCAAGTTTTATGATGATTTGCAAGATACAATAGATAGGATTCCACGTAATGATATCCTTGTTATGCTGGGTGATTTCAATGCTAGGGTGGGTGTGTTGGACACAGGGAATAATCTATGGCAAGGTGTTATAGGGAAGCATGGTTTGAGTGCCTTTGCCATTCATAAACTGAAAACCCCTGCCAAGAGGGATGAATAACGTGAAGTGTTGGAGCAACATTTGCTGGCTAGACCACTCAAAGCTGGAGATTCCACCGAGTGCAACTGGGATGCTCTGAAGTCTTGTATTGTGTCAGCTGCAGAGGAAGTAGTTGGTAGAGGGAAGAGGAAGCAACCAGACTGGTTTGAGGATAGTGAGGAGTTGTTGTCACCTCTGATCAAAGCCAAGGATGATGCTCACCTGAGGATGATACAGTGCAATATTTCAGCCAACCGGAAGGAGTTTAGGAGACATCAGAGAAAGGTAAAGGTTGCAGTGGACAATGCTAAGGAAGAATGGATATGCAGGGTTGCCAAGGAGGGGGAAGCTGCAAAAAAGGATGGTTGCACAAGGTGGAAGAGTATCAGGAAGTTACAGCTGGCTCATGCTGGAAGAAGACAAACTAGACCCACTGCTGTCATGAAAGAAAATGGAAGTTTGACTCAGGGTCCCGAGGAGGTAAGAGCCAGATGGCATCAGCATTTTGTAAAGATACTTAAAATACCCTGTGCATTCAATGATGAAGTGATTGACACTCTGCCACTACTCCCACCACACTTGGATTTGGATATGCCACCAACTGAAGAGGAATTGATGCAGGCTCTAACCAAATTGAAGATGAGAAAGGCAGGAGGAAAGTCTGGTGTCCTTCCTGAACTAATCCTCCATGGTGGTGTAGATCGTGGGATAGAATGCTGGAGGTAATGCAGAAGGTGTGGGAAGAAGGTAAAGTGGTGAGAGACTGGCAGGACGCAGTGGTTGTTCCAATCCCAAAGAAAGGT
The DNA here is from genome assembly GCA_963969325.1 of Lycopodina hypogea. Lineage (NCBI taxonomy): Eukaryota > Metazoa > Porifera > Demospongiae > Poecilosclerida > Cladorhizidae > Lycopodina > Lycopodina hypogea. The sequence goes on along the minus strand of OZ017783.1, from coordinate 5,849,561 downwards.
GACTTGAAGCAGTGTGACCATTGGCGTGGAATAAGTTTGTTGGATGTGGTAGGGAAGGTACTAGGCAGAATTATACAGGGAAGATTGCAAGTGATTGCTGAGTGGGTTCAGGAAAGGACGTGGTTGTGCAGACATGATTTTTGATGCTAGACAGCTTGTGGAGAAAGCGAGGGAACATGGCGAATCATTGTATGTGTTGTTTGTAGACTTGAGGAAGGCTTATGATTCAGTGCCCAGGCAAGCCCTATGGAAGGTCCTAGAGAAGTATGGTGTGCCAGAAAAAATGTTGAATGTTGTGAAGTCTTTCCATGAGGGGATGCATGCTGAGATTAGAGTGGGTTCGACTGTAACTGATAGGTTTGAGGTCCGGAATAGCTTACGGCAGGGATGTACCCTGGCACCCACACTATTTAATATCTACTTTAGTGCTATGGTGGCTGATTGACCCAATAGGAGTAGTGGTGCAGGAGTGAGTGTGTTATATAAGCATGGTAGGAAGTTGGTTGGGGACCACACAGCTAAGTCTAGATTGAGTGAGATGAGAGTAACTGAGTCCCAGTTTGCTGATGATGTGGCATTGTATGCAACCTCTCGGGATAGTTTTGAGTCAGTAGCAGCAGAGTTTGTGAAAGTGGCAAGTGAATGGGGGCTGACTGTGAATACTGAGAAGACAAAAGGGATGGTTGTTGGTGAGGATTGAATGAGAGTGATGTCAGACCAGTGCAGGTGGAGGGTGGCTCTGTGGATGTAGTCCAGGATTTCACATACTTGGGTGCTAACATCTCAAGAGATGGGGAGATCACTAGTGAGATGACTAGAAGAATTGCTAGAGCAGCTAGAGCATTTGGATGTTTGAGGGTGCCAGTATTTAAGAACAAAGACCTCTCATTGGCCACAAAGAGAGCAGTGTATAGGGCAGTTGTTCTAGCTGTATTACTGTATGGAGCTGAAACTTGGACGATGAAGGCTGTGCAAACAAGATGTTTGAATTCTTTTCATAACCGTTGTATTCGGACAATCCTGGGTGTGACAAGGTACCAACAATGGAATGAAAGATTAACATCTCAAAGCCTATCACATAGGTTTGGCTTGCAGCACTCCATCTCTGATATCATTCTGGAGCAGCGTTTAAGATGGCTGAATCATGTGGGTCGCATGGATGAAGAAAGGCTTCCAAATAGATTGTTGTTTGGGGAGCTTAACATGAAGAGACCATGCCACGGGGCAAAGAAGAGGTGGAGGGATGTTCTGAAAGTGGATTTGCAGGCAATTGGTGTGTATGATAGATGGCATGGGTTGTGCCAGGACAGGAAGGGGTGGTTTCATCTGTGTTTAGATGGTGTAGAGAAAATTTCAACATCCAGGCGATGGAACACCTGCTCAGCTAACAAGCAATCTGAATTAAGAACACTAAGTTGTGCCTGTGGAAGGAAATTTCGAAGACAAGGAGATCTGACCAGACACCAACATTTCTGTGTGATGCTATCATAAGCTGAGATTATTGCCATTGGTCCTGGATTCATCCAGGACACTGCCATCATGGTACTTCGTACCATGGGCAGCTTCTAAGTTCTAAGTTAAGATCTAAGTGTGTGTGTGTGTGTGTGTGTGTGTGTGTGTGTGTGTGTGTGTGTGTGTGTGTGTGTGTGTGTGTGTGTGTGTGTGTGTGTGTGTGTGTGTGTGTGTGTGTGTCACCATGTAGGGACTGTCTCTTCATGCACACACTTTTGGTACACTATCAGGTAGCATTATGGAGGTGCAGTCTGCAGGCTTGTCCCATGGTGCCAAACTATACTGAGTGTGGATGGATAGGTGATGATGGAAAGCTCACTTGTTATTAGCTTGTGTGTGCATTCTTGCAAAATTCTAAGTGCATGTGCTGGCTAATAACCAGCATATACAAACATGTGTATGTTGCAGTTGTGTAGTAATAAAAAAAATTAAAAAAACCAACAGGAAGATGATTTCTTCAAACTTGGTGACTTGGATGATGATATAGATGAGCAGTTAGTAAATTGACTCACAAGTTATTGTGGTGATTGATGCTATGTTTGATATGAGTATTGATTATCTCTGTGATTTTGGTATTATTCTTTTGTCTGATCACTGATATTCAATATTATGTATCGGGATTTGCACCCCCTTGAGACCACCCTCAGACTACTACATTAGGAACATGTTGAAATTACTTTCATATTTAAAAATATGTATCTATAATAATATATCAAGGGGTTTTTCCCATTTATACTAAGGTAAAGTGTGTTTTCAACAAATTTATAACAATTAGTAGATACTGCAACTTTCTTATGACACTAAATGATTTATAACTACTTTAATTTTGTGACATAGAGGGTATTGTCACTGGCTGAAGTACTTTTAAGTAGAATTATGCCCTGTTTATAAGTTCCAAAACCTTTCATAGAGTGTGGTTTAAAGTACTGCTATCTACCACTAGCTGCAACCCCAGAAAGGTTATTACATCAGACTATAACTCATACATGGAAAATTCTAAAAATCATTACTTCAATTTGCCACCTCAGGTGGTACCAATACCTGAAATTTCTGATCTTGGCCAATGGAACTATTTATTGAAAAACTTATGATTCAAAACTAGTGTTACCAGATGGATTCAGTCAAAATCACAACAAATTGCTCAAAATCACTACTTTTTCAGCCACGGAAAAAAATCACTACAAAAATCACTACAAAACCACTAACAGATCAAATTTGCATTCAAACCATATATTACCAAGGAAGATATTGTATTTTCCCCTTATGCAACAGAATATTTGGTACTCAACGGATAGTGTGGTCCCATGCACCTCCTCTTGCATTCGAAATAGGACGGCAAACATTTTTTGAAAGAAAACCTCTCTATCTCTGCATTCAAAGAAGGAAAACAGAATATTTTCGGTACTCTCAGGATGAATAGTTGGAAAAAAAAGTTCCCCACTGAATCCTTTATGAACGTCAGAAATTCTCTGTGTTGCTGGTGTCCCAGGCCAGCTCATTGGTTTTGGGGCATTTAAGACTCCACTTCTCCTTCGGATGAAACATCATCTGGAAAGAATGGTGGACACAAATATTCTCTATCCAGGTGTAGTTTGTAATAACTGTCGCAATTGGAATAGAGATGTCTTGTTGAGGAACTTGATTCTTTCTGCAGCCTTATGAATACTTCCCTCAGAAACTTAAAGCATTCTTTTCCTGCCTCCACTTCTTCTGTATGGAATCCCCCATTTCTGCTGAAAATTTACTACATTTTGAGGATTTTGGTAATTCCCTAATCAGACTTATTCCCTCCCAATTTGTTTCCAAAAATCACTCTTTTGGGGGAAAATCACTACTTCTGGCAAGACTGTTCAAGAGTTGAGACTACTCCACATTCTCCAGAGATAAGCCTCTCTTGAATAGGTTGACTTTACTCCAATGCAGAAGACAACATAACGCAATAATAAATAATTCAATGATCAGTCACGTCACCTAATTATAATTACATGTGTGTGCAAGTATGTCTCCTCATACAAACAAACTCAATTAATAACAAAGCAACTGAATAAATAAAAAATCAAATTGAGTCCTAATCTAAAAATAAAAATCTACTGAGGTTCCTAATCAATAAGTAACAAAGAGTGTGTGCATGCCTGTGAGTTCTCTATTTAATCGACCAATTTCTAAAATATAATTTAAAACTTTTGACCTGTGGCAAAATTTGAGAGGAGGAAATGAAAAACAACCGGGAAAAAGGAGAAGAAAAGAAGGAAAGAAATGAAAAAGAGTACCTGTACCTTAACCACTAGGTCATAGTTTTTTTGACTTTTATAAATGGAGAATTTAAATTAATTTTTTCCTCACCAGGAGTGACACTTTTGGACCCTTTTTTTGGGTTGAAAACCCTTATTAGGCACACAAGGATAATGTTTGCAAAGTCTCGTCAATATCCCTTCAGCCCTTTGGCTGTCCATCGAAGACACCCACACACCACACACACAAAAAACTCTCTAACTGTCGTCACATGGTCATACGCACCTGATATAGTGAGGGTGCCTCTGTACTAAGCAGGAACTATGATACAGTGCAAGCAAACTCATGGAGCTGGGCTAGGAGCTCACAGGAAGACTGACCAAGATTCTCAGCTTATGGGTGTAGCACCCCAAGTCTCACCTGAACTCCTAGTTGATTAACAAGCCATGACCAGTGAATTGGTACCCCCGAAAATTCCAGGGCCCCATCATAGCTGGATGGACTGGTGTGGGAAGATGTTGAAAGACAGGAAAAGTTCCTGTCAGGGGTAGGGTGTGAACTCACAACCCTGGGGTTGTTAGTCCAAGGGCATAACTACTTAGTCACACAGCCATGCACACACACATTCACCCACCCACCCACCCACCCACCTATCCACTAACACATACATGCCTAGATTAACTTCATGGACCTAGAGACTAGGAGATGGTGTGTAGATACAACTTGACTCCAGTAGGAAAACATGTGAATCACACTTAGCCACTCTTCTTCTACTCATGCATATGTAATATCCCAGGCATAGCTGACTATATCTACTTGTATTTTATAAATGTAAAGTTTATATTAAAAGCAAACAAAACAAGACGGGAAGTTTCCAGCCAAAACCCCACTTGCTTATGACTTAATGCTGTCTTAATAATGACTTAATGTTGATCTCCAAATCCACTGAATTTTCACTGGGATAAAAATTAATAAATTTTATTAAAAACCACGACCAGAAATCGAATCAAAGACCTTTCACTTCCACTTGAAAAGAGAAAGATTGACCAGCCCAACAACACAATAATTTTTAAGACTCCACAAACACAACAGATTTCAGGTAAAAATTTGATTTAAATTTCTAACTATAAATTCATACTAAAATTTAATGAAGTCAAATTAAATGTAATCATCAACAGTACAATAATTACTACTACTTACGACATGACACTCCAGCATCTTCAGAGTGACCACAGTTGTGCATTCCAAGTCGCTGCGCCGTACAGTTAAATAGACTGCTCTCAGTTCCAACACAGCTAACGTCATCCAACCAGATCAGATCACTTCCATCAGGAACATCTGAACCAGTCAATGGTGTAGCTCCGATAGATAAATATCCGAGCTGTGTACATGCAACCTGAGCATCAACAGCATCCCAACTATCATCACACACTGTCCCCCAGACACCGTTGTGGCAGACTTCTACACGTCCAGTAGTATTTGTGCCGCCTTGCAATCTAATTGCTCCTTGAGTGCATTCTGATTCTTGAGCTGAATATCAGAGAGGAAAATTATTCATAACAGTGTGAAGAGCTCACATCCTGTGCAATAAAAGTAACATTTAAAAAAAAAAAAACGTCTTGTATTGATATGAAAGGATGGTGACTAGAGATTGTATCTGTTCAATGGGTATGGTAATTTAGGAAAAAGTATATGCATATTAATCACATATTTTTGAAAATATGTATGCATAAATTTGTAACCTCTGGTTTCCATGATCTTCCTCTAGAGCCTACTGTTTGCAAATTCAACTCACAAACATACGTTTCAGTCTGTCTGCACACACCATTTAGTTCATGTTTGCAAATGAAGATTTTACAGCCACTACCCCATGTCAAATTTAAAGCTTTATCATTCTTGAAATCAAGCTACAAACACACCCTGGACATTTCTCCAGCCATTGGTACCAAAGACAACAAATTTTAGTGGGAACTGAAGGAGTCCATACACCACAAAAATACAACAAAACACACACACACACACACACACACACACACAAGGAAAATTTATTTTTTGTTACAACAAAGTGGTTACAGTCAAGTGCTTTTACTGTATGGAAACCCTGTGGTTACAAATAAGTTCCTATTTTAATGTATAGAAACCAAAACAGTTGTAAATCTCACCACAACTTTAACTCATATCAAGTGTTCTAAACAATTATTTTTCCTGGTCTAAAACACTGTTTCAATAAACATTATAGTAATTATTTGCCACAAGTCTTAGTGTGGACCACTCTTGTTCTTCAAGGTGTTAATTACACACCACAGAGGGCAAAGTGACTAGCTCCAATCCCCAAATTAAAAATACTATGATCGTGACTGGTAAAGTATCTTTACATTGATTTGAACAATTCGTTCTATATCTAAACTATCAACAAATCAGGTTGAAATTTGGTGTGTGGTCTCCCAGTACCCGGGTAATCATCATTAACCACAAGTGGGTGACGTAATAGGTACAGCTTGTCATAGCCACACCCACTAGAAGGTTGTTTTGAGTGCCAAAAAACTAATCAGAGGACCAATCAGGCTGAAATTTGGCATGTGGTTTCCAAGTAACCGAGGCACGTGTTAGCACTCTCTTCCAGTCTCCTCTTCTTCTGCATGGGCAGCTGGCACTAGTTCAATTTTGTATGGAATCCCCCATTTATGCTTAAAATTCACGTTTTGAGGGTGTTGGAATTCCCCGGTTAGACCTTTTCCCTACTAATTTGCTTCCAAAAATTACTCTTTGGGGAAAATTACTACTTCTGGCAACACTGCTCAAGAGTTGAGACTATTCCACATTCCAGAGATAAGCCTCCTTTGAATAGGTTGACTTTCCTCCAATGTAGATGACAATATAACACAGTAATAAATGATTCAATGATCTATAACCTAATTACAATTACGCGAGTGTTCCAAGTATGCTTCCTAGCATTCAGGCCAGTAATCTACATGTAACAACCCTGACCATGAAGCTTTGGATGCTCTTCAGTCATCTGGAAAGTTAAATGCACGTCTCTTCAGATGGGCCTTGGCACTACAGACGTGACTACAAGGAGAACTACAGACCAGGATCGATCCATCAAAATGCTGATGGTTTATCGCAGCAAGCATGGAACGCCAACTAACAACTCAGCTCAAAAGAGGGAGATGTTGAGGGTCCCTCAACATGTATCATAACTAGAACACACCTCCCATTCATGATTAATTATATGCTGTCAATGTTGTGGGTTTGTCAAAGTGATCCGATTAACCTGAACACACCTGTCATGTTAATTATATGCTGATGGAATCATTATAATTTATATAGTCATATGAGGTCTATGCATATATGCATATTTGGACTCATATGTGTGTGTGTATTATAGATATATGATGTCATGCTTTCCATCTGGGAGGATAGTCCTCGTCAACTAGTCTTGTCTTCATCATTGATTATATCCTCTGTGAGCTTGGATTCAAATACCTAAATTTCTCTGGTGGATCGTAGTGAGGGAATAGTCATAGAGACGTTACTCTGGTGGCAGCACTTACATTAACAGAAGGGAAAATAGCGAGATCAGTCTAAGCTATTTTGCAAATGAAGCCCTTCACATATACTACCAAAAAAAAACCCGACCTATGGGCAGTTTTTATGTCTGATACCTGCAGCAACAAACATGTTTAGTTTGCTTTACGTACGTAACATGTAGGAATTATTGACACTAATCTCATTAATTAACTAAACATAACTAATAATTAATAAACATGCGAAGTTTCTGTGATAGTTAATGTTCCATGTCACCAAACTACACCCATTGACAAAACCACACCAATTGACGAAACCACACCCACAGTCACCCAATCTGAATGAAACTTTGGTGAGGACGTGCAATGAGGTACCCTAATCAATCCCCGAAATTTCGTGAAGATCCCATCAGAGGTTTGGGAGGAGTTAAAGTTCGAACATACACAAATACAGACAGACATGCAAACGAATAGTGAATCTTATACTAATAGAAATAGTGGTGTTTATATATTTATTTATATGTACATGATAATCTGCAAAATGGCTATAAGGATCCCATTGAAAATTGGCAAGATGTGATACTCAGATAAGAGAAAATAATCTCAGCAATGTCCAATTTTTTCAAACCCCTTTGTTCAAGTGTAGTGACTGAAAGAAGCCCAAAAAAGGCTCTTCCTCATCACCATTTTATTTACATCAAAGGGAATGCACAGCCTTTCACACACGATACCACATCAAGGAGGCATTAATACATTTTAACATGGCCCACCAAGTTAACACGAAAAAAAAAAACCTATCAGCAATTCAAAGAAAAAATTGATGAACACTGAAAAAGTGTTCCATGAAATCCTACTGCTGCAAGGGACTACTGCTTCTGGACAGCTGCCACTAACCACCTACCTACCCCCACCCACCCCCACCCACCCCACCTGAACCTCCACTGACCATTATTCCTGTGAAACTAAATTAATTTCCTGTACAACCAAAATAATTACTATCAAGAATTTCACAGGAGGATCAGTGTTGCAATACATGACTTCCTATAGGACATACCCTCCAATTAAACCTGTCCTCATATAAGATGTGACCCCCTGTACAACAAATCATCCTGTAAGGTATGCCCTCCTGTAAAACATGTACCACAGTAAGACATCTCAACAGCAATACATGCCCTCCTATAATACCTACCCTCAAATAAAACATGACCTCCAGTAAGACATGTCTTTCAGTAAAACACAGCATATTGTAAGATATGCCATCCTGAAGACATGCACTCCACCAATACATGACTCCCATAAAACATTTCCTACAACAAAGCATGACCTCCCTCAACATATGTTATCATAACACATGTCATCCTGAAAGGCATATGATTCAGAAAATCATGTCCTTCCATAAGACATGTTCTTACTTAAGACAGTTTTGTGACCACAGCCCACCGAAGGTGGGCCTAGCAAGCAATTCAGCCAAAGGCCGAAATTGTGTGCTAGTTATAGTAATATAGATTAACTTCATGGACCAAGAGACCAGGAGGTGGTGTGTAAATACAACTTGACTCCAGTAGGAAAGTGTGTGAGTCACACTTGGCCACATCTCTACCTGTGCATATGTAATATCCTGGGCATAGCTCAGTATGTCTGCTAGCATTCTATAAATTCAAAGTTCATTTTAAAAAGCAAATCAAACAAGACAAAAAATTTCCAGCCAAAAACTTGCTCACTCATGACTACTGTTACCTTAATAATGACTTAATGTAGACTTCCAAATCAAGTGAATTTCCATTGGGAAAAAAAGTGGGAAAATTAAAGGGAAAAAAAAAACAACCAAACCATGATCAGGGATCAAACCGGAGACATTCCACTTAAAAGAGGAAGTTTGACCAGCCTAACAACAACAAAGTAACTTTAAAACTCCATGCATGATAGCTCAACAGAAAAAAAAAATTTAATTCAAATTTCTGATTATAAATTCATACTAAAATTATTGAAGTGAAATTAAATATGATAATCAACAATAAAATAATTACTACTACTTACGACATGACACTCCAGCATCTCTAGAATGAGAACAGGTGTGGATTCCAAGTGGGTTGGCATTACAGTTAAATAGACTGCTCTCAGTTCCAACACAGCTAACGTCATCCAACCAGATCGGATCACTTCCATCAGGAACATCTGAACCAGTCAATGGTATAGCTCCGATAGCTAAATATCCAAGCTGTGTGCACGCAACTATAGCATTAGCAGCACCCCAGATATTGTCACACACTGTCCCCCAGACACCGTTGTGGCAGACTTCTACACGTCCAGTAGTATTGGTGCCGCCTTGCAATCTAATTGCTCCTTGAGTGCATTCTGATTCTTGAGCTGAATATCAGAGAGGAAAATTATTCATAACAATGTGAAGAGCTCACATCCTGTGCAATAAAAGTAACGTTAAAAAAAAAAATGTCTTGTATTCAATGAAAATAAAAGATCAGTTTTTTTTTCATTATTTTGATCACTGGAAGCTGCAAACTACTCCTGAAATGTTTATACTTCATTACAAATGAGTACAGGCTCCACAGCTGGGCTACTTACCTTTTAGCTTTCCCCACCTTTCCTTGTACACACAGAGTGCCACACAGATTCCTTATCAATGCCACCTTTTCAATGCACCTTCTTCAACACACTTGAATTAACATATTTGGTGGTTCATCCTACTATGCCCAGAATAAATCTCATTAAAATTAACTCAGGAACCACCCCTGAAATAAATTTAAAAAAAAACTAGGAAAAAAAATAGTTAAAAAAACATTTTTTAAAGGGGAAAAAAAGAGTGAATGAAAAGAAAACATGACCACCAGGAATTGAACCTGGAGAAGAACCAAGCCTTTGCACTTTGCTATTTGTTTTCAGGCTTTTTTGGTATGAACTTTGATTTCTCTCTTCCCTCACCTGTGTTGCTACTTTATTCAATTTTGATCACCCTATGTAACTTTGACACCTTTCTAAATTACCCCCACCTATTTCTAGCCAAATCCAGCAAGTCATCTCAGAGAAGAGAGTGGACCAAGTTTCGTGATTGATGGACACCAAATTAGCTAAGTTAAGTTGATTTCTCGCTTCGCTAGGAATCAATTTATCACATTTTATGACAACAAATCTTTTATATCTATAAAAAGAGATGCCTGTATATCTGTCTGTCTGTCTGTCTGTCTGTCTGTCTGTCTGTCTGTCTGTCTGTCTGTCTGTCTGCCTGTCTGTCTGTCTGTGTATCCTCCATTAATGCTTGACTCACAAATCCATATATATAAAGAATCAGTGTCACCAGGGGTCTGACATTGTATGTCTATATGGCCACACCCACTCTGTGTTTAAAAAAAGCCAAAACTGGTACTTCTGCTGGGGAAAAAAGGATGGAGCTACAGACCTAAAACTTTGGCATTCAGAAACAACTTGACTCTGCCAAAAAAAAAAAGATGGGGTGTGTCCCATCTGGCCACACCTCTTCCTCTTTGTGTGGAAGGCTAAAATTGTATAAAATGGTACTTCCAGAAAACCACTTCAACCTAATCACATGTTCAATTATGTTTTAAAAATCTACAAGATATATCTTTAAAGCAGACATTGTTGTGACTACAGCCCACCAAAGGTGAGCCAAAAATCCATCCATAAAGCGGGTTTTTGCTAGTCTTAATAATAATGACTTAATGCAGACTTCAAAATCCGCTGAATTTCCACTGGAAAAAAAAGACAAATTTTAAAGGGGGGAAAAAATTAAACCATAACCAGGAATCGAACTGGAGACATTCAGCTTGTAAAGAGGAAGTTTAACCAGCCCAACAACAACAAAGTAACTTTAACACACTGTGTGTATGATAGCTCAATAGTAAAAATTGTATTCAAATTCCTGATTATAAATTCATACTAAAATTTAATGAAGTGAAATTAAATGTAATCATCAACAGTATAATAATTACTACTACTTACGACATGACACTCCAGCATCTTCAGAGTGATCACAGTTGTGTATTCCAAGTGGCCGCGCCGTACAGTTAAATAGACTGCTCTCAGTTCCAACACAGCTAACGTCATCCAACCAGATCGGATCACTTCCATCAGGAACATCTGAACCAGTCAATGGTATAGCTCCGATAGCTAAATATCCAAGCTGTGTGCACGCAACTATAGCATTAGCAGCACCCCAGATATCGTCACACACTGTCCCCCACACACCGTTGTGGCAGACTTCTACACGTCCAGTAGTATTGGTGCCGCCTTGCAATCTAATTGCTCCTTGAGTGCATTCTGATTCTTGAGCTGAATATCAGAGAGGAAAATTATTCATAACAACAATGTGATGAGCTCACATCCTGTGCTATAAAAACAATGTTTAAAAAAAAGATGTCTTGCATTGATATGAAAGAATGGTAACTAGAGATTGTATCTGTTCAATGGATATTGTAATTTAGAAAAAGTGCAAGTATATTAATCATATTTCTTAACAATATATATGCATAAATTTGTAGCATCTCGCTTCATGTATCTTCCTCTAGAGCCAACTGTTCAATAGTTATACTTGCAAAAAGACATGCACATATGCGCAAAAACAATGTACATTACACTACACCAAACCATACACACACAAGCACACCATACATACACATGAACGCACATGCATACACACACAAACATACAGACAGATAGACAAACAGACAGACAGACAGACAGACAGAGAGACAAACAGACAGATATCTCCTTTAAATATATAGGATCTATCTATCTATCCATCTATCTATCGATCTATCTATATAATATACATCCACTTATTTTTTAAATTAATTTTATTACAAACCACATCACAGTGTCCGGATTGAAATTAACTGTAGCTTAGTGTGTATGGCTCTTCCAATATAACATTTTATGTCACACTATTTTGGCATTCTACAAATACTTTTTCTCGCTCTGAATTCTCTGATAGTTTTTTTTTTTCTTTTTTTTTCTTAAACTGGCCAGGAACACTTTCCCCCAAATTATAAGGGGAAGCTCCACCCCAGACTACCTTGTATTGCCAATTTTTCAAATCCTGCCAAAAAATGAACTCCCTGCTGACATCTTCCCTGGTCCACTGAATGTTCTGTGAAAAGTTTGGGGAGGATGCCCTCAAAACCGAGAGAGGAGTAGGGATTACAGACACGGTTAGATGGACATTAGCTAAATTATAACAGTTTGTTTTTGTTTTTTTTAAATGGGTGTGACAGAAAAATCAGACTAGGAAATACCCTTGTTAACTTAGTAAAGTGTCTCTGTCTTTAATAGATAGCCAACTATAACAGGTGTCAGTTCACCTTAGAGATAGAAATTTTTACATTTATATTTTTAGTTTTCATCATGTGCTGTCAACTATATATCAATTCATAACTGATTGTTACAACAAAAAACATTTTTTTGCTGACATAACTATCAGCATGTTCCTCAAGAATCACGCATTGCCAGGTGGATGCTGCAACAAAAAACAACAACACAAGGAATGGGGAGGGGGGGGGGGGGGGGGGGGGGGGAATAAAAGAGCCTTTCTTCCAATTTTCCTTATCCCTCATGGAGATGCACCAAGAGATTTCAATTAATAATTTTTTTTTTAATATTTAATAATCACAAATGGTCGAGATTGGTTATATAGGAGAAGTTAGGAAGTAGATTGATAATGAAAACTCTTACCTGAGCAGCTAAACCCATCACCAGTGAATCCATCATTGCAGGTGCAGGTAAAGCTGCCACCACCAGTGTCAGTGCAGACAGCATTACTATCACAAGGGCTGGAGCTGCACCCAGAGAGTTCTATTATTGATACAAAAAAAAGAAAGAAGTAACACAATGGTTAGTCCGGCAGCCACTGGGATGGACGTAGTTTCATGTTATATACAACATTTAGTTGTGGATTCAATATCTCAAGACCACATAATTCAAGAATCTGCGGGGAGACATTCGGTAAATGTTGAGAATTTTGCAATACGGATCCATATCATAGGAGTATGTAACCAACCAACGAAATGCGACCATGAAATAAAAATGCACAGTTTTTCTTTTAATGTAGCAGCATTGTATGTGTCAACCACAAAGTTGACAGGAGCTATTGATGCTCTAGTGCTGTGAAGAAAGTGGTAGCCTCATATCAATATGTATATATATGTGTGTGTATGTGTGCATATATATATATCATATACATATAAAAGGAGATGTCTGTCTGTCTATCTGTCTGTCTGTCTGTCTGTCTGTGTGTCTGTCTGTCTGTGTGTCTATCTGTGTGTCTGTCTGTCTATCTGTCTGTCTATCTGTCTGTGTATCTTCGATTCACGCTTGAATAATTGAAATTAAACCCACCAACTCATATATATTTAAAATCAGAGTCACCAGGGGGACATCATAAGCATGTCTATATGGCCACAATCCTTAAAAATAAAAAAAAAGAAGAAAAAGAGCAAAAAATGCTACTTTTGCAGAAAAAATGAAAGAACAGAGCTACAGGCCTAAAACTTTGGCATGCAGGCACAACTTGACTCTGCGAATAACATGGGGTGCATCCCATCTGGCCACACCTCTTCCTCTTTGTGTGTAAGGCTTAAATTATCAATAATGGCATTTCTAGAAATACGCTGACCTAATCACATGTTCACTCTTATTTTAAAAATCTACAAGATATGTCTTCAAAGCAGATATTGTTGTGACTACAACCCACCAAAGGAGGGCCGAAAAAGCACCCATAAGGTGAGTTTTTCGCAAGTTTTAATTATGACTTAATGTAGACTTCCAAAACCAGTGAATTTCCACTCGGGGAAAAAGAGGGAAAAAATTAAAGGGGGGTGGGGGAACCAACTATGATCAGGAATTGAACCGGAGACATTCCGTTTGGAAACAGGAAGTTTGACCAGCCCAACAACAACAAAGTAACTTTAACACTACGCAATGATGGCTCAACGGCAAAAAACTCATTCAAACTTCTGATTATAAATTCATACAATAATTGAATGAAACGAAATTTAATGTGATCATCAACTGTTAAATAATTACTATTACTACTTACGGCATGACACTCCAGCATCTTCAGAGTGATCACAGTTGTGCATTCCAAGTGGCCGCGCCGTACAGTTAAATAGACTGCTCTCAGTTCCAACACAGCTAACATCATCCAACCAGATCTGACCACTTCCATCAGGAACATCTGAACCAGTCAATGCTGTAGCTCCAATAGCTAGATATCCAAGCTGTGTGCACGCAACTATAGCATTAGCAGCACCCCAGATATCGTCACACACTGTCCCCCACACACCGTTGTGGCAGATTTCTACACGTCCAGTAGTATTGGTGTCGCCTTGCAATCTAATTGCTCCTTGAGTGCATTCTGATGAAAATTATTCATAACAACAATGTGATGAACTCACATCCTGTGCTATAAAAATAATGTTTAAAAAAAAAAAGATGTCTTGTATTGATATGAAAGGATGGTAACTAGAGAGTGTATCTGTTCAATGGATATTGTAATTTAGAAAAAGTGCAAGTATATTAATCACATTTCTTAACAATATATATGCATGAAATTGTAGCGTCTCGCTTCATGTACCTTCCTCTAGAGCCAACTGTTCATTAATTATACTTGCAAAAAGACATGCACACATGCGCAAAAACAACATACATTACACTACACCATACCATACACACACAAGCACACCATACATACACACAACGCACGCACATGCATACACACACAGACAGACAGACAGACAGACAGACAGATAGACAAACAGACAGATTTCTCCTTTAAATATATACGATCTATCTATCTATCCATCTATCTGTCTATCTATCGATCTATCTATATAATATACATCCACTTATTTTTTTAATTCATTATATTACAAACCACATCACAGTGTCTGGATTAAAATTAACTATAGCTTAGTGTGTATGGTGCTTCCAATATAACATTTTATGTCACACTATTTTGGCATTCTACAAATACTTTTCCTCTCTCTGAACTCTGTGATAGTTTTTTTTTCTTTTCTTCTTCTTAAACTGGCCAGGAACACTTTCCCCCAATTATAAGGGGAAGCTCCACCCCAGACAACCTTGTATTGCCAATTTTTCAAATCCTGCCAAAAAATGAACTCCCTGCTGACATCTTCCCTGGTCCACTGAATGTTCTGTGAAAAGTTTGGGGAGGATGCCCTCAAAACTGAGAGAGAAGTAGGGATTATAGACACGGTTAGATAGACATTAGCTAAATTATAACAGTTTTTTTTTTTTTTTTTTTTTTTTTTTTTTTTTTTTTTTTAACTGGGTGTGACAGAAAAATCAGACTAGGATATACCCTTGTTAACTTGGTAAAGTGCCTCTGTCTTTAATAGATAGCCAACTATAACAGGTGTCAGTTCACCTTAGAGATAGAAATTTTTTCATTTATATTTTTAGTTTTCATCATGCTGTCAACTATATATCAATTCATAACTGATTGTTACAACAAAAATATTTTTTTGCTGACATAACTATCAACATGTTCCTCAAGAATCACACATTGCCAGGTGGACGCTGCAACAAAAAACAACACTAGGAATGGGGGGGGGGGGGGGAATAAAAAAGAGCCTTTCTTCAATTAATAATTTTTTTTTTAATATTTAATAATCACAAATGGTCGAGATTGGTTATATAGGTAAAATTTTGTCACATATTTAACTATCATGATCCCCTCTTAGAATCCAGATTCCTCCAGTTGCCCCACCTTGGATAACATTTTTAAAAAAATGAAACCCTGTAGATAGATACATAAAAAATGTTATTTCATAATTTAATAATGTAATAACCATCCCACCCCCACCCCAAGTGCTCATGCCAAATTTCACGCCAAACTGTTCAGCAGATCTCTCAATCCAAGTGATTATATACAAATAGCACTATGGAAGGCAAGTTGCCACTCGATGAGCTATATCGTAATAATGAACTTTCTGTGGATTTCAGAACAAAAATACTTTCTTGCTTATTCTGCTACTCCTGCAAATAAATAAGTGAACATTTACAACAATAATGCTTCTTCATTAACGAGCAATGATATAACATTCAGGGTGTCATACAGGTTATTTTGGTTAAGGGGGAGGAGAAAAAGATACTTTGTCATGATCACGACCACATTTGAATATGCCCTTTATTATGTTTAACTAACAGCATGTACCAGGAGTTTGCCCGTGTCAATGTCAGCATAAAACATTATAGAAGCCACTTAAAACAATAATTCTAGTCCTTCATCCTTTAATTTGCTTTTGGCTACCCAAACAACTACAGTAGGTGTGGCTATGACAAAAACATGCCCATTGCCACACCCACATCTGGTTAATAAATAAATAGACATCAGTGTACTCATATTTGCAACACTAAACAAATTGAGGACATATATTAGACCAGAGGCTGAGCAATTTGAAGTCTTACCTGAGCAGCTGAACCCATCACCAGTGAATCCATCATTGCAAGTGCAGGAAAAGCTGCCATCATCGTCAGTGCAGACAGCATTACTATCACAAGGGCTGGAGCTGCACCCAAAGAATTCTATTGTTAGAACAACAACAAAAATAAAATTACAACATCATTTTAAACACAGCCATGTGATTAAAATAGCCTATCCTGTTGTTCCTGCATGCATTTGATATAGATATTAAATTATAATACAATAGGTCATTTAGAGCAATTTTTAAAATATTTCTGATTATGTATGTGTTTAGATGCTTCTGGTGCCACTTTTACAGGGGGGACATTAAAGAAAGTAACGCTCACATCTTTTTATTCATATACATATATATTCAATTCTGAGAAAAAACAAAAACAACAGTAATCTTATGACAGTCTATCTAAAATCTTTAAATAGTAATGTGTAATGTCTTAGTCAGGTTCACGCTCAATGTAGTTCCTTCATTGCAATGCTTAAGCACATTTTAACAAAAATAACAATTTAATTACGCTGTTGCTCAAAAAGAAAGAAAAATTTTAGAGTGATTGGACAATAGAATTTAAAAATTGAACCTGAGCAGAAAAAGCCATTTCCAATAAATCCTTCATTGCAGGTGCAAGTAAAGCTGCCATCAACGGTGTCAGTGCACTGAGCGTTAATATCACAAGGGTTGAAACTGCACCTCGGTAACTCTATTTATAAGAACAACAATAAATATAATTAAATAACTTCTTATAAAAACCAAGTGGTTAAGATAGCACATCGCACTGTTAGATAACCATGTGGTTAAGAGAACACATCACATGGTTAGATAACGCCTGTGATCAAGCTAATCAATTAGTAAGTAACAAACTGTTTATAGTAACAATTCAAAATATTCCATAGTTTGTGTTCGAATATTTCAGGTGTTATGTCTGTGGTATCACTGTATTCCAATATTTTAGATACAGAAGCCAAAAAAAAACAAAACACACTTTCACAAAATTTGGCATCAATTTCACTGGTTGATAATCAACATTCACAGAGTACTTTGTCCACACAGTATTCCATGTGGCTACATCACCCTCTGTGAAATCTAGTGTGTATTTGAAGAGAAGCAACTTCTTTCTCATTCTGTTTCTCCTGCTTATGTATATTCAGCAGCATCTCCGCCAACAGTTTTAGGTGGTCGGAATAAGAAGTGAGTGTGACTGGGTGTGGTCCTTTCACTCCAGTTCATCTAATGTGTGGAGTTCCCACAGTTCAAGGAATGTGTGAGCAATATTTCAAACAGACATCAACCAGACTTATATTCACTATCATGTGTCCACACTGCTGCCTTTTGGAACAAACTGCTGCTAACATCTTTATCCAACTCTAATATGTGCTTGATGTTGTTTTTTTTTGTGAACAAGAAATTCAGGCACAGAATAATTGACCTACTAAAACAACACACACTATATATAGAGAGAGAGTGTGTGTTTGTATGTTTGGTAATCCTGGCAGCTCAAGATATGTAAAGCAAACAAAGGGGAGGAGGAGGAGGAGGATAAAGTTACTTCTATACTGTTTACTAAGGATAAGAACAAAATAAAATATTATGGTTCAATTCAGGTGTGTAGTAGTTTCACAATACATCACCTTTTGATATTTCATGGTTTGGCAAGCAGTATACTTCAGAGAAGTTCTATAGTGTAAAAAAAAATCCTACACTGTGGATTGAATGAATTGCTTTTAAAACAGAAGCCAGAAAACATTAAGAAAATGATTCCCAGACAAACAGTTCTCAGTGAGAAGCAAGGTAAATAGACGAACAATAATCCATTTAACCATCTAGTTTTGTTTTTTATTATCCAACACACTAGTTACTATGAGCTGGTTGTCGAATTAGAAAATAGAATGCAATTTTAACCTTAAGCAGAGAATATTAAGAACTGCAAGAAGAGTGTGAAGACATCTACTGAACAAGATATAAACGCTCACAATACATAAGCATCTGTAATTTTTAGGGAAGACTGTCAGAGCTCCCTTTCATTGGGTTACTATATATGCACTAGCACAAACAAAAAACAGCCACTAATTAATCAAAGAAACATGTGAGAGAATTGTTTTAGAGTTAAAAAAAAACAACAACTAAATAATGGTACTTCAACAATCAAAGTGGATTTGTATTGGACAAGTTACAGAATACACATAATTAATTCTAAATTCACATACAAGTTGAAGGATTACTAGAAGGAAAAAAATGAAAATATCTTACCTGAGCAGTTAACCCCATCACCAGTGAATCCATCATTGCAGGTGCAGGTAAAGCTCCCACCACCAGTGTCAGTGCAGAGAGCATTACTATCACAAGGGCTGGAGCTGCACCCAGAGAGTTCTATTAATGATAATAAAATATATTGTAATCACATATTCTGTATCAACCTAGAGATTGATATATCCCACTTCCAACCCCACCTTTGGGCATATAACTGTTGCTGTTTCTTGTTAGTGTTTACTTATTCAAACACTTTCAATGTTCCTCATTCGCATTAGTATGTTTCAAGCTGTGTAACTGAGTCACTCTGTATAACATTTTGGAATAACGAAACCTTGGATGAACTTATGATCATAAAATGTAGCCACAACCAAAAAGAAATTATAATAATAAATAAAATGAAGAAAGGAAAAAAGAAACTGATTAGACAGTTAGATCTAGGTTCATCTCAATGCAACTACTTCATCACATGGACTCTATGCACGTCTGAATGGAGAGATAGGCTCTTAGTCATTCTATCACCCTACTAATGTTACTTTGATAAATTACTGGGAGAAACAGAAAAAAATTAGTAATCTATGTCAATCACAGGTGTAAAACAAAGTAAATACACACTAAGATTACACATAGGCAAGAAATAGCATGTGGAGCTTCCTTAGGCATTGGATAAATGTTGATAGATATCGTAGGTGAACTTAGAAAATCAAGAAAATTCGATGTGAGCATTATCTTAAATTTCAAAAAATTATTTATTTTGTTTGAAAGATTAAACTGGGGGAGGGGGAGGGAATTAGAGATGGTGCAATATAGATGCAGTAGACCAGATAAATATCAGTGGATGTATGCTCACACTTTATAAAGTGAGGAAATATGTGACACAATTGAAATGGAAAGAAGAAAAAAAAAATTACCTAAGCAACTAAATCCATTCCCAAAGAATCCATCATTGCAGGTGCAGGCAAAGCTCCCATCACCAGTGTCAGTGCAGACAGCATTGCTATCACAAGGACTGGAGCTGCACCCAGTGAATACTGTTAATGAGAACAATTAATAAATTAAACTACTTGATATCAAAGTGATGTGGTTCTAATAGCATATCACACTGTAATAACAGTGTTCAAGATAATCACTTAAACAACAGCTCCTACATGTAACACTTTGCATCTGATTTACATTTTGTGCTCACATATCTCAGGTTACGTATCTGAACAATCACACTGTTTGAGTATGGGAGCATAGCACATATAATAAATCACAACATTTGGCATCAATTAACTTAATCCTGAATAGCAATACATATTATTCTTGTTACTTCACTTAGGGCATATTTCAAATAGTAATAAACAAAATTTTGTTTAGGTTTCACACACTGTATACCAACCTTCAAACCTTTGAAATATGTGAACAGAAATGACTTTCTGTTCATTCTGTCGCTCAGAGAGAAACACAAATTGGAAGAATGATCATGCATTAAAAACAAAAAAGTTACCTGAGCAGGTAAACCCATTGCCAATAAATCCATCATTGCAGGTGCAGGTAAAGCTGCCATCAACAGTGTCAGTGCAGTTAGCATTACTATCACAAGGGCTGGAGCTGCACCTAGAGATTTCTACAGATGATAACAAAAATATTTAAAGTAACACAAATGGTCAATGCTGGTTAATGTAGAAGTTGCAGAATAGACGAAATAAACTGATAAACATGGTGTTCTTCTACTCATATTATCAATTTAAAGTTGTGCAGATAATTAGAAGATAGAAATGAAAACTCTTACCTGAGCAGCTAAACCCATCACCAGTGAATCCATCATTGCAGGTGCAGGTGAAGCTGCCACCATCAGTGTCAGTGCAGTCAGCATTAATACCACAAGGGTTAGAGCTGCACCCAGAGAGTTCTATTAAGTAGAAATTACACAACCACTTATTATAACCCAGTGGCAGCTCCACTGGTCTGAAGGAGACCCCCTTTTCTACCAATTCAAACTGAAACACATTTATCAAATCCAGCCCAGATTGCTATTCCAGCATGGCAAATTATAACAATAATTATCCTTGTCCAATTTTAGCTTTAGCTAAACCTTCAGCTAGTGTGGACAAACCCTAACTTACTTTTCATACGTGTTCTGCATCTTCTTTTGACAAAATCTTGTCTTTCAGAATTATAAACTTTCAAGTGAAATTCTCCAGAGAACTCAGGGGGAATCAAAGTTTGGAGGCTTTTTTCAAAGCCACCCCAACCTCTCCTTCAGTTAAAGTAGGTGATTGTTCACTAGAGAGCTTAACTAAGCTGGTTTGACAAAATTATCAAAATTATGTGTAAATATATTAAATAGCAAGAAGTACTAGCTAGCTTAAAAGTTGTTTGTTGCCCCCCCCCCCCCCCCACCCCCTCCTCCCTCTCTTCCCATAGGGTAAACAAGATTCTGTGGTTGGGGTGTATAGAATTGAAGAAGGTTGATGGGCACTGTACTAGAGGAACATTTGCAGCTTCTGCATTGAGACTGAAACGTTCATCTAAATTGTTTTATTCCCCACAACTTATCATAAATCAACCAATTGATAAACATTTCAAGGTGCACGAAATCTCCTGCCTTTTAATCTGAGGATCTGTTGGTGGCTAGGTGAAAGTGAGAAGGGGTACCAACTCTTGATGCAGACACAGAGGTGCTAAAGGAAAACTGGTTCCTCCATTCAAGCTCCCACTTTTCTCAGAGTCTGATCCCTATCCCCCCTCCCCCCCCACACCATTACTGTGCCAAATAATTCCTCATTTGATATGCCAGACCCATACCTCCATTTTGAAGTCCCTTTGTTTTGTTATTTTTTCTGTAACCATTTATTCTCAAAAATGATTATTGTGATTTTGCCACCAACACAACCACCTACTCCTCCAGAAAACCTAAATCCATTATTCACTAAACAAATACGAAAATAATTAATTTTTTTAAATTTTTAATCTTCTCCAATATGAATTCCTTAAGTCCTTCAAGTCTTGTCAAGAGCAGCAACAACATGCTAGTAATCTTATAATAATCTTATAATAATAGAGCTAGTGATATTTATATGTATATATATGTGTGTACAACAACCTGCCAAATGGCTGCAAGGTTTAGGTTGAAAATTGGCAGATCTGATATTTATATAAGTGAAAGTAACCTGGGCTAGGTCCCATTTGTCCCCACCCCATTGTTCAAGTGAAGTAACTAAAAAAAGCAACAAAAAAAAGCTCTTGGAGATCAGCCTTTTTTTCTTTTTTTTAAATCAAAGAGAATGCATAGGCTTTCACATGCTACCATTTCAAAGAGCATTTAATATATTTTAACATTGCACACCATGTACAGGAAAAGAAAAATCTATCAGTAATTTCAAAGAAAATAAATTCACTCCAGACAATTCCGACTGCAATATAAAAAAATTAACAAAAGAAAAAAAACTTTGGGGGAGCAGCTGGAGATACATAGCTGTTCCCACCTCCTCCCACCCACCCAACCACCACTAATTGCAGCTGGACCTAACACAGCCCCCATCAAAAAACACAAAGAGAGAATGTAAGGGTTTTGCAAAACAAACTTGAAAACCATAGTAGGAAAAAAAAAATTAAACTATTACTAAGGACTATCATACAAGATTCAAAGGTTCACTTCTAATAATCACAAATGCCAAGAAAAAGAAGGACATTACTAAGCCAAAAATAAACAAACATCTAAAGTCAAACAACTAAAACAAAGAGAGGGCAAGTGAAATGCCACAAGGACATACAATTTGGCTTCAAGCAGTATTCAACAGGCAGATACACAGACTAATTCATGAGACAACAGAAGTTCAAGTATCATTCTAACAGAAATATCTACCAGACATACACTTGGACTCCAGAATGGGACAGAGGAGGAACACCAATCACGCTTACAAGACATGTCAACCAGACTAACACAAAGACTAACAGTGCCTAACTTCAGTAAGTAATTTTAATTGAAATTAATTTGAACAAAAAAGAGAGTTTAACCCCAAAATTGTCTGTGGATTTGAGCAACTGTGAGGTGGTCACCCATCCAAATACTGAACAGGCCTAACAGTGTTTAATTTCAGTAAGTAATTTTAATTGAAATCAATTTGAACCAAAAGAGAGAGTTTAACCCTAAAATTGTCTGTGGATTTGAGCAACTGTGGATTCCAAATGCATTTTTGGTGGGATTTTTGCAAAGTGATAGTCAAATCACACACGATTTGAATAATGGTCAATATTTGTTACATGTTGGAGAAATAGAGCATTTCCCTAATAAATTGTCATGACTTCAAGTTTCCGTTTTCGTAGATATGATTCATGTTTTTCTATTACTAATTTAAATTAAAATTCTAGATATTGTTTAAGTACAGATATACAAAAATTTATTTCATGAAATCAATTTTTGTTTGTCTATAACGGGTGATCCCATTGCTTAACTTTGTGGTTTTGTAAATAAGATTTTCTTAGCATTGCTACAATAGTTATTTATTACTAAGGGCCAAGATATAACAAACCTCATGAACATCATTGCAATCCTAACATCTTCAAAACTAAAGTGGACAGGATGATCAGGCAATAACATTGAAAACTCTTACCTGAGCAGCTAAACCCATCACCAGTGAATCCATCATTGCAGGTGCAGGTAAAGCTGCCACCATCAGTGTCAGTGCAGACAGCATTACTATCACAAGGGCTGGAGCTGCACCCAGAGAGTTCTAAGAGTAACAACACAAGATTAATCAGTCAAGTGATTGAAATAAGTCATCATACTGTCAGTTAAATCATCCAGACAAAAATTCAGTTTCTATGAAATTGATAACTCTCCATCTACAGTAAAACAATATGTTGTAAAAGAAAAGAATTTTGATAATTTTAAAAAATGAAAGAGGTGGGTATATGAATCGATAACTTTCTTCCACACAATATTTTTAGCTGTACACCCTTTTTATACACTACATAGACACTTCGATTCAGTGGATTTAAAGTACATTCCTGACTAATATAATGTTCGGTTCATTCTGTTATTTCTGCCATACTTCAGTTTCAAAATTACATCACAAAAAAAAAAAAAGGAGAAAGAAGGAAAACTATCATATGTGAGAGTTGTATTGCTGTAACAACCACACCACAGTGTGCTCAACATGCCTCTGGAAGGAACATGCACTACATTGTATAGGGAAGGCAACTTTAACACATCTGTATTATACTTCATTCTTCTCAAATAGTTTTGATATTACAGAATGAGTCTACATAGTTATTCTTCATTGTTAACCTGTACAACTGAATCCATCTCCTAAAAATCCTATTCTACACCGGCAGATAAAAGAAGTACGAGTATCAATGCACTCTGCATTTCTGTCACAGTTATGAGTTTCTGCTGCACATTCATCAAACTCTGCAAGAAAAGCAAGAATACACAAATTTAAGCAAATGCAGGTAAAGGAAGCCAAATAGTTTCTAAAGCTGTTTATTTGTACACTATTGTGAACATTTGCTATTCCCAAGTATTAGGGACATTTAACTTCTAAAAATAAATAATTTTGATATTATTCTAACATATCTATATATGCATAGAAGTACTGCATCTTTTTTCCCTCCATGTCTAACATTATCATATCATTATATATACTAGGCCCACCTTCGGTGGGCTGTGGTTACAAGATTGTCTTACACAAGAACATGTCTTATGGAGAATATATCATACGAGATGATATTTTATGGGAGAACATCTCCTACAGAAGAACCTTTCTCATGGGAGGAAATTTCTGGTTGGAGAACATGTCTTATGAGAGGATATGTCTTACTGGAGGATATGTCTTACAGAAGGATATGTCTTATAGGAGGACAGGTCTTACTGGTGGCATGCCTTAAATATCTTTCAGGAGGATATTTTTCTGGACTTCTACCTAAATGTTAGAGGAAGAATATATCTTATGGAGGACATATCTTTGGAGGACATTTGTTACTGAAGGGCATGTGTTATTGGAGTAATGTTTTACTGGAGGACATGTATTACTGGATCAAATATCTTACTGCAAGACACTTCTTTCTGGATGACATGTCTTGCTGGAGGAATTTTTTCATGAATTATTCTCTCATACATTTATCTACTTATGAATTTGTATAAGCTTCCATCTATGCACCTATTATATAGATTGTAGGAGATGTCTCATATATATATATATATATATATATATTTATCTACTATATGGAGTATAGAACTGATAAATCAGAGGGGCCAACTTTTTTTGTGATGAAGTGTACACCTTAATATTTTATGTAGTCTAAGTGAAGAAATTGTAATAAAAATTAATATCAGATTATGTAAATGTAAAGCTATACTCACAGACACACTCCCTCCCTCCCTCCCTCCCTCCCTCCCTCCCTCCCTCCCTCCCTCCCTCCCTCCCTCACTCACTCACTCACTCACTCACTCACTCACTCACTCACTCACTCACTCACTCACTCACTCACTCACTCACTCACTCACTCACTCAAGAACACACAAAATTAATTATAATAAAAGATATTTTGGGGATTTTCCCTTTTTGGTTTGTTTATCCCTTCATTAGCCCCCTATGGATTTGATCGTTTAATCTGTGATATTTAAGATCTTTTCTTCACGGTCCATGGATGTGTATTGGGAGTATTTTACTCTGTGGAAAATAAATAGGGTGAATTAAGCCTCTTCTTTTTGGCAGAAAAAAATATAGCTGCAGTCAAGTAATAGTACCTAATTAGATAATTGCAACTACAGTTTAGTTGTTGATGGCATAGATTTAATTGCCCATTTTCATAACTTAACACTATTAGCTAGTTATTAATGATTCCATCAATTGTTGAATGTACGGCATACATAATTAATCTATCTAATTCTTATGAATACTGTACAATCAGTTAATATGAAAATGGAATTTTTTTCTTAACTTCTGTTAGTTGAGTTTAGTTTGAGTTGCTAGTTCACATTCCATACCCTGTCCTACTCCCTATTCCATACCCTGTCCTATTCCCTATTGAACATGTTCGAAATATCTTAATTTGTATATCTAAACTGAATTGGCAAGAAAGTGTCCAAGCAGCACTCGATATCTTGAGATAGCGAAGGAGTAGAAATTGAATAAATCAACCTAACAGGTTGTGATGCAGTCATATACAATTTTCAAAACTGCTCATTCTGCTGTACAGTATGTCAACCAAATTGGCTAAATCCCTTACTGGAGTGCTGAATGGGAAACATTGTGCTACATACTCTACTTGATATTGTTCTTATTATGTGTTCAATACAGAAAGATAGAGAGAAAAAGAAACAACAGGTCTTCCACCATTATTTAACAATCTTAATGATATTATTGAGAAATTATCATCCCCATGAACAGGGTGAAACTCTGAGTAGTGAGCCTTGCAATCACTTAAACATGCTAAATTCCTAGCACTCAGTCGCAGGTTGTGGCATTTGTTAATAGAGTATAGTTTGCTGGTGCACTGACCTCTGATTGGCACTGCAAGAATGAATGGTTGACTGTAAGGTCCTTCTCCAGCCATATTGGAGGCAGACACTTGGATGGCGTAGGTACTATCAGAAACTAAGTTGATGATAGTAACTTCAGTGTTATTTGATGATATGAAAGATCTTTCAGAACTTTCTAACAGAGAGTAGCTGATATTGTATGACAGTATTGGTCCATTGCGCTCCAAGCATATTACTTCGTCCCACCCAAGAGATATGCTGTCACTGGTGACTGCTACACTCCTTACAAACTGCGGAGAACCAGTAGGAGCTACGAATAAACAATATAAGAAATAACAATAAAATATCAGCTCATGTATGATATTTTATTGAGTTATAAAAAAACAACAACAAACAACACCTTTCACCCAGTCATGGTTTTCTGGTTCTGTTTATTAGAGATAAATATTTTGGTAGAATGTACAACATATTATTCAAACTTTTTACATTTATAATTCCCACTGTAGGCACTAATTTGTCTGGAACCAAAACCAAATGGGTATTATGTATTAATATAACATTTATGTAACCTGCCCATGGCCAACCTTCTATTTGAGTAGTGACAGAAACTGTAGCTGCTGGTCCTTGACTGCCACCATTCAGAGCATTTAATGATACATCATAATGCCCTCCTTCTTGCAAGTTTTGCAACTCTCGAAACCTCGTAGTTCCTTCTAGTAAGAAGGACTGAGCATCAATAGTACATGGTCCAGTATAATGCCAGCTCAACAAGTAATTAGTCACAGTCTCTTGGCTTGGCTGAGACCAGGTACAGCTTATTTCAGTAGTGGCAGCTGAACACAGCAGTTCAGGCATAGACAGAAGGACTACACAATAAATATTAAGCAATTTACAAAATTGCAAAAAAAAAGCAAAAAAACATTTATTAATTACTATATATTTTTTATTTCTTTTTCCCTTTGATATGTTAGCTTATCCATAACATATTGCGCAGTAATACATATCAAATATCAGAATAAATTACCATGAATTATTTATATCTCACCAAACCACTGATTTGAGAATGAATTATATTAAAATAAAAAGCATGGTGGAATATAACTCTCAGTTAAAATCTTCGTATAAGAGCAAACCATTACCTGGAGTATGAAGCAGATTTCTTTATATTTAATCATTGGATATTTGGATCTATGCTAGTTACTGATTGGCTAATACCTCCAACTAGGTAACTAGAAATCCCCTTGGCAGAAAAGGGAACATTGAAACAATGAAGATCACAACGATACACCCAAATTTTAGCAACTAATGCAATCTATGATTATTCACTATTGTACCTGGAGTGTCCACAATGGTAACTGCTGCAAAATTCTGCGTCAGGTCCACTGGAATGGGATTATCAAGAGTAATTAGTCTTACTAAGAATAGCTCTCCATTAGTCTCCACATTTTCCATGATGTCATCAGAAATAATGTCAATGGTAACTTCTATCTCGGTATCTGTTCGAGCAAAGCTGAGGTTCATCAGCTTGGGTACAAAATCTAACATTTCTGCAAAGAATAAATGTGATATCTAGTTAAAACCATGGCATGAAAAAAAAAGACAAAAAAAAAAAAAAAAAAAAAACCAATTGAAAATATAAGAGACTATAACATGGTTTGGGAGAATGGCTGGTATAGTTCTGGCTGCAGCATTTTGAAGAGATTTAATATATGGATGTGGTCAAATCCTAAGGGAAGATGTAAGGAAAGCACATAGAGAAGGGGAAAGGTTGAAAATTAAAAAAATGAGGAACATATCTCGTAGAATATAAACCACACACCTTCTGTGTGGCAAGCAGGTGCTCTTATCAGTTGAGCTATAGGGACAGTCAATCATGTAATCAATAAAAATGCTCTATATCTCCTACATATATACTGGCTGGACTTTGAATAATATAATGCCTTTTGCTCATTGTTGTACACCGTCTTTTGTCAGCCACAGCTAAGTACATTCAGTCTAAAGTTCTCTAGGATCCATGAAAACATCATCTACTCATGAAATGAAGACTGGAGTGAACCCGCAACAACAGAGCAGAGACTAGGACCATGCTGCATGATAGGAAGAGGAGGGATGACCACTGAACAATGGGCTGCTCTCTGTGTGGCAGTTCAACCAACAGTACTATAACACGATAGTAATCATAGATACTGCATCATAAAATAGTTGTGGTCAATCTACCACACACACCATACTAGATACCTCAATAACATCCATTATAAATTTCATTTTAACTGACCTCAATCTGAAGGAATTAATATGAAGAATTAATAAGTAACCACAAATAGGAGTGCTTAAATAAAGTGTGACTACACCCACTAAGTAGGTCAGATATCTGGGAGGTGCGTGGCCTTACCACTCAAAAAGTGCTTTCTCCTGGCATGTGACAGTGCCAGTGACAATATCAAGGTAGATATGATGATCATTCTGTTTTTTACCGAGATTACTAAATTTCCTTCAATAAAACAAATTGTATTTTAAATGAAATGAGCAGCAGATGTCTGTCTGTTCATCAGTTTGCTTGCTTTTCATGGATGAAGGAATTGATCATGAGGACAAACCTTTGCAAACAAGGTTAACAGGACCTGAGGAAAAACATGTTAGCCTCAGATTTGGTATCTAAGTTAATGTGATGCTGCTAGAAGCCTAAACATTGACTGAATTGTGTGGGTGAGGATTGTCTGACTACTATTTGTGCAGGAGTAACCCATTCGGAAATTTTTCTTTTGATTAGCCGGTTGATATTTCTCTGATGGGTTATTTCTTCTTCAATAATTTTCCTTCCTTCTACTTGATTGAGAGACCAATTTTTTGGACTGATTTGGCTTCCTCTATCTGTATACAAAGCTGATTTAATCAAAGAGTGGGACACCCACCATACAAACTAACTGTAACAGACTTCAAAATATAAGCACTATAAATAAATAACCACAAATTGGTTTGCATGACCACATACAGAAAATAGGTGGTCCTGTGGGAACAAGTTATCTATTTAGTTAAGCTAGTCAAGATTTTCCACAATCCTAGCAAGACCTAGGAAACCAACCTTTCAAAGAAATCAGTAACACCTAAATGAATTGTTGAATCAAGACATTATTTGAAGCCAAGAGAAAGAACAAGGTTCACAGAAACAACAATATCTTAACTGATTGGTAAGCAACCTTAATTAATGTTGTGCAGCCCTCATTAATGTTGTGCAGCCTTCATTAATGTTGTGCAGCCTTCATTAATGTTGTGCAGCCTTCATTAATGTTGTGCAGCCTTCATTAAT
The DNA here is from genome assembly GCA_963969325.1 of Lycopodina hypogea. Taxonomy (NCBI): domain Eukaryota; kingdom Metazoa; phylum Porifera; class Demospongiae; order Poecilosclerida; family Cladorhizidae; genus Lycopodina; species Lycopodina hypogea. The sequence goes on along the minus strand of OZ017783.1, from coordinate 5,819,801 downwards.
GTTGTGCAGCCTTCATTAATGTTGTGCAGCCTTCATTAATGTTGTGCAGCCTTCATTAATGTTGTGCAGCCTTCATTAATGTTGTGCAGCCTTCATTAATGTTGTGCAGCCTTCATTAATGTTGTGCAGCCTTCATTAATGTTGTGCAGCCTTCATTAATGTTGTGCAGCCTTCATTAATGTTGTGCAGCCTTCATTAATGTTGTGCAGCCTTCATTAATGTTGTGCAGCCTTCATTAATGTTGTGCAGCCTTCATTAATGTTGTGCAGCCTTCATTAATGTTGTGCAGCCTTCATTAATGTTGTGCAGCCTTCATTAATGTTGTGCAGCCTTCATTAATGTTGTGCAGCCTTCATTAATGTTGTGCAGCCTTCATTAATGTTGTGCAGCCTTCATTAATGTTGTGCAGCCTTCATTAATGTTGTGCAGCCTTCATTAATGTTGTGCAGCCTTCATTAATGTTGTGCAGCCTTCATTAATGTTGTGCAGCCTTCATTAATGTTGTGCAGCCTTCATTAATGTTGTGCAGCCTTCATTAATGTTGTGCAGCCTTCATTAATGTTGTGCAGCCTTCATTAATGTTGTGCAGCCTTCATTAATGTTGTGCAGCCTTCATTAATGTTGTGCAGCCTTCATTAATGTTGTGCAGCCTTAATTAATGTTGTGCAGCCTTCATTAATGTTGTGCAGCCTTCATTAATGTTGTGCAGCCTTCATTAATGTTGTGCAGCCTTAATTAATGTTGTGCAGCCTTCATTAATGTTGTGCAGCCCTGACTAAGAAGAGAAAAGAAGCACACTGCTGTGGCCAGAGCTTCTCAAAATCCTGACCAGCATGCAGCCTGGTTAAGAAGATCACAGTAGCAGACAGCTGTGGCTAGAGGCCCTGAGACTGCTGAGCATCATGTAGCCCGCCCAGACTATGAGGAGACCAGGAACAGGCAGCAGCTTCCAGGCAGGCAGAAACACAGGAATAGCACAGAAATTGACAAGCCAGAGATAATCTCACTCATCAGATGTTGCAACCCTATCTAAGTCTAAGAGCAAACTAAGCATTCTTACATATTCAACTACTTGCAAAAAATTTAAAAAAAAAGAGATTGTTACCCTTCTCAATATTTATGATATTGTGACTACAAAACAATATTTTCCCCCACAATGTTGGGTATATTCAGCTAGTGCACAATGAATAAACAAGCTTCAGCAAGCAGCTCAGCTCCTAAACAATAACAAATTCTCACCCAATAAATGGAAAATGATGTGTATGCAATTCTTTGCTCTCCTTCAATAATGTGGTTTTTTACTTTCTTGGTCAAATTAGACAGGAGAAATTTATTATTTGAGGGAGATACTCATTCAAGGATGCAAAATATTTTCTCTTTAGATGTAGGAAAAAAAAGGTCAAACATGGATGCTTCACCACTAATTAAAATGTATTAAAATAAGGAAAATAATTTTGTTTCTAATTGTAAATTTTATTCTCAATATATTTTCTCTCTCTCTTTTCTTTTGATATTTAAGATATTATTTACTTTTGCCTGTGGCACACATATCTAGGAACATTTGGAATTGTGGGGCAGGGGCAGGGGCAGGAGCAGCATACATCCACATGTTTTGCTCAAGAATGGGATTCTAAACCAATTGTTTACTGTTTGGAAATACCAAAGTTTATTGTTACAACTAATTGATTACAACTAAGAGCTTTTACTGCATAGAAACCCTGTGGTTATAGCTAATTACTTTTACTATATAGAAACCCAAAAGTTTTAAATCTTACCACCACTAACTTTATCTTAAGTGTTCTAAAAAATTATTTTCCTGGTCTAAACACTATGTCTTAATAAATGTTATAGTAATTATTTGCCACAGGTCTTAGTTCGGGACTGCTCTTGTTTATACCAGTCTATGAACAGTACTAACCTATTGCTGTTCCACTCTCAGTAATTAACATGATGTTGACAGTTGACCTCACTTCTCCAATCTTCCTCACTCTAAGTGCAACTTCACCACCTTCAGGTGTTGTGTATGAACTTCTCTCAAACAATACCTGCACAGCTTTACATGACATACAAGTAAATAAAACATAATTCAGTCATGAATATAATTGAATATGTATTATTCATGTATATTTTGCAACAAACTGGTGGAGGTCCCTGTTATTAGAAATGGAATATGCTTAAAATGACCAAACAGTATTTGAATACCTTGTCCTCATCATATTTCTACTGCCAACTAAACATCATCACAGGCTACATATATGTGAGAGCATATAGCTATGCATACATGCAATAAATATAATTCTGAATGTAAAAAAAAACACAATACATAAATTGTTATTAAGTGATCTTCAACTATTTTACAACTGGATATTAACTTTTAAAGAGAATCATACATATAATAGTATTATTTTTGTTTATGCATACCATCGTCGTCAATGATGGTGACCTCAGCTCTTTCCACAGCAATTGCTACACCAGGTGAGGGTAACAGACGAACAGCAAAAGTTTCATCAGGTGTTGCCACAGGGTCATCCAGAATGGAAAGAGAAATGGTAGCTACTACTGATTGTGGAGGGAAACTTAGCACTGCAGATCCCACATTATTTACTCTACCTATAGAAAAATAAAGGCAAAAGGATGCATCTAACAAATCAATGAGGGAAAAAAATGCAACAAAAATGGAAAGTTTCCTTACTGAAAGTTATGTGAAGATAAGTGTCATATCCCAAGTGGGTTAGGGGTACTGAGTGTCATTTTGCTACTCATAGACCATTATTCACATTGCTGTTGAATTAAGCAAGCATGCTCATTGGTCCCATATATACATAGGAAAAAAAAAAATATATATATATATATATACACACACACACACAAGCATTAGTACCCATCTATGCCAGTCGTTTAAATTTAAAAAAATTTTGACTGCATATCCAATCATTAATGTTTTATTCAAAATTTTTTCAATTTACATTCAAGTTGTTATGCAAGTTTTGAAAAGACAGGTTGACATAGTAGACATAGTAGCTGATGGAATCACAGTGCCTTTGGAGCACAGGGACAGTGTTTCAGTTGTGAACTTGACAGCAGAGTAGTGCTGATATTCATGTCCATGTCTCCAATGTTGCCATAACTGATGAAGCCATCTGAGTGTAGAGGATGGCTCACAATTCCAAATGTGTAGCTGCGATTGTTTGTGTTCCATAACTGTTCTTACTGATGGAAATATACATCACAATGGGCTTCAGTAATGTTCGGTATTGTATTCTTGCCCTCTTTGTCGATGGGGAAAGGCATTATCTGCTTAATCTGCATTGCATTCCAGCTCTTCAGCCATATGTCCCTGTGAGACCCTGGCATTTTTCCTTTTTGCACCACGAGTTTGTTGGGTCAACATAAGTGTTCGTCTCTCTAGCATTCCGTAATTGCACCGCAATCAGTGTTACTGTTCAAATCAATGTGTGTAACGATCTCTACTTCTGTTGATAATCATATAATGTTGAAGTGAAAAAAAACCCTCCAGCAACCATGAAAATAAAATTAAAGAAACTACCACAAGAACCAATAAAAAGTTTGGTCCAGATCTGGCCACTGCTCTAGGAGTAGACGGACACAAAAAGGATGGAAATGATGCAATAACATATGTGCATCAAATGTGCATGTATAGATAGGGAGTTAAAACTAGCAGAGGAGGAAAGCAGTAGTAGATTTTATAGCCACATTTTCTAGTATCTCTTGTCTGCTTACTCATGAGTGATAAAGAGAATCTGCATTTATCTTTGACCTTACTCACCGTGAGTTTGGAAAAGTCTCAGTGGTGAAGCATACAATTCAGTGGCTCTGGTTCCATAGGTGGCCTTGGCTACAATATTTGTGTGTGGAAGCCTAACACCCTGCCTTCTCTCTAACTTGTGTAACTGCTTGATCTCTTCTTTGGAACTTTAATTTATTTTTACTGAGGAATCACACCGAAAATTGCTATTATCAAATTTTAAGCATGAAGGCAGCCAGTGCCATGAAGGTTCTGTGCTGAAGATGAACTACAAATTGCACTCTCTTTTGATGGTTATAATTTTCATTTCTCTTTCAGTTCAACACAATTAAAATTATTTTTGTTTTTTTAAATATTCCATTCAACAGAGAAATGTCTTTGGCATTAATTCTACATTATCGTTCAAGTTGTACCCCAGCCAGTTGAAATAAAAGCTTCAAGTCAGCCATTAGTGAAGCTTCTGCTTGTGATGCTTGTTGCAAATGCTGACAGAGAGAAGCTACCCAGTGTTCTCTAATACATCAACATCTCAATGCATCACAATAATTTATTGGTAGCATTTAAAGTACTTCATGCCCTCTCACACGCATAAGAGTCACTGACAGGCTAAACGGTGTGGATTTGGTAAATGATGTTACTGCTGATAGAGACCATATAAAGCATGTATTTGGGACACAGTTCCAAGTGTCTGATCTTTGATTGTGCTTGCTAACTGGTAATAAAAGAAAATTGCAAATAAATCAAAATCATGATCATTCTTCCTCAATTTTATGGATGCCACAGATTTCCAAAAAGCCAATTAACTTCTAAAATCTCTTAATTTCTCACAAAACTTGCATATGCCCATGTATGTGTGTGTGTGCTCGCATGCACACGCATGTGTGTATGTACATATATCAAGTTGTAAGTATTATTATTTTAGTGAATTGGGCATCCTTAAATATAATTCTCAATTACTGGCCAAATGGTTTTACTATTTCAATGAAACTTTGTACATACGGTCCTTGAGTGCTGGGTAAGGAGTATGTTTGGTTTTTGTTTGGAAAATCACTTTGTCCAGTTTGCTGGAGTAGTTATTTGTGATAGAGAACAAAGTGATTATGATTGATAAAATTACAGGTTCACAAGACCAACCACAGATAGAATATATTTTCTGATGAGTGATGATGCAATAGATTTTGTGCTAGTGTTGGTAAAATGTCTGTGCTTGAGGGACTACAATTCCACCATATTGTTAAAGAAGAGATGGGTGACTGGAATAAGAACGTCTAGTGCTAAAAATGTGGGTAGTCCCGCTCAGAAGAAAGTGAAGGGAAAAAACAAGTAGTGCTCATCAATCTACCAAAGGTACTGTGGCAGTCCGCATCAGATCGTCTGGCTCAAAAGCAGGGGCAGATCATTATTGTTATATTTCTGGCCCTGGCAATTCAATGTTTTGCTGATAATGCAAAACATCAAGTACTGTGGTTGGTAAACAGTCTGTGTTTGAGAAAATTTGCAATACCGTTAACAAAGAGGCTTGTGCAGAAGAGAGTGAAGGAAAAATAACAAACAAAAAGGGCTCATGAAATTATCAGCCACACTTAACCAGTCCTCATTGAATATGTCTGCCTCAGAGGCAGATAGATATTTTTTATTGAGGCACTTGCAGTATTTCTTCTTTTTTTTAATCAATACATTTTTAAAATTATTTCGGACATGTTTGTTTGTAAGCACCATGTCCATTGATTGAATCATGTGAATATAGAGATTAGTTGTATCATGTATGTTTGAATATAGAGACTGATAAGCAGCTCAGTGTGTAAGGGCTACATACACATGTACACATGCACAAAATATTTCCAAACAGCATACATCAAATATTCCCAACACAGACACTACTCGGCACTTCAAGTTGGAAAGTAATAATAAAATTAATCAGAATCAGAATATTATTTGCAGAGCCACAAGAGTTAAAGCACATACCTATTTTGTTAAGCATATTTTGGCAACAATGGTATCACTGTTTTAGTCCACCATATAAAATTAACACTGTCAGAAGGAAATAAATTACCTAGAACATCTTCATCACCAGTGAAGTTGTAGGCCACTATGACTGGTTCTGGGTTTCTTCCATCACTGCCCACCATGATAGTGATCTGCCCGCCACTCTCAAGCACAATGTACGAATTCTCAACAAAGCGAATCAGAGCATCTACAAATAGAAAATTATTTCAAAGAGAAAATTAGCACTATTGCAAAGAAATATGCAGCTAAAAATGTCATGTAGTATCTGACAATTGCAACATATGTGTGCAGTGATTTGACACTAGTTGAGCACTACAACTCCATCATTGATTGGCAATGTGCTTTTTTTCTACAATGCAGTACTATTAGTAGAAATATTCCAACATACTAAACTTACCATAACTACAATATTGATGCACTTTAAAAAAACAACAACAGAGTAATCATTTTGTTTGAGTATATATGATATACACTTACATTTTATTATAAGTTTCTAACAGCTGCTAAACAAGTATCCAAATAAAAATTTAATTATGCATATTTCATGTTTGTAGAAATAAAATTAACAAAATTATAACTCTATACATCAGCCTGAACTGCATGAATGGAGAACTATATTGAATGAGTGGTATATTTGTGATGTATCATTATCATAATCACAGTTTACACTTGTGTGCTTTCCTTATTTCAGCTACAATGCATAAGGAAGAACCTACAGAAACATGACAAGAAACAGTTATTATAGCCATCACCTGGTCTTGGATCATTATCCTCGATGGCCACTTCAGCAAATGATGGCTGTATTGAAACCCTTCCTTCCAGGCTGCCACTTTGCAATGTTGTCAGCACCATAAACTTTTCATTAATTCCACCTTCATAAACATTATCATCCATGATTTCTAGTAATAAATCATCAGCCTGTAAGTCACTCAATAATCTGGACTCATTAACCACATTGAAATCAGCTCCAGCTGCACAACACATAACAAATTATATTATTAGAAATGGTCACTATTTTAACATAATTAATGCCACAAATAATTATTTAAAAAAGCTAAAATAGTATTTAACTACTGCAGGTGCTGACAAATTGTAAGAAAAAAGTTTATTGTAATAAAAAAAATTTTTTCGATTTACATCACACCCCATTTACTAGTTTTATAACCAGCCACATGGTGTAGAACAAAGGGAAATGCTGCATGAATGATGCAGATGTTGAAAACTCTTGGGTATTCTATAACTCTGCAAGTTGTAAATTTTTAACAATTGAACACTTCAATAAGAGGAGCAGAGCAACTGGTGGCATGAACAGTGTTCAGCTATATTGCTACAGTCTGTATATGACACACTTCAGGAAGAAAACAATAAGCAGCCACTCAATCGTTCAGTGCACAATATATCTTGCAAATTACCTTCTGCATCAATGTTCACAGTATGGATGCCAATGGTGACTGGTTCACTTAATAATCCTTGTAGTAGCGTAAATCCCAGCCTAGCACTGCCTGCTCCCTCTCTCACCAAACTCCTTATTTCTTGTAGTCCAATAACAGCAACTGCACAAATTAATATATTTACAATATTTGATTAAAATGTAAGATAGTATATTCATTTATATGAAAAACAGGGAAAATATAAATATTCTGCATGTTGATATTTTATCTGATAAAAATTGAGTTAGAGAATGTTTTGGTTTTATCAAACAACCCATATTGACAAATATTTTACAGAGTGAAAAACAACAGCAAATAATTTTCAAAAATTCAAAAAGTACACCATAAAATAATTACCAATGTCTATCATACTTCCAAACATAGAAGAGAGCTCAAGATCTTTGAAAAGTTCATATTTAATTTTCTTTTGGTTATGTAGAAACAATTGCCTAAAATGATGCTAGTTAATCATTGGTCTGTCTAATTTTCACAACAAATTGATCTTATCTTGCCTATTTTGTAGTGACAACCATCATGTTACATATTTACTGTTCATCATATCAATCAGATAAGATTTGAAATTCCAGATAAAAATCACCTACACAAGCTTATTACACTTGTCAAACTCTTTATGTAACACCACAGTTTTCAAGACTGGACTTTGCCCATATTCATTTATTGTGCGTTTGGAATAATATAATTGTCCTGTACTTGCTTTTAAAGTAATGATCTATTCATAGTATGCACCACATCATTCAACTCTCTAGAAAAGAAGTAGTATCATTGATTATCATCATTACTAATTCAGAAATATCAAGAGCATGCTATTTGCACGTACAACCTGTTAGAATTTAATCAATGCCTCAGGCTGAAAAAAGTGTCAGTCTCTATCAAACAATCTCATGCAGAATTTATACATGAAACTTGATCAAATGAATGACAGATCCAAATTATGCCATCACTAATATCTGCTAATTACCGCAACTACTGGTGGAAAACAATTTGAAACCTAATATTCCTGCAGGAATTTCTGGTCTTGCCTGCTATCGGAAAAACAGCTTTAATTAATCATTTTGAGCATACAGGTAAACAACCCATAAGGTTAAGAACTCCAAATACTAGCAGTGTGCAGTGTGTGGATTTAGACAGCATTACAGAAAATTACCAAAGGAAAACATCTTCAGTCCCACTGATAAGAAAGAGGTGTTCCCTAAATCTCTCATGCAATGATCTAGCATCTGAGAAGGGAACATTGACTTGGTTTATGACTTCATTTATTGAAGAATTTTGACTTTACTTCATAAGAGAGTCTTGTAGAATGCACTGGTATTGAGGTATATGTCTACCCTCACTCACACAAACCTTCAAACTGCATATGTGGCGCCACTTTTCCATTACACCTTCACTCATAAACCCAAAAGGTGATTGGAGTATAACTAAAGGACTGAAACAGTAATTGGTCGATGGGCATCTGCCACAATATTCACATAAAACCTGCTTTGCCCAATCATAAGATTGTTAAATTTTGACAAAAATTGTGTCTGTCTAGAAATTGCTAAAATTGGTATTGGTATAGTTAGTTTTAGAAGACACACATGGAAGTCAGAGTATTGACTCAATACCAATCCAAAATACATTCACACTCTAAACAATTGACAAGGGGATGGAGACAAGATATTAAGATTCATAATAGCAGAGAAATGGCAGCCAAAAATCAAGTGCTCAGGATGTGCAGTTGTTTGCCAATGCTATCAACTATTCTTGGGACTCTGAAGAATGAAACAGTCTGTCTACTCTTGGGCAGAATGCTTTGAGCAGTCGAGAATCACACAAAGGATCATTGTTAGATGGACACAAATTCAATTTGATGGCACTTTAATTTCTGTGTCAAGTAAAGAACTCCATACAATGGAATAATAAATTTAAAATTTGAAGCAACAAATAATGATTTTATTGTTAATACCTATCAACTATTAATACCTTGCATTAAATCACTGCCCACCTGGCCCTTCCCCACCTCAGACCATATGACCACATACCATCCCTGTCATGTATAGTAACAGTAGCGCTGCTCTGGAAAATCTGCACATTATCTCCGTCTTCGGTGTTCAACAACATTACGTTGCATGAGAAGAGTTCATCTCGCTCCACTCTACCATCTTGCAGGATAGTAACAACTTGAACAACAGAATCAGTTCTGCTATTAAATGTCAAAACTGACAAAATTCTTTCAAAATCATCACCATCTAGAATTACAAATAGAGAGAAGATAAGAACCAGTGCAATAGTAATGAATGCAAGAGTAATAAACGCATAAGTTTTCCTCGTATAATATCAAATAATGAAAAGTATATAAGGAATCACTAGAGGATATTAGCTATAGACTTTTTTAAAGTTAACCTTACAAGCATGTATGCATATATCTATTCATTCAATGGTATCACGCACAAGAACAGCAACATCTATTTAGCAGCCCATAAGTAAGTAGAAATTGTGGTCCCCATGAATCGGTAAAACTTGAGAGGGAGCCTCCAGGCATGTAAATTTTAAACTCTAGCACAGTGCAGTCTTCACCTCCAGCATTGAATAAGGTACAAAAGAGCTTTTAACACAATACCTTGCAATAGTTACTAGTGATGTCATTATTCACAAATCCATTGTTGCAGATGTTCCTTACTTCTCTCTAGCTATGTAAGCCTCACTCCACTCACTCAGCATTTTTCATCCACCACTAATGCTTTATACAGAAGCAAGATCTAGGACTCAAAAAACAAACTTAAACAGCTAGAAAAGGAGGCATGGCAGATTCTAGTAAAGAGTACAGAAAAGATACTTCCTTTTGTGTCTCCAGGGATGAGTATGGTGCACTCAGCCTGACTCACATGGAGGTTGCATCTAACTCAGTCCTGGCACATCAATATCCAACCACACAAGACAAGCAACATTCTCGAGAGTAAAGTGTGTGTGTGTGTGTGTGTGTGTGTGTGTGTGTGTGTGTGTGTGTGTGTGTGTGTGTGTGTGTGTGTGTGTGTGTGTGTGCATGTGAGTGTGTGTGTGTGTGTGTGTGTGTGTGTGTGTGGTGTGTGTGTATCATTGAATTGCTATGGCGGTCAATTTAGTGTCTGGGTGGTCAATAAAATCTGGAAAAAGAATCAAGATCCTACATGTATAATAAGCCTGTCACTTAATTAATTTTATTATTTTTTTGCTTGGACATTTATATACATGCAGACATCTTCTTGGAACCTGCCATGATGGATGATAATGTGCAGTGACCTTGAGATGCACAAGTCAGCATATCAAACAAGAGTGCTGCAGATGTGCAGGACACTGGTCAGGTTAAGAGACTGCTTAGTCATCACTGCACCTGTTTGCAAGTGCAGCCAAAAAAATGCAAGTTCAGAGACTGGACCCTCATGCACAGCTCTTTGCCAATGTGGTGGACTGTATGACAGATAATGACCTCAATATTTTAGTCTGTTGTTATTTTTTATGTTTTTCTAAATTCCGCTGTAAAATCTATATGAAGCTCAAATATGTCTTCGAGATAGAAAATAATTAACTGTTTTAAAGTCTTAATAATACCATTTATGTGGTGGCACCCCTTCTGAATGCAATAATATGCTCTACTTGATCCCTGTGCAAAATTTCATTCTTTGGTCCGGCAGTGCAAACAAATTGACCTTAATCTAGTACACTACTAAGAAATAAAGGACAAATGACCCACACCGTGATGGAGTAGTGATCACATTGCACCCGTCGATATCAAGATTCCCTAACAACAGAAAAAATACCGCACAAGTGAATTATGGCTCTTACATCCGGCTGTTCCATTTTCTGTGAAAAATGACACTTCAACTTCCCTGTTCAGAGTTCCGAACAGTACAGAAACTGTGATGGCTACACTTTCGCTGTTCTCATCAGTGGCATACTGTTTATTGTTGAAACCAATCACAACAACTACAAAATGAAGAGTAAGCAGAGAGAAATACAAAACAAATAAATAACAACATGCAATTTGCACAATAAAAATTAAAAAAAAATTTTTTTTTAACTATTTAATGTATTTTCCACATATATCAGCTTCACTATATTCAAGGTGGTCCCACCTAAACATGCCTGACTTCTCACAGTGCAATGGCATTCCAGAGAAAACTTTGTTCCCCTCATGTTGATATGCTACAATTGTACAAGATAGAGACCTTTTTTGGATATGCACTGTAAAATCAGACATTCACAAATTCTAACAAATTCATGGGGAAGACCACACACTCCTGACCAAACACGGACTATTTAAATTCCATTTGATCTATTCTTTACTCATCTTCATCCTTACCTTTGGCTTGATGTTATTTTAATAGGCAAACAGACCACCAGTAGCAGCAGATAAGTAGGTTAAACTAGCTAGCTAAGTGACCTGCTACCCTATAAGAACCATATCTCTGCTAAGTGTATTTAGCAAATTCATCAGGCTGGTGAGCTCATTGTCTGCTGTAGTCATGGACTCTCCTTCATCAACAAAGATTTATTCCTTTTAAAATCCCATCCTCTTCCTAATCCATTGTATTGCAGCTCCCCAAAATATAGATATATATCCAGTTTTCACTAATCCTAATTATCCTGGACACCATGTGATTAGGAACAGTTTGAGTCTCATATTAAAACTACATGCCAACCAGTAGAGTTGGCAGTCAACTTTCTTTATACTTGTAATTCTTTAAATACAGTCAGAAGCAATCTCAGACCATCATTGTAGTGCTAAGATACAGAGTTGATTTTTTTTTAAATGCATCTATTTGTATAGTTATAGAACAGTATGTTATGTATCATTCAATTATTGAAAGAGTCGACTACAGTGGTGCAACAGCTTCCTTCACCCAACAATTGACATGTAACTTCAGAATTAGCTGGAACATCAAAAGTGGTACTCACTACCCAATCATGCACTCATATTCTTCATCCAATAAGACAACTATAATCACTCCTGAATATTCCTAAGCAAGAAGAATCTCTACTCTAATGATGTTATACCTCTGTCTAGTATGAATACTGTAATGCTCAAATATAAAATTCCAGTTTGTGTGAGTCATTCCACTACAGTCCCAGTATTTATTCTTAGGCAATATGTGCACCAATAACCTAACTCTGCACACATTCCATTATACATACTAATATGTTGTAAGAAGTGAAGGTATTATAAATAAGTAACTCATATAGTATTCAACAATAAAGTGACACACTCAGTCAATACAATGTAGTGAAAACACAAGAGGTAGTGTGGTGTCATACATACCATCATCATCAGTGATCAGTACAGTGGTGGTGCTGTTCTGTACAGCCACAGGGAATAAGCCAGTCACAGGAGTGATAGCTACAGTCAGTTGCTCCACATTCTCCACTATAGTATCACCCAGCAGTATCAGCAACATAGACTTCTCCAGCTCTTCTTCAAGAAAAGTTATGGTATTGCTGAAGGCCAGATAATCTTCTCCAGCTGGAATAGGGAGGAGAGGGGGGGGGGGGGGGGGGGAGAGAGAGAGGTAATAATGCTTCCTATATATCCACAAAAAAAAATTATTCTCCAACTACGCACATCAAACTCAAATAGTTTGAAAATATTTAGTGTTTATATCTGGACAAGCATTAAAAATTTCAATAATAAAACACAAAATATTACATTTCTGCAGTTTGTAAAGTGTGTTTAAAGTATGCCCAAAAAAAATAACCAGCATCCCTACACCATGGTCATAATTAGATACATACAAAAAATAGTTATCAGTAAATGGGACAGTCGTTTTCCATGGAAGGCATTGGCAGACAGGACCACTCAATGTGTGGACTTCATCCTTGACTTGCCTCAATTAACATTAGACTGCACAAACTAATAGTAATTGAACATAAATGGTCAGTCTGAATGTGCCACATCTCCATAATGGTTTCCTAAAGCAACAATCTGGTTCTCATCCTTAATTGGTCTTGCGAATTCTTTTTGCTCCACACATACTATCTGCATGGCCAGGATCTACTGCCACAATTTAGCTAGCATGAATATTTAATTAAGCAGACATGGGCATGCTGCATTGCAGGGACAATAATATTCAATAGGAACAACACTAAATGAATGAAAAAAAGAAGAATTTGAAATTAAGAGGAGACAATTTTGTAAAGGCCACCTGTGTGGACCATAAGGAAACCACTAAGAAAGAGTTCCCCTTGGGAAAGACTAGAATTTGAACAATTAGAAACAGGGAATAATATCCATGGCAAGCATATTTTAGTGAACTGGGAAAAGTACTAATCAGAATTGTGAATTGGTTGATAGTGTACCAAAACATTATTGTAACTCTGTCCTATTAGATAGATGGAGAGAGAGAGAGGACAGGCTTACTGTCAGAATAATGAAGACAGGCTGTATAGTCTCTAAAATAGAAATACCTCATTTGTAATAAAAACTATTTAGCCAAATTATTTAATACGTCTAATAAGTAGATGAGAAATAACTCTTAAGTATAGTCAGTAGAGATGAAAGATCCAGAAGTAAAGAAGATTTATGCAAGTAAAATTTTCCATGAAGGCTTTGGGACTGATGAAGTAAGACTCACTCTATGCCTGTACCCTAGCTGAGTGCTTCAACTTGTCACAAAGAACCATTCCTTTCATTCTTAGAATAAAGATTTGGGAACTTTCCATGCAACTCTGAGCCATTACAAGTCAACAGGAGGAAGACAACAGGATAAACAAGTTGTATAGTAGATGACGATGTCTATTATCGGATCACATGTACCAATAGCTGTTCCGTCACTGGAGGCAATTTGTACCGACACAGGTCCGAGAGCTCCTGTTGTCTTCTCCAGGTTCAACATCACCACCCCTTCACCCTCCACCACCTCAACTCGGGTAGACACAAAACTAACGTTCATTACTGCAGGAAATATACAACACACATGCCAGAGTGAGTAATACAGTAGCTATAACATACATACATGCACAAAAGAATTGATACCCATCATAGACACTTGATTTACTCTTCATCAATTGAATCAACATTTTGAACACAACTGCTGAACAAGTTCATTACTAACTGAAAATCTATGGTTCAGTTTAAACTATTGTTTTATTCTAACAAAGAAAGACAATTTCTATACTACAACACTGACTCTGTAGTACAACAAGGAATGATATACTTCAGCCATAGTCCCCGAGGACATATGTATCTCTTGACTAAACACATGCTCCAACTGGTGCACACACATTACATCAACAAAGAGAGCAATAGCAACTTCATAATTTCGACAAGTAGAAGGTGAATTAAAAGTAGAATTGCATGATGCCGAATAGTGCATAGTGTGTTCATAAAATATGCAAACATTCGAATATATTCCACATTTTAAGAGTCTAGAGCACACCTGGTAGGTCAGGGTCATCATTGAGGATGGTTACTGTAGCCATGGCAGGTGAATCCACAAACAATCCTGGAGAGCTATAGATGTAAATCTCAAACTCTTCAGCAACCTCTGGAAACACGTCATCCACAATGGCAATAGGTATCACCAATTCAGTTTGACCAGGATTCAGATCAAACACAGCATCAATAGCAATGAAATCCACTCCATCTGTACGAAGAAAAATGTTTATCTAGTTTAAATAATTATCCTTGTACAGTTATTGCTACATTGTCCTGATCTACCATCTATAAATGTAATGCGAATACACAGCAGCATGCATGGAAAGATGTTCCAACTAAATACCTGCACAAGATGAAGAATGTCATGATAACTGAAATGTTTTCTAAAGCAAGGAATTTTCAACGTTCTAACACAGTATTCCATATTAATTTGTATGACTTCATGTGCAATCAAAGGAGCAATGACTACTCACTTGTTGCTGCAGCAGCTGTAGTGGGTTGCACTGTAGAAACTCGAACACTGCCAGGTGTGCTCAAAGGTCCACTTATGAAACATCGAACACTTGCAAATGATTGATTCTCGAACACATTAAAAGTATCACTAGTCAAGTATACTGTTGGCACTATGAATATAAAATACATAATATAGATGGATAATAAAGTATGCTGTGCTCTACTACATCAAGGAATGCTATACACATAAGAAAGAAGCATTCAAAATCATAACAGCAACCATTTTCACCAAATTAAACTATGAAATAAGTGAAGTATGAAATATCATGGCAATTGAACAGAACACATATAAAGCCTGGATCAACATCATACTGGGTTTGAATCTAGCTTTACACCATATTTATACTTAGTTCTATGGGAACACACATTAAACCAGCTTCAGACTTGGATTTAAGGCCATTGAGACATACAAGGAAAAGCAATAAAATAACTTAATTAAAATTTACTTAGATAATTTGGAATATAAAGAACATGTAATGCGTACGTGTTATGGGCTTCTGGTTCATGCCAGCAAAATAGCCACTTCCCAGACGAAACCCTGCCCAATAGACAATAGCATTAAAAGTGGCAGACAGATTCGTGTGTGAGAGAGCATATTGTCCACTTGTTACTTCCATCTGAGCAGCTGATCCACATGGAGTTTGTCCACTGCACATAATGGTTGTAAAAGAAATGTCTTCATTTAGGACTAGCCCATCTAGGCGAATTCCACTGGAATCCACTCCATATGGTAGAAGAAAATTAATGTAATAGTTCTCCAAACTACTTCCTGTGTTGGCTATCACACTTATGTTGTAGCTGGACCGATACTGCTCAATGGGAGGGATAATCACCATAAATGGATCACCATTAACATATCCACTCTCAAAATTACTTCCGACAGAGAGCTGAACTAGCAAAACTGGTCCAGTCGAATTAACGAAACAATAAACGCTAGAATTTATTGATACAGACCTAAACTCTCCTTTGTTCAAATTGAAATGCGTATCTTCAGAATTACAGGAAAAAACAATCTCAATTGCATCCTGTGCTGCTATAAATTTGAATACATCAAATGCATTTCTGCCAGCTATGGGTGCTGTGATGAAGGTATTCCCCCATGTGACGGTGGGTGGCACTTGTTCAACCAGTTTATCACAATAGTTAATATCATTAGGAACAGCTCCACACTCATGCCCAGTAATAAAGTTGATTGGTTTGTTAGAAGTCACTCTTGATCCAGTCAAATCATTTTCACTTGAAATAGACAGAGTTTCACCGGCATTTGACAATTTAATAGTTACTGGCATATCACGATTAAATACACCGGAAGACACTTGCTGAAGTAAGTCAGGAGCTGTGATTTCAACCGACTGAGTTAGAGTGATATTCAGTTCGGTGTTGTCTTCACAGGTGATGATAAGCAAGACACTGTTCCCTTGGATAAGATTAAACAGATTGTCATATTCATAATCATAGTCTGGGTCTATCACCACAGGGATTTCAGCAATAGGTGTTGAAACTCCATAGTACTCATAATAGCTATCTACAGGAAGGTGAACACAAGCAAGAGCTTTGTATGCATCAGCTGATGTAAACTCCTCATCGTATGCTATCACTGACAGTGGATGGTTAGTGGCTGAAACCACATGAATGGCTCGGTTCCGGATGCTAGGATTATTCACTTCATTGGCATCACTGTTCAACAGTACTTCAGTAGATTCTTGGTAAGTCACGCTGCCACTGGCACTGGTCACAGTGAATGCATTTTGATAATCACTGGTAGACAGAATTGCCAAATGAAAAAGTCCAACTTTAAATGACGGAGGAGGTTCAAAATTATCAAAGAGTCCAACAAAATATTCACTACCTTCAAAATTGAACTCCTCAGTACCTGAAAGTGCAAACATTGCAATAGTTAAATATGATATGCCATAAACTTAGAAATGAGCACTATATTGTTGAGTGTCTTAAAGGTTGTCTTCCAAACTAACAAAAAGATATCTTGCATTTATCAGAACTAGAGTAAGTACCTGTACTATGCACGGAATTCAATTTTGCTGGGTTTTGGATTCTGGGATCCGAATTTTTGAAAATGTTTTTGTTTACAAAAACATCCTTGCTGCAGGATGTGTGTACCCTGAAGAGTGTGTTTTTTTTTGGTATGGTGCTTTTATGATAAAGAGAATACACACACAAATATGGAACATACACTCAAATTGTTTTTAGCCTGACATGCACAGAATAAGAGGTGTGGCCAGGTGAGACCCAGCCTATGTTACTACCAGAGTCAAGTTGTGCATGCATGCCAAGTTTCAGGCCTGTAGCTCCATGCATTTTTCTGGCTAAAGTACCATTTCTGGCTTATTTTATATAGAAAGGGGTATGGTCATATAGACATACTTAACCATTCTCCTGGTGATATTAATTCTAAATATATATATATATATATATATATATATATATATGGGTTCAAGTGTCTAACTCCACTCGTTCAAGTGTGAATTGAGGACACAGATAGACAAACAGACCGACCGACCAACCGACCGACCGACCGACAGACAGACAGACAGATTATTCCCACTTTACAGTATAGATACACTGTATCTCCTTCGTAGAAATTTTACTAAGGGAAGTGCATGACATTTAAACAAACAAGAAAATTATATAAAATTTGTTCACACAAACTTCCTTGTACATTCGTTTCTTAATCACATGTTGTGAGCATCCTGTGATATGTGCACCAATAAGTTCCCAATTGAAAACCTGCTAGTGATATATATATAAGTACAGTTTATACATACTGAAGCATTCTTGGCAGAGAGAGTTAGATACACTGTAGAAAGAGAGTCCAGCTCCAGGCACACAACACTCTGTTCTCATTCCAGCAGCTTCACTGTCAGGCACTGTTTCTCCTGCACAACCTCTGCCCAAATAACACAAACCCTCAGAGACTGCAGGACACAAACAATAAAACACACCATAATGAATACTAAAACTAACAACACACTTGCAGCATA
Source organism: Lycopodina hypogea (assembly GCA_963969325.1). NCBI lineage: Eukaryota > Metazoa > Porifera > Demospongiae > Poecilosclerida > Cladorhizidae > Lycopodina > Lycopodina hypogea. The sequence continues at coordinate 5,801,681 of OZ017783.1, read as the reverse complement.
ATTTGCTAAGAAAGGATATGTTCATATGTTACAATGCTAAGGGTCTATCTCCTTCAAGATTGTATGCCGCCTTAAAAAAACATCTACAGTAATAGCCAGTTCCATTTGTAGCTGGGTGCTCTTTGTAGAGTTACAAAGTAACTTGAGAAAATTTGAATTATTAGCTTTTGATACATCACCAGTATTGGGATAAATGACACAAAATCCCTAAAGCTTGAGCATTCCCACCTTGATCACCAATGTGTTCTTGAATATGTTGGCGCAGACAAACCAGTTTTTGTGTTTTTGTCTTACAGGCTAATCTTGACTTCATACTTCAAGAAAATATGTTGTTACAGTGTATTCAGCTTTTCTCTACTCCCAGCTACCAATTATGCTCCCAAGATACCAATTATGCTCCCAGCTACCAATAATGTTCAAAATTATGCTAGAATACTTGGGAAGCCCTATCCAGGAGTGAGTTCAGGTTGTGAGTGGAAGGAATACACCATTACAGATGTGGTTTTCAAACGGAACATTACCATCTGTTGGGTTTTGTGCATCTGATAAAGAACATCTGCAGACCATGCACATTCTGAACTAACCAGCACATATAGTAACCACATCACTTCTTTCTGTTATGTATTGTGTGTTTGTTATCAACCAGTCTTTGCAGCAACTACTGTGTGTAGTAGGAAAGAAAATTTTTTAAAAACAACAAACAATATTTAAAGAGAACAGCATGAGATACATTTTCCCCCACATAATTCCATCTACATGCACCTTCTATTTAAAGAGATTTTTTTCAATCTCCTCCGGGTATCTTTAAGATTTCGGTACTCACTTTGAACCTGCTTTACAGCAGTAATTTTAGGTTGTGTGACATACTGAGTAAAATAATATGATTAAGTGTGTTTTTTTCCAATTGTACTTTTTTTGGATTACTTCTTTATTTGTTAATAAAGAAAGTTTGGGAACAACCAATAAAGACAATGGTGGTCTTGGAGACTATACCTTGGTCATAGCAGACTCCTAAATGCTTATGTGGTCAATTGTTTGTCGTCACTAGTAGCCGGTGGGTGACACATGAAATTTGGACTCTAAGGCAATTTAAACACTAGGAAATTAGGACACTCAGTGTCCAGACCTCCCAGTAATTCTGGACGCTTCTAGGAAATTTGAACGCTATAAACAAAGTGGATGAGTAGGAGCAGTATACCAAGCTGTTTACACATTTAAGAACTTGATAATTCCCCCAAGGCTTAAAAAAAGCAAACAAGTGTTCTTATGAAGAATAAACTATATATTCTAAAAATGGCATTCTGTTCTAATGTGGCTAGTTAAGAATATTGTTAGAGTTTTAATTTATTGTATCATATCAGGTCAGTTACTGTTTTGAATCATTGCTGATGTTTAAGTAAATGTAAGGAGCAGGTTATTAGCTGAATGTAGAGGAATTGATTGCTTGATGGTAGAAAGATATTTTGACATATGTACAAATATGGTCATTTGATGGAGCCTGTTTAAACACATTCATGATGAGGAAGGTAAGCTATTTATAGTGAGTTGAGCCTTTACGTTTTGTTGTTCAGATTGTCTTTGAGCTTTAAAGTAATTTTGATACTTAAAAAAATCAAGAGTGTTGCAGGTTCAAGTGCATGGGTCCAAACCTAATATTTTGGAACCAGGGTTTGTTACAAACTCCAATAAAGACACTGCTGCATATTTTACTTGCTGTTTTTCCTTTTCTGCTGATTCGCTCAGTGCTGCTTTTCCCATCACATACACTTGGGTTCTTTGAGGTTTTATTCTTCCTAGCATAAGCCTGGAAATAACTTTTCTATTTTTTTTTTCAAAGGACTATTGATATGCTTTAATACGCTTGGTGCACAGTGTGGGAGACTCTACAAATTACACCAATTAATGATTGAACACAAAACTGACATGACATGATATTCCCAACTAACCATATTTCAAGTGCTAATGTGCAATCCTACCAGACCAAGTGGTGTTCTCTTGAAAACTTTAAAATCATAGTAAGTATGGGCCTATGAGCAGCGTTAAGTACAGGTCTCCAATGGGTTACCCCTCCATAGACATGGTGTGCTCTCCAAATGTCCTATAGTAGACTTCTCAGAACTAGACCCTTGAAAGAGCAACATCTTCTACACTAAAAGATCAAGGGTCCCAATTATCTAGGACCAATTTCCTAGGAGGCATCCTTATTTTCTAGGAAATTTGGATGCTAGGGTCTTAATTTCCTAGAAAGTTCAGACACAGCATCCAAATTTCCTGTGACACTGGACAAGAACAGTGAAAATTTTGAGCCTCACACTGAATGACTATACTTAGTGCCATTATATGTATGTGTGTGTATATATATATTATATATATTATATATATATATATATGTTTTAAAACTGATTAGCCATTTAAAAAAAAATTTTTTTTTTTTTTAAATACCCTCTTTTGAATTTCATTCAAGATGTAATTAGCTAAAATAACTGATCTTTCACACATGTAAACATTAACATGATACAGACATGAATTAGAATGTGACTATTGGTGATGAGGAAAGGAATTAATTAATCTAGACATGTTTCAGGTCTGCAGTTTAAAATCTACAAATAATGGTAAGGAAATGGCAGGGGAATTAGCTTTCAGTAAAACACCTATTCATGTTAGCTATTTTACTCCGTGAGTAACATACCAGGTTGACTGAGTGACAATGAAACAAGGCCTAACAGCAAGCCAGCATGAACAATCATCTTGGAAGAACCCAATCCAGGCAAGCGTTGCCAGATAATTTTCTGTGCAGTAAACACAAATATTTATGAAAAGTGCTCAGTTCAGCCCCTCCTCTTTCAAGGGGCACTGGTGGTAGGGTCTTCCGTTTTTTGGAATTCTGGTTAGCAGAAGCTCAAATAAAAGGAAAAAAAAAAACTTTGACCCCGAGAACCTTACCCCCACCCCTGCGGTCCTCCGCCTTGCATTGTAGCAACTGGAGGCAAGGACTCCATAGAATTTTGGACGGAATCCTTCCTCTAGCTATAGAGACATATCAGTAGTCCAGGAAAAACAGGGTTTGACCTCAAACTAATTGCAACAAAATGTTTATCACTACAAATCAATTCTATATTGTCCTCACAATGACATGCTAGAAGTCCAGAAAAATCCAGTAGTGGAAAGGTGACTCATTTTTATAAATCCAATATAGTCACCAAATGGACTATTCAGATTTGACTATTCAGATTTATTTGGTCCTGAGTTTTTCTTCTGGTTCATTATTTTGATTTTCGTTAAAGTGTATATCACAATATAATATGTATTATTTTTATTTGCTAATCAATAAGGATAATCCTGTCCTTATTTGGTAAGGATCATAATGAATAAACCAAATGATTTCAGTTGGAGCAGCTGATTTAGTTTTACTCAATTACACTAACTTCCTATGAATATGATTCAAATTGAATTTGAGTTACTTTGATAACAGTTTAAAGTTAAAAATCACCACAGGAAAGCAGGTCAGAAACAGTGAAAGGTAGAACCTAAATACACATTCTGTGTATTAGACAATCTACCTCACACTCCCTGCAGAAATACATAATGAAGAGCTGTGCTATTTGTGGTGAGCCAACAATCCATAGTTGAGATGACACTGTTATGCTCAGAGAAAAGGACAGTGATCAGGCCAGTAAAATAAAAGGGGGGGGGAAGTGAGGCTGCTATCTGAAGTGGTGGTTTTCTCAGGTACTTAAAGCTGGAGTGTTCACTTCCGATGTCTACCCTTAGTGGTTATGGTGTTGCTGATGCAAGCCATGTAGCTATGTTCAGTAATTTTGATGGCAACTTGTGTCAGTGATAATCAGGTTGGGACCTTCTGTTGGTTATGGAGATTTAATCATCATGATATAGATAATAGTGGTGGTCTGGATATTGGACATCTAGTTAACTTAATAGGAGGCAAGGCATGCTGGGAGAAGAGGGCAACTTCCGGAAGTTATGATCTTCCAAGTACTTGAAGGCACAATGTCCACTCCAGGCACTAGCCAGGGGAGGGGTTCGACGGAACCCCCCTTTTGGATCCCAAAAAAAAGAAGAAAGGAACAATAATAATATAAATAAATAAATCAATCAATCATTTAAAAATAATAATTGCCCCTTTAAATACACGCGAGCGCACACGACAAGAGTCACGAGCATTACAAGCAAGCGCGCACAGCAAGCCTCATGCACCTAGTGTGTTCAGTTTTGAAGTGTTCTGGAGTGTTCAGTTTTGAAGTGTTCTGGTGTGTTCAGATTTGAAGTGTATCCGGTTTAATCCTAGTTCTCTCAGTGTCTCACTACCGCTGTTGCATGTGTAACTTACTGTGACCAGTATCCTACGTGTTTTTTTGTAAGACCGAAGCAAAGCTCGCTAGGGAGAAGGCTGCTATCAAAAGTGGTGGTCTTCTTGACTACTTCAAGCCCAAGTGTTCACGTCCTACTTCTTCTAGTGGTGATGGTGTAGCTAATGTGAACGATGTAGCTGTTGTTAGTAATTTTGATGATGAACAGTCACCTGTCAGTGAAGATGTTATCTTGGGATCATCTGGTGATGGTGTTACTAATGTGAGCCATGTGGGTGCAGTTAATATTTTTGGTGATACACAGTCACTTGTCAGTGAAAATCTTAGCTTGGGATTATCTGCTGCTACTTGTGAAAGCATTGATGCTAATAGTTTAGGTGGGAGGAAGAGGGCATCTTCCAGGAGTGGAGGTCTTTGCAAGTATCTGAAGCCGCAAGGTTCACTGCCCATTTTTAGTGTCAGCAATGATAGTGTTGCTAATATAAGCAGTGTGCCTATAATTAATTCTGATGATACCTGTGTTAGTGATAATCCTAGCTTGGGAACTGCAGCCAGTAGTGCAAATTTAGATCTAGATGGTAATGGTAGAATTGATAATTGTTCTCAAGAAAGTCATGATGTTGGTTTATTCATTAAACCAAATATGACCACTGCTGAATTAAATAATGCAGTAAAGTCTTTGGATAAAGATCAAGTATATAAACTTATCAAACATCATTTCGTTCCCTCTGAAACTTTCCCTTTCCCCAAGGAGTATAGCGCTGGTTGTAACAGGTGCTTTCAGGCAAAATGGTTGAAAAAAATATTCTTGGTTGGTACATAGTAAGGTACTGGATGGTGGGTTTTGTATTTTCTGTAGTTTGTTTATAAAAGATAGGAGTAAATACGGAGTTTTAGTTAATACGCCTTTTAAAAAATTGGTCAAGGTGAATAAAGTAGTAGGTGGTCATTCCTCTAATGAGTACCATCACAACACAATGGCAGACGCTAGTGCCATTCTTCAATCTGTGGAAAATCCAGAGAAAAATGTAGATATATGTATTAATTCTATATTGGAAAGAACTATTAAGGAAAATAGACATATAATTCAATGTTGTGCTGAGTGCATTTTATTTTGTGGGCGGCAATGCCCAGCACTTTGAGGAGATTGTGAGGTATCTGGAGCTAATGGGAACCCAGGGAATTTTTTGGCCTTGATGAAGCTATTGGCTAAGCATGACCCCGCCATAAATGCTCACTTAGAAAGTCCTAAGCTAAGGAATGCGTCTTACGTATCACCGCATATACAAAATGAATTAATTAATATAATAGGTAAGAATATAATCCAGAAACATTTAGTTAATTAAGTAGTAAGTGCGAAACATTTTTTGATAATGGTAGATGAGATAACTTCTTTTAATAAAGAGGTAATGCCTCTATGTGTTCGGTTTGTAGACTCTAACTGTGACATAAGAGAGGAGTTTTTGCAGTATTCTATTTTGACTAGAGTTACTGGTAAAACTATTGCTACTTGTGTCCTTGATAGCCTTAACCAATTAGGTCTGGTTGTTAAAAATGTTCGAGGACAAGGGTATGATGGAGCATCGAATATGTCCAGTGAGCGGATTGGATTGCAAGCGATGATAAAGCAACATTCCCCATTAGCTGTATATACCCATTGTGCCGGGTAGTGCTTGAACCTTGTAATTAGTCATTCTTATAGTATACCTATAATTCGAAATGCTGTAGATAAAATTAAAAATGTGTGTATGTTTTTCTTAAATAGTCCTAAATGGAGTCAACTTTTAATTGAAATAGTAATGCTAATGTAGTGGAGTCTAGTAAGAGGGCACCTCTTCTAGACTGTGTAAAACTAGGTGGGCTGCAAGGCACACTGCATACCAACATTTCCACAATTGTTTTAAGTTTCTTGTCATGGCATTTGAAGTCATTGGCCTTGGACTGCACAAGGAAAGTCTTAGCACAGACTTTGCTTTGGCTTTTTGGGACCCTGAGTCACGAACTAAAGCTACGTCCATGTTGTATAGCATAACTGATTTTGAATTTATAGTTACTTTTGTAAGTGTGTATAATTTTCTTTCACATTTGGCAGGAATTACTTTAAAATTACAAAGTAAAACATTAGATATAGTAGATGCATATAATGGAATTAGTAGTATAGTGACTTTATCGGTCATTGAGACAAAATATTGATAATAGTTTTTAAACGTTTTTGAACATGCTAAGAGAATGGCTACAGCTGTTAATGTAGAACCGATTAAGCCAAGAAGTTGTAGTAGGCAGAGAAACAGGCCAAATGTAGTAGCATGTACAGTAGAGGAATGGTATAAAATTAATGTAGCTATACCATTTATAAATCATATTTCAGATTTAGAATCTCGTTTTTCTTCGCATGCGAAAACAGCGTCTTTGCTACTTTGTCTTGTGCCTTCATTAATTGTAAAAAAATTACTGTTGACTTTGCAGATTTAATTGAATTGTATAATGATGATTTACCCTCTCCTGAATTATTCAGAGTTGGCTTTATGGAAGCATAAGTTTGCATCCACCCCTGATGGCAACGTTCCCTCTACTTGCTCTGCCGCTATGAAGATGTGTCATGAATTGATTTTTCCTAATGTTTTTATTTTATTAAAAACTGCGTGCACTATACCTGTCACCTCATGTGAATGTGAGAGGAATGCCAGTACTGTCCGCCGTCTCTGTAATTATATGCGCTGCACAATGACTGAGGAAAGATTCACATCTTTAGCTTTGATGCATACAATATACTGGTAATGAATGCATAATCAATGACGTCATGAAGCATTATCCTTGAGTGGTATAATCATCATATTGGAGTGGTATAGTTTACCACACCTGGTATGTTTGTTGTGTTTGTTTCACTTATTGATTAGAATTAACATGTCTAGATTTTGAGTCTTACATTCTTTTAATTAACTGGTAGTATATTTTTGTCTATATATATATATATATATATTGTTGATTTCCCCTTCTTTTTTTATATAATAGTTTTTCTCTTTTTCTTTGGTTGCATACATAGTATATCATCAGTTCTTCTTTTGAAAAAAAAATTTTTTTAATTTTTTATTATATACTTTTTTTTCATATTTTTTTGATTGCATACATGGGCCGGTATAGCATCAGTTTATTATGTTACCTGTCATTATTCTAAATGACACATTGCGGATTGTCACTGGATGGTAGGAGACCAACAAAGACTGTTCCTCCCCATGCTGGCTGGAGTAACACCACCAGATATGGATGTGTTGCATGAATAGTTAAGTTAACAACTTCCGCTAGCGAGAATACCCATCATCTTCTCCATCACCAAATATCTGCTGCCATCTCGCTCGGACCACAGATGTTCAAATCCTGATGTCCTTCAACCACCACACAGCACATCTACTTGCAGACAACTTCCACCCAAATGTGGCCTGGATTGATCACATCAACAAGGGCCCACCTCTCATACACTCCGCATGCCCAGAACCAAGTCCATCATTACCATCAGGAGCTGACCTACCACACAATGAATGGGTGAGGCTGAACCGCCTCTGCTCTGGCACTGCCCAAGTTGGCATGTCGCTACAACTCTGGGGATTGTAAGTGTCTCTGCCACTTGTGCAGATGGTCATCCAACTCAGCCGGTGGCCCACAGTGACAGAACGTTCCAGGTTTAAAGCACCAGACCCAGAAACAATCAACTGGCTTAGAGAACTGCCAATCGAACTATGATATGATTGATTTGATTTGCATACGATTATATATATATATATATATACACTTCTTTTTTTCTGACAAAATTTCTATTGAAACTGGACAAAATTTTAAAAAAATTTTTTTTAAATTTAAATCTACACGTGTTGATATTTAATCATATTTAATCATTATACTACGATATAGAAGTTTTACAACACGAATTGTCCACATATTTTTCTTTCTAATTAAGAAGAAAAGCATCATCACTCTGATTGCCCAAAGTGTCCAGTTCCGTTGCACTGTGATGGAGGTCAGTTGAAGGTTGTCGGCTGGAAGTCCACACTTGACACTATACATACAAATTCACATGTATATATAATTATATATAACACGACATATATGACCATAATTATACTTTTGAAAATTGTATAATACTTGGGAATGTGGGACACTTAAACATGTCATTAAGAATGTCATTGGAAAGAATTTGAACTAATTTTTCATTTGGCAATAAAATTAAGGGTGGGGGTGAGTGACAAAGATTTGGTACATATTAGATATCTCATGAATAATTAATGAAAATTAGGTTTTATATCCCCCACCCCCCTCAAAAAAAAAAAGAAAAAGAACCCCCCTTTCAAAAATCCTGGCTACGGGCCTGGTGATGGAGTCAATCATATGCTGTCTCCCTGAAATGAGTTTTGCCAACTTGAGAGGTCTGTTACTCTGATTCATTATAGTAAGAATTATTTATTACATTGCATTGTATTTTATTTATTTATTTACCCTAAGCAGCGAAGTCTTAGTACCAGCTGAGAAACTCCAAAATAAGAAAGAAAAGGTGGGGGAACGCCCCTCTATCGTAAAGACCAGCGAAGTGAACGGGGATCAAGAGACGAGGGCCAGGAGTAGGCGTGGCTTAGAGCTGCTGAGTTGAGGTGCCGAATACTCTCCCGTAGCTTAACCCTTTACCTAACCCCTCTGCCGGTAAAATCGTGCTAACGAAATCCTATTCGTCTCTCTGGTGCTGCTTAACTCAATCTCTGGTGCTGCTTTACTCAATCGTGATGGAAGCTGTATGGCGCTATTTCAAGGTATGTATTTCTTTAAAATACAATTGTACCATTATGGAGTCAGCCAGGATAAATAAACTCATAGAGGAGATCTATTCTTTCCAAATCAGGCCATATACTGATGACCATTACCTAACCCTGAGGTGTGTTCCTTTTCCTCTCCTTCCTGGAAAATTCAGCTATAGTTTTTATACAACCATTGCCTGGGCCCTACCATTACCCTAACCAATTCTCTGCCATTCTCTGCCATTCTCTGAACCTACCATTATCATTATTTTGTCCCAAAGCTCATTGCATTCAATTTATTTTATGGTACTGGTGGTCATCAGAATGTCAGCATGCAACTGAAAAGGAAATGAGTTCAATATTTGAACCAACCAATTAAATATATAAATATTTATATAAAACGTGTATGCATGGTAGAGATTTTTAGGGGAGGAGCATTTGGATTTTTTTTTTGCCTCCCCATCCCCTACCCTTTTTTGCCTTTTTTTAATGCAACCCCCTGGAGTTTTTATGGACAAATTTGAGTTTCAAGTTCCAATGCTCATAAACTCTGAACCGTACTCCCCTGTGTAGTTGTTTCATGCTTAAAATGTTGATCTCTCGGTGTGCATTAAATAAAATTAAAGAATATTGGTGGAGGAGGGGAAAGAGTGATGTGTGATGACGGTGGTTTGAAACGTGTTCAAGTGGGAAGGTGATTTCCAACAACTCTTGCACCAACTAGCAGTATTTCATTTGACCACGAAATGTTTTATACAATAGCAACTCTTAACATTGAGATAGCTAAAAAATTTAAAAAAATTTTGCTTTTTGGTAACTCGAGACTTCTATACTAGCAGGAAATCGGCCACCTGCAGTAACAAACATGTTTAGTTTGCTTAATGTAACATGTAGGGATTATTGACACTAATCTTATTAATCATACAATTATTAAACATGCCAAGTTTCTGTGATAGGTTGTATGATTATCACCAAACCACATCCATTGAAAAAGCCACAGCCACCCGATCTGAACGAAACTTTTTCAAGGACATCCAGTGAGGTGCCCTAATCAATCCCTGAAAGTTTCGTGAATATCCTTCGAGATGTTTGAGAGGAGTTAAAGTCCACACATATAGACAGGCAGACAGGCAGGCAACTGAATTATGAAGTATAGTAAGATGATGTTAGCTTTATTATATAGTAAAATTTGTGAAGAATGCACAAAGCACTTTAATGTTGGTTAGGTATGGACATTTTCATGCCACTGTCACCCCCCCCCCCCCCCCCCCCCAAAAAAAAAAATAATAACAAAAACATCAAATAATTTAAGCATACCAAATAATATATCTTTTCAGCTCAGAACCACTCCTATGTGAGATTACTTCAGGTATTATGAGCTTTCAAGAAATCGAAGCTCAATCTCAGCCTTATATATCTTGATTTCACTGGTAGAATTAAAATGCAGTATGGGGACAATAAAGAATCATTAGGTTTAGGTTGTATATGAGTTTATACAACAATCCATCAGGGCTTTCTGTTATGGACTTCTCTTGCAAGTGTGAATCAGACATTATCTATGGAGACGTAATTACTACCTTTGTTATATCAATAAAAGTTATGGCAATTATTTTGGGCCGTCAGCCGGTGTGGCGAGTTATTTGTACCATAATATCAGGCTGCATGCGTAAACCGGCTTGTACCTTTTTTCTCTCTCCCTTTTTTACAAGAATGATTGTCTCATTTTTATATATCTGTCAATTTTCCCACACTCGCTTGTTGTAGGTTCAGCTTCCTGGATATCTCCGCACCTTGCCACTTCCAAAGTCCATTGCAGAAGTACCTGATCTCACTCGCAATGAATGGATGACCCTTCTGCCCTTCATCCTGTTTCTAATCATTTTAGTTTATCTTGCCATCTCTCCATTCTTCACTTTATGTGGGGGTAAGAAGCTACCTCGTCCAAGGATCAACCGTAAACAGCGAATGGAAGAAGATAAAGTCACTAACACTTTTGATATTGAAGACCTTGCAAAGAATAAGAACGAAGTATTCTGTCGCTGCTGGAAGTCCAAAAAGGTTAGACTGAAGAACTTTTATTTTGCTATGAACTTCTTTAATTATTACTAGAGAAGTTCCCATCCTACGGATGGAAACAAACCCCCCCCCCCCCTGAAAGGTATTTTAGCATAGCACCCTTCCTATGGACATAGACAACAAAGACCTCTTAATATAATAGTAGATTTATTGTTTGCTATCTCATCCCAAATGCTTGGGCGGGTTCAAAAGGAAGTAATAAAGAAAAAAGAGCTGGAGGTGGTTTGGGCACAGTTTTGCTGACGTATGTGTTTACATATTTGTACTAAGTTGGGTGGTTTACTTAGACATAAAGTTGTGACCACAATCAGGAAATTTGGTTGGGGAAATAGCCCCACGGGCAGGGTTTTACTTTGATCTTCACCAAATTTCCTTATGACCACCCCAGGGTGACCCTCATTAAACCCTGTATATTTGAACCCTTTAGGTCCAATTGTCTGAGAGGAGTTAGCGTAGAAACCGATCTTCACCAAATTTTGTCATAACGTCCCCAGGGTGACCCCATCAAACCCTGAAAATTTGAGTCCTTTAGGCCCAATAATCTGAAAGTAATTATATGACAAACGAACAAACAAACGAATGAATTGAGAATTATAGTAAGATGATTAGGGGAAAAAAAGGTAAATTAAAGAGGAAAAGGATTTGCAGTAACTTTGCAAATATTATGTCCAATAAAAGAATTGTAGAACCTCATTTTGCTCCCTTTTTTTTTTTTTAATCCACCACAACCAGGCACCAGTGGGAGGGATAATCTCTTTGACATTTATCACAAGTTTGGCGCAATGTGATAAACCCTCAACCATGCCCATCCAATGGTATCCTTTAGTTATATTTTATTTACATTCTCCCACAATTTTTCCCCTTATAGTGAATACATCATTTAGGAATACACTCACCAGATTGGCACTTATCACATATTTGGCAATTTTGACATCTCTACCATATGCTCATTCAATACTGTATCGTTAGATATTCTGCCAAAGTGGCCTTCATCAGAATGGCACCCTTGAATCACTTTCATTCTTTGGTGCTTTGTCACCACCTACAATAGTATTTGATCAAATCATTTAAAAATATTCTTTGAAAACCTTCTTTACCTGCAAAATTTTATTTGTCTTGAAATGTATAGCTACTAGAAAAAGTCCCCCTTCTACGGATAGAGATAAAAGTTTTGCTGACCTATATGTTTCCACAATTGTGGTTTGTAGTAAGTGGGATGGTTCACTTAGGCATAGAGTTGTTACCCCAACCAAGTAATATTAAGAGAATAAATAGCCCCCATTGGCAGGATTTTATTAGTCTGATCTTCACCAAACTTCCTTAGAGCCACCCCAGGGTGACCCCCGTCAAACCTGAAAGTTTTAGCCCTTTAGGCCCAATCATCTGGGAAGAGTTAGTGAATAAACCGATCTTCACTCAACTTTGTTCTAAGGGCAATTCCATGAAAAGTGAAACCAAGCTTTAAAATTAAAAAAACTGTTTTATTCCAATAAGTTTGGTATCATTGAAAAGCAAAGACCTTCTAGTTGCTGAATATGTAAATAATTTTGTAATAACTTTAGTTTACAGAAAGTTATTGCCTTTTTTGTTGAGGGCCGTAGCTAATTTTTAAAAAAGGATAGTTTTTGCTTGTAGCATTTCATAAGCAATATCTATAGAATTTAAATACTTTTCTTCAGCATCATAGGTTGACTGAATCAGTTCTAGGCTTCTTCAGATGAGGTTAGCCTAAAATGAGTTTGTCATAAAATTCTCACTTTTATTGTACATTCTTTTGGGTTTTTATTGGCATGTACGTCCATCACAAAATAAAACCTTTATTTTTAATAGCATAAATTTGTTTTATTTTTATTATTTTCTGTTTAAGGTTATCAATAAGCTTCCCAATAGACACTTATTCTGCTATTTACTTTTAGACTTCTACTTTTGATATAGCCAGAAAGTATGTGTTGGACGTACAATATTTGTGTACATCCATCACGTACGTCCATCACAAGCATATATGATGTATTGTATGATGAAATCACTGAAGGTATAGTTAAGTAGCTTTGGTCTAGATAACACTGTACTGGTGGTAAACCATTTACAAGAAAAAAAACTCTAGTACATATAAATATTACAGCATCTACCTGGCTAGATCTGTCATGTGATCCATGGTACAAGTCACACCTAAAACATTGCACCTGCAAAAATCCCATGTGTTTGAAAAGAAAGAGATATAATAGTTACTATGCTAAGCTGTAAAGAAAGGCAGGCCAAGAGGAGGGCAAGCATCAAGAAGGACAAGGATGACTCAGAAGGGCATCCTATCTGTGCAGTGTCTCTGTGTGTTGGCCTATGCGTGGTAGTGGACTATGATGGAGAGAATTTTCCAGGAGAGCTAACATGCTGCAATGGTGATGACCAGTGTGAGGTCAGTGCAATGCACAAGAGTGGCAACCACTGGAAATGGCCAAAAGTCGTCGACAAGATTGTCTATGCAAGAGACGACATAGTGCATACCACCTGTCCTCCAAGAGCAACAGGGCACCGTGGATAGTTCCTTTTTGACTAGCAATGCATAGTTAGCATTAATTATACTCCACAGCTGTGCTGTTGCATGTATCAATTAGTGATGTAATCCCTTACAAATTACAGCTTCAAAAAATGTAATAATTAATTAAGTAATTGATTAAAAAAGACTAACAAAATGAGAGAAAAATAAACAACTTCAAGTCAATCATGTAGCTCGTATATCGGCAAATTCATTTTCAAGTTACTTCCAACATTAATACACACTAAGATTAATGCTGTTCCTAAAAGTGGTACTAGCTGGAAATGGTCCAAACATGTTGACAAACACTGGTGATGATTTAGTGTGGTGGTAGTATCTACAAGTGTGAAATGTAACTATTTCCTCCCCCCCCCCCCCTCCTCCAACCAACTAAAGTGTGCAGCAATGGACAGTTCATTATTAATGAAGAAGTCTTACTATTCCTATTTATTTTACTATTTAACTGGGAAATGTGGAGATTGCCTTCACTACATTTGGACTCGTACGTCCATCGCACGAGTTATGTATGTCCGTCACAATATATAAAATTTATTTTTAGAATGAAAAATTTTTTTCACTTCTTTTAAGCTTGTGACATATCTACCCAGGTGTGTTAGGATTAGTTTGATACCAAATAAAGGTTTATTCTTTCACACAATTCACAGAATTTTTAAACTGAACAATATAGATATCAAAAATGGAAGTTTTCTGCATATGTCCGTCACGCCCCAATAATGGTTTCTCCTGCCCAATAGCTAACTAATATCCCAAGTCTTTTATATGGGTAAACACCTTCAATAGGCCTTACAATAACTAAAACATAAAATTAATCTTATGGACCACCTGTATGGAAGTGATTAGGAATTTAACTGTCCGAATTGTATGTCCATCACTATGGAACTGCCCATAACGTATCTAGGGTGACCCCCATCAAACCATGAAATTTTGAGCCCTTTAGGCCTAATCCTGTGGGAGGAGTTAGAGAACATACTAATCTTCACCAAACTTCTTTATAAAGCCCCCAGGGTGACTTCCATCAAATCCTGAAAATTTGAGCCCTTTAAGCCCAATTGTCTGGGAGTAGTTACCGAACAAACAATTAAGAGCAATTTGGCGTAAGTTCCATTTTTGGCTCCTTTTTTGTCTGACACGAACAAATAAAGGAGTATGGACTTATAGACATTCTTTAAATTTTCCCCTGGTGACACTGATACCAAATATATGAGTTCATGGATATAACTACATAGGTCCAAATGTTTTATCGAAATACCATTTTTGGCATTTTTAGCCTTACACACCCAGAGGAAGAGGTGTGGCCAAATAGGACCTACCCCATGTTACTCCCTGATTAAAGTTGTGCATGCATACCAACTTTTAAGCCTGTAGTTCCATGAATTTTTCTGGCCAAAATACTATTTTTTTTGGCTCTTTTTCAGCCCTATGGGCGGAGTTTTAATCCGACCTTCACCAAACTCGCTCTAGACCACCCCACAGTGCCTCCCATCACCCACTCAAAAAATTTAAGTCTGGTAGGTTAAAGCATCTGGGAGGAGATAGCGAATATACGTACATGCAGATGGACAGACAGACTAATAGAGAGACAGATAAATTGTAAATTAAGATTTTAAAAATAATGAATTAATGAAAATTATATGCAAATCAAAAAGGTCGCACTGATCTACACTGTACATCTGTATTTCCTTATATAAGGTTTTCTTTCCCCCCATACGCACGCACACACACACACACACACACACACACACACACACACACACACACACACACACACACACACACACACACACACACACACACACACACACACACACACACACACAATCTGATTCCATTGATCAACAAAGCTAAAACTTTGATAGTATTCCTTTTCTACCATCCTCACTAATATCTTAGTCTCGGATGTTGAACTCATTGTATGAGATGTTTGCTATAAAAATTTATAAAGTTACAGTAATTTTGTTGATTTATTCTCTGCTCAGTTTCCACACTGCGATGGCTCCCACAAAGATCACAACAAGATAACTGGTGATAACGTTGGACCACTGATCATCAATGCTAAGAAAAAAGTTTGAAATTGAAAAGCCAAGGGAATAAACACAAACTTCTTGGTTAAATGTGGACTCTGTGTTACTTGATCTCCATATAGCATGATGTGATCTTATTAATTTCGTTTATAGGGCTACATACAGCTTAGTATGCATGTATGTATGCTTTTGCTGATCTGATATGAATTGATATTGTTTTAAAATGAGATGTATTTCTTCACTGTTGATACTTCTACTTTTAACTTATGGGGGGTTTGTTATTCGTTGTTAGTTGTTTTTGTTTTTATTATTATTATTATTATTAGCAGGCAATTATGGGCCACAAGTGCGTGTAGGGTCCACTTATATAGGAGTACTAGAAGATATATCCATTGTGGGCCAGCATTTAATGATTCCGATAGATGATGGAACACATTGATTGTGTGTTGCTATGCCAAGTGCTTTCTGAGTGCTTTTGGTTACCAAAATCATATGCATCATAAGACCCTTTACCACTGTCAAAGGAGAGAAGTTACCTGTATATGGTTAGGCAATCAGCATGATTGGCTGCAAGTTGGTGTGAAGGTTTGAATAGTAGCTCCAGTGTAAGTAACACCAGATTATATGTGCTGCCATACAAGTGCTATAGTTGCTGCACGTATATGCTGTATAAGATCCTTTACTGCTATCAAAGAGCCCTCTTTAATAGGAGGGGAGCATCACACTGTAGAAGTCAGAGCTGCATGTGGTTAGGCATGATTGGCTGCCAGTTGGTGTATAGCCATGAATAGTTGCTCCAGTTAAAACAATTGAAGTTAAAATGTCAAAATTTGATGAATTTTTTTATTTTTATTTTTTTTAAATTTTTTTAACCATTTTCTGGGATTGGAAGAAATATAAAATAATCGTTGTTTAATTGACAATGGTATGCTTATCAAACGTATCATCGAATTAAAGTTCTGATCGTTAATTTGCCACTGATTTTATTATGCCATTATTAGGTGAGAGTATTGTTCTAACTTGGTCTCTCAAGCACAAACCCTTGGCAGCAGCAGAGTTGCTTATAATTTTTTCTTCCTCATCACTATTCATGTTTGTTGGTAAGGGGTCTGTGCTTGCAAGATTTGGCATTGGTTGTGAGTCAGGGTTTTATCTAGGATTTTTTGGAAGGGGGGAGGAATACCGAAATCAACCAAATGTTGTGTTAGCTAAATTTTGAAGGCAATACATAATGACTGCATTCTAGTGACTTTCATACTAATATAACTTTTCAGTATACTTCTTCCAAACCTTTAAAGGAGCCTTGATCCACATTTGGTGCACATGATTGTCCTCCACTACACACAGAACAAAACATATATTCAGCGCCAGGCTGCTCATCATACCCAGCCCACCAGTGAGCTTTCTGATATATATTCTGGTCCATAAAACAATTTCTGTTCGTTGTTGGCATAGAAGTGTATGCCTCACTAGAAGAATCTGATCTTAATCATGCTGAGGGACTATTGCTACTCTATCAGTTCAAGGATATTTTTCTATTGCTCACTGGATCACATGGCATTTGTTAACCTGCTGACACACAAGCTTATTATTGATAATCCTAGAAGACTTACTGTATGACCATGTAATTTAAAATTTTTTCTATTTATATTAAGTTACTAGCAGCGTATATCAGCGTTGCACAGGCCAATTTCAACATGAAACATCACAGAACCATTCAAAACACCATTTCTGTACATTATACTTCATTCAAGTAAAAGCAGCTCACAAGTAGGAGGCATGCAGTATTCCCTTGATTTTTTAGAAAGGTCAGATTGTTTTTGGAGGCATGGTGTAATGCTGAAAGTTTGGAACTCACTTGAGGTATTAGTTTTTGTGTAATTAGTTTGCATAGTAACAAGAACAAAGTTAGCATAAACAAGGGGGGAAAGGGGAAACGAAAGAAATGAAAAAGAGGATGGGAAAAAAGAAGGAAGGAAGGATTGAAGGATGAAAGTTAACCTAGGAAGTGGAAGGAAAAAATTGAAAAGAAAAGCTTAGACAAGGATTAGAACCTAAAGTTTCCCGCTTAGCAGACCTGTGCCTTACCATAAGACTTTTGTAGACTTTTTTTTTGTTGTTGGTATCATTCCCCTGGAAAGGTCAAATAAATGACAACTTTTTAGATTTTATTTTTTATTTATTTATTTTTTTTTTTTTTTTTGCATGAAAAAAAAATTCCTTTTTCCCACCAGGAGTGGAGATAGTGGCGCCCACATTTTTCCAGGTGTAAACCCTAAAACCCTGAAATTTTCATTCCTTTTGGTCCAAGGATTTGAGCCTAGACAGACATACATATATATGAACCAAAATATGGATTAGATATTAATTTTTATGGATATAAGATACTCCAATACATTACATTAATTAATTGACCATCTACATCACTTCAGATCTGAAGGGGGGGGGGGGGGGGAAGGGGGAAGTTTCCCCCCCCCCCCCCCCCCTCCGCCCCAAGATAAAACCCTGTGAGTAATGAATGAAATATACTGTTCTCTGTTTCTATGGTTTTCCCCAAGAAATCAATGAGAGAAATTATCTAATCAATATAATTGTTTGTATGTGTGTCTGTAATATGCCTGTCCGTTATGCACAGCTAAACCCTCCTCGGAAAGTAATGACGCTTTCAGGTTTTGCACCTGGCACCTGGCACCAGTCTTGCAGGTGTCATTTCTGGCATTTCTGTGTCTTCCTCTATTTCCTACCATTTTCTAGTTAGACCCACAAACCCATATATATATATATATATATATTTGAAATCAATGTTGCCAGGGGAGCATCTTCAACACCTCTATCTGGCCATACTTCTTCCTGTGTGCATGTCAAGCAACAACAAATAAAGCCAAAAAAATGGTTTTCATGGCCCGACAAACCCTTGAACCTACACAACTGAAGCTTGACATACATATACAACTTGACTCTGTGAGCAAATGGGCTGGGTCCCACTGACCACACCTCTTCCTCTTTGTGTGTAAGGCTACAGAGTTAATATACCTTGACTATTTGCAATCGAAGCTTATAATATCACTAAACCTTTTTTTGTTTATTTATTACGGTTTTCAAATTTTTGATTTACTTATCTTCTACAAAACCCACTTTCTAATTGAATAGCTTATATATAGTAAGAGAGCACAGAAAAACTGCTGATATCTCATTGTTTTCACCATTTAAATATCACTTTTGTTTCAAATGGACCTATTATCCCCAATAGGAGTATGAACACGTGTTGCCGTTCACTACTGCTTTTATTTGGTTTCAATGTTTCAGCATTTGGAGGGTGGGGTGATGGGGGGTGAATGTATTGACAAAAACAAATAAACATTTCAAAGTAAAGTCCATTGTTCTTTAAATGTAAACAAAAAGATATGAACATGACACTGTATGATACATGAATAAGATGATTCTGAGATTGTAGCTTAAGATTATGGTACACTATTATATAGTTTCACTAATATTAAATATCAGATCATGTTACCTTTAGTAATGCATGTGAGTAATAAAGTTTACTAATCATGTCTATTCCAAGTAGTAGCAAGAACAATTCCTACACCAGGTGGCTGCTAGAGATGACATATACTGAAGATTTTCCCACAAATACGTTTGAATTCCCATGTGTCCCCTTTGACACGCTTGCGACGTATGCCTGCAACAGAAATACAATAGCAGTTACTAAGTGATACTTCAATACATATAAAGAATTTTAGGAGAAAACAGTTATTCATTTTGTACATACATATACTGTATTTCTAGAAGTTAGCCTCTCTTTTTTTTTTCTTTTTTTTTGATCTGCAGCTCAACACACAGGTATAGCTACAGCTACATGGGTTGGGTGGGATGGATGGTTTCGGATAGCAAGACAGTAAAATATTTGGTATCTAGAGCAATTAAAAATTGCAATAAAAAGATAAATAACATTATTACTGTGTTTACTATTAATTTATGTGTCACAGTTTTGTTGCATTCACCTAACATCTCAAGACGAGGTAGAAAACAGATCTCCAGATCGAAAAGAATGTTTCTTGCCTTATCTTTCCTGTGGTAGCTGCTTTCTTTACAGCTGTTTACTGAACAATGGAAGAGGTAGCTGCAATGAAATGCCATCATCAAAATCAGAACATTGCCATCTCTTCCAGTGCCTTACATCGTTTAGTGGCAAATTTAATAATACACATATTGTGTGCATGATCTTAGGGTGGGATGATAATTAAGATAAGTCTCATGCATTAATTAAAAAATATATATTCAAACTTTTTATTCACATGTGGTACTGATATTAGAATATTAAAAATTCCAAATTATCAGAAATGATTGCAGTGTGAGTCGTGAACTAATTAATAAGTCTGACACTTACTTGTCTTTATCATACTTCACTCTCAACTCCTTCAAACTACTTTCTATCTCAAATATTACCTCTTCAGGACTTTTCCGTGATGTTGTATCAAAGTTATAGATACCCTATATGCACAATATGGATAAAACACCGTCAAAGTTATTTTAAAAAATATCTATATACGTAGCCATGTATAGACCAACCTTGACTTTCCTTGGCCCAGTGGAAGTTAAGCTTTTGTTAGGGGAAAGAGCTTTCTTGGCCTTTTTGAAGAATACCTCTAGAGTTTCTAATTTCTACAAAAAAAAGTTCACAATGTATATCGATAAGCATTGGAGTAGGAACATGGGGCAGCTCCCCCACTCCCCCCCCCCCCCCCCCAGGGAATAATTTTATTTGGGTTGTCCCCCAATATCCCTATGCAAAGCAACACTCATGGACTACCTAGAAATCACCTTAGAATGGTTGCAGTCTTATGATCAAAATCAATCAGACTGACTGGATCAGTTCTCCCATGTACTGTCTGTCTTGTTATTAGCTTTCCAAGTGCTTTCCATTTTTACTGGAAAGAACTCCAAGACAACTACTAAAGCCACTCACCATTTTCTGTAGCTCTATTCATTTGTCAAGGGAGGTATAGCCAACAAAGGGCACAAGAAATTGTAAACATTTGTCTTTTTATGTGCTGATCTCTTCCAGGGTTGAATCTCCATTGGGCAACCTGCCTCCCAGTATGATGTGCACAACTTTGGTAACGAAGAGGACAAGTGTGGGTGGGTGGGTGTGTGCGTGCGTGGGTGTGGGTGGTGGGTGTGTGTGCTTGTGTGCATGGTTACATAATTCCTCGCAGCTTTTATGATGTAATTATAAAGTGTCTATTCTGGGCTATGTAGAAAGCAAGATTAATCCATGCAATTGTGTGTGGTAAACTTCCACTGAATAAATACAACAGATGTGGGTAGCTATATTTTACTCATCATGGTATGTAAAAAAGAAAGTTAAACTTTGAATGCATAGAGAGGTTCTGCCCACGTGTGCTAGCTTCAACAAAGGGAAACAAATGATATTACAACCAGCTTCACTTTGCTATTTCTTTCATTTGCCTTTATTTCAAAATAACTGATTTCAATACAGCCAATTTACCCAAAGATTTCTTGGTGACACAAAATCCTACCTATTTTTTTTTAAAGATTTATTACAGACCATGGAACAATTACTTGTATATATCCAATATAAGAGAACTTCTAGCCCTAGCCCTTTGAACTTGCCCTGCCCTTTGAACTTGCCCTGCCCTTTGAACTTGCCCTGGCATGTGGAGTGGTTACGTGAGCTGGACTGTTTCTTCTCTTCTCTAGCCCTACCACTGCATGCTGCAGCTGAGATTCGTATGAAATGGTTCTGGGCAAGGAAAACAAGTACTATGAAATATTGGAAAGATTTCATCGTAATCACTTTTTTTTAACATTTCACAACAGACACTAACACTATATAGCTAAAGGAAATATTCAATATTACATTATACTAAAAAATATAATGCAAAGTACAATAACTTAATATAATGAAGCCCTAACCCAGGTTTCTCCCCCCCCCCCCCCTTCCTTTCCCCCTCCCTCCAAGCTCACAAAGTAACGATCACAAAATGAACTACCAACATACTTTTTAATTGGTGAGAACTGAAGTTCATGACCAATCTGGTTGAAGTTGTCTATGGTCCGAGAGAGAGTGATGGTTGCTTTTTGAGATGTCTCTTTCCTGGCCATTTGAGGAGACATGTACACACTGGGTGATGGCATTTTGGGTGGGATATACTGGTATTCCTGGATACTCTCTGAAACATGAATTAGCAACAATTATGGGGTGCGAAAAGTAATGGAATGATTCTCCACAAAATATTTTATACCTTTCAATAATCTGAACTTGTATGGGAAGATCCAACAAAGTGCTATCTATATATTAGAAGAACCAGATTTGTCTCAACTATTCAAATATAGTTTAATATTTTTATTACATTTCTCTTTAATGTCTTAAATAATGCATTTACTGAAGAGCATATAGCTGAGCATATAGCTGCACAACAAAGGTCACATACCAGCACAACAAAGGTCGGGCTTTCACCACAACAAAAGATTGTCATTTTTTAATTTTTCACCTTTTGTTTCCATGTTTTGTATGAATTAACGAGGCTCAATACCTTATATAATATTATATACACCCATTTATATATATATATATATATCAGCAAAATTGTCTGGCTAATTCAATAAGATCACTGTTATCTGTCAACTGCTTGTGTGTATAAAGTAGTATATCAACTAGCCATAAAATTTTAACCATTGTTTGAGAGACCCAAGAGTATTTAATTTCTTTATTTTTAGACTGAAATGGTTGGTGTTGGTCTGTACAGCATATGGACTGGTATTCATTAAAACTACTAGAGCTACCAATTGCCTTGTTTGATGTAAAACATGGAATTTCAGCTATTCTGAAAGTGGGATCACCGATCTCAGATGTTAAATATCCCCATTATCTTTGACTGCCTCAGTTACAGGGTCAATTTCAGGCTGACCTAATCTTCAAGAATTATTTTTGGCTGAACTCTAGCAGTCTGTCTCTTTCCTGATGATCAAGCATCAAGCAAGCTTGCCTGTCTCAATCTCTTAGCCATTTTGGCAAAATAAACTTCCAGCTGGTTCTGATTTCAGAGTAAGCTGGCAGAATGCAAGATTATTCATGATAAATACTGTTATGGTTCACATGCGGTGGTGTTAGGTGGTGGTAGGTGGTGGTGGTGTTAGGTGGTGGTGTTAGGTGGTGGTGGTGTTAGGTGGTGGTGGTGTTAGGTGGTGGTGGTGTTAGGTGGTGGTGGTGTTAGGTGGTGTTAGGTGGTGGTGGTGTTAGGTGGTGGTGGTGTTAGGTGGTGGTGGTGTTAGGTGGTGGTGGTGTTAGGTGGTGGTGGTGTTAGGTGGTGTTAGGTGGTGGTGGTGTTAGGTGGTGGTGGTGTTAGGTGGTGGTGGTGTTAGGTGGTGGTGGTGTTAGGTGGTGGTGGTGTTAGGTGGTGGTGGTGTTAGGTAGTGGTGGTGTTAAGTGTATCTACACATACAGACATTTTAGCAGATACATGCATATGTATGTAGACACAATACCATTTTAAAAACTTGCTCACTCTCTCTGTCCCAGTGAGCAAGGGGGGGGGGGGGGGGGGGGGGTGGGAGAAAGAAGAGACAGAAAAGAGAAAGAGAATAGAAAGGGAGGATTGAGTTACAGCTACTTCATTCATACATTGACATCATTGTTCAAAAAATTTGGGGGGGGGGGGGGGTTCTGCCCCCACCTACCAAAAAGTGAGGGGCTCAAGCCGCCCCTGCAATGTCTCCCCTCAGTGGTTATGGTGTTGCTGATGTGAACTATGTACCTATGTTCAGTAATTTTGGTCGCATTTGTGTCAGTGATAATCTTAGGTTGGGACCTTCTGCTGGTTATGAAGGTTTAAATCATCATGATGTAGATGGTAATGGTGGTCCTGATATTGGGACATCTAGTTAAACTTAATATGGAGGCAAGGCTTGCTGGGAGAAGAGGGCAACTTCCAGAAGTGATGATCTTTCGAAGTATGTGAAGGCACAATGTCCACTGTCCATTTCTATTGTCATTAGTGACGGTGTTGCTGATGTAAATCATATACCTGTAATTAGTACTATTGATGTTGGTTGTGAAAATCTTAGCTTGGGATCAGCTGCTAAATATTAGTTGTGCAAGTTTGAACCATCTTGATGGTAATGGTGGCCCTTACATTTTATCTAAAGAAAGTTAAGATGTCATCGCTTTCTTTATTTTTTATGCATATTATGCCCACTACTGAAGTAATTGGTGTGGTAAATTCTTTGGATAAAGATCAAATCTTAGATTTTTAAAACATTTTTCCCCCCGAAACTTTCCCTTTCCCCAAGGAGTATATTGTATAGCTGTTGCTTTCAGGTGAAATGGCTATAAAATATTCTTGATTGGTATATAATAAGTTATTGATTGGATGGTAGGTTTTGTATTTTCTTTAGTTTGTTTGTAGAAGATAAGAATAAGTATGGAATTCTTGTCAATAACATAGTAGATAGTCATTCCTCTACTCTGTACCACCTTAATGCAATGGCAGATTCAAGTACTTTTGTCCAATCTGTGGAAAATCCACAGCACAATGTAGATGTATGCATTAATTCTGCACTGGCTAAAGCTATTGAGGAAAATAAACACAATTCGTTGTTCTGCCAGAGTGTACTTTATTTGTGGACAGTAACGCTTGGCACTTAGGGAAGATGGTGGACCTTGATATAATGGTGACCAGGAAGTTATTTTGGCATTAATGAAGGTATTCAATTGGCTAAGCATAACTCTGTCATAAATGCTTACCTTGAAAGACTAAAGAATACCACATACACATCACCCCACGTACAAAATGAAAATAATTAATTCAGGTAAGAACATAATTAAAAATATTTAGTTGATAAAATAAGAATTACAAATCATTTTTTTATAATGGTGGATGAAATAATTTCTTTAAATAAAGAAGTAATTCATATATGTGTGCAATTTGTAAACCATGACATCAGAGAGGATTTTTTGCAATATGCCAAATTAACTAAAGTTACTGGCTAGGTGATTGCTACTTCCGTCCTCAATGGCCGGTACCAATTAGATCTGGATATCAAATATGTTTGAGGACGGGGATATAATGAAGCATCCAATATGTCCTGTGAGTGGATTGGATTGCTAATTGACTGACCATCCTCTATTTGCAAGATATAAAAAGCTATCTTCATCACAAATTTATTTCTGGCCTGGCAACACTTGGTATTTTCATCGCATTTACTGGGGTAAAGATCCTTTTAATTAACTGTTAGTACATATTGTATTGAAACTAAAGAAACAAAATTTTTATAACTCTACATATAGGTTGATATTTTATGAATACTAGCGAAAAACCTGCCCTATGGGCGGTTATTCAACCCACATAGTCACAAAGTGTCTGCTTTGAAAACATTTTGTAGACTTTTTGAAACAAAAGTGAACATGTGATCAGGTCAAACAGTTTTTTTACTACCATTTTTAACAATTTAAACCTTACACACTAAGAGGAAGATGTGTGGCCAGATGGGACCCACCCCTTGTTATTCACAGAGTCAAGTTGTGTCTGTATGCCAAAGTTTTAGGCCTGTAGCTCAATTTTTTTTTCCCTGGCTAAGTACTTTTCTTTCTTTTTTTTTAGTATGGAAAAGGGGTGTGGCCACATAGACGTGCTTAAAACATTCCCTGGTGATACTGATTGTAAATATATGTGGGTTTGTGGCCTAACTTCAATTGTTCAAGCATGAACCCGACGATGCACAGACGGACAGACAAACAGACTATTTGTACTTTATAGCATGGATATTACATGTAGATCTATTGCAGCACATGATTTGTTCACATATTTATCTTTCTAAGTAATAAAACATCATCACTCTGATTATTCAAAAGGTCCAGTTTAATGCTGAGTTGCCTTTGCACTGCGACAGAACTCTTCTAGTAAAAATATTGAAGGAGGTCTGTGTCCACTGTAGTGTGCCTCAATCTATGATCTACCTCTAATGAAGGTTGCCAGCTGGGATTCAACTCGTGATACTATATGCAATATATATATATATATATATATATATATATATACTAGCAGCATATACCCGGCGTTGCCCGGTCAATTTCAACATCAAACATTATAGTCAAAGTTGAGTATACAAACCATATATCAAATCTGTCGCTCCAAGGGTTTGTTTGGCCAAAGTACCATTTTTGTCCTCTTTTGGGCCTGACACGAAAACAGAAGTGGGTGTGGTCATATAAATGTACTTAAAACATTCCTCAGATTATATTGATTCTAAATATATATATATATGGGTTCATTGGTTTAACTCCCTAGGTTCAAGTGATTTTGCTGAAATATCATTTTTGGCATTAATAGCCTTACACAGAGAAAGGAAGAGGTGTGGCCAGGTGGGACACAGTCCATGTTACTCCCAGAGTGAAATTGTATATTCATACCAAGTTTTAGATCTCTAGCTCCAATGGTTTTTCTGGCAAAAATACCATTTTTGGCTTTTTCTCATTACCATGGTAACCATTTTGTGAAATTTTTAGCCCATGTTTTAAGTTGGGTCAAAACCTATCATCATGCCGAGTTTCAGAGAAATCCACCTATCAGTTTGGCTGGAATGACGGTACAAACAGACAGACAGACAGACAGACAGACAGACAGACAGACAGACAGACAGACAGACAGACAGACAGACAGACAGACAGACAGGCAGGCAGGCAGGCAGACAGACAAATTCTGTTTTTTCCCAGACATGCCACCTAGCATAAAACCATCTCAGGGTGGTCTCCTCCATCCCTAAAAGTTTAGTCAAATCTAACAGAGGGATTTTGAGAAACAGATGAACATAGTATATATATATATATATAGATATACATATAGATACACAAATTTATTACATTATGTAGGACTATTTTGCCAGTATGCATAGCCATATTTTTTAACCATATTTGGTGAAATTTGTATGGTACTTCACAATAATACTTGAGAATGTGGGACACTTGAACATGCCATGGAGCATATCATTTGGAAAGCATTTGAACTAAGCTTTCATTTGGCAATAAGATTAAGGGTAGGGAGTGAGTGACAACAAAGTGACAGTACATATTATATATCTCATGAATAATTAATGAGAATTAGGTTAATACCCCCCCCCCCCCCCCTCTTACCTAAAAACAGAACCCCCCTTTCAAAAATCCTGGCTACAGGCCTGTATATATATATATATCTACATATCGATATGTATATATCTATATCTATATATCTATATAGATAGATAGATAGATAGATAGATAGATAGATATATTAAAGTAATATAACAAATACAATTGGCAACAACACTCGAAACTGCATGTACAGTGTGAGCTCACCAGTGTAGCCAGCTGTTGGGTGTTTAGGCTCCTTCACTGTCCCAAGTTCACCAGAAGGAGGGCAAATTTGAACACCTAAACTGATTTTACGATTCCTCGTTTTGGGTTTACGTGCGTCAGTATTGTTTAGTTTCATGGCAGATCCTTGAGTGATGAATGGTTCCTCACAAGAAGTGTCAAGTAAAAGGTTATCCTAAAACAAATATGAATACAGTATCAGTTTTAAGTCTCTGCATGTAGTTGTACCATACAAACTAAAATTTGACTTAGTTTTGCATACTGGGAAGTGGTAAAGAAACAATACTAATAAACATTTAATTGTGCAACGTTTGCAATGGAATCTGATGCCACCAAGGCATACCAACTGAACTCTAGACACAAATTTGAAATACGTTATCTGCAATTTGGACAAGTTTTCTATTTGATTTGTTAGTTGTAGTGCCTAGTAGAACCCTCAGGCACACAGCGCATCTAAGAATAATTACCAAGATTATTAATGTTATAGCTAAGTTAATACAGGAATGCCAAGAGATATATAAACTGAACAACTTTTTGAAGCCTCCATGTTATTCAGTCTGACTGTGAATACAGGTTAATTTTTTTTTCTATTCTATCCACTACCATCAACAACAAAAATTGTTTCTATCCCATATTGCAATTATACCTAACAAACTGTTGCTGTAGTTTAGAGTGCTGAAGGTGCAGTAGCTTTACACTATATTCTGCTGACTTATTTTTGTCCATCCATTCTTGATAATACAGCATTTCATTAACTTTCGCTTTTATTGGAGTTTCACCAAAAAAAAAAAAGGAAAAAATGAGTCATTTTAATAGGGTTAGGGAAAAGCGTCATAACCTTGTGAATTTTGGTTGCAGAATTTGACTTTGCCATGCACTAGTAAACCTTGAGCTACCTTCCTTCATGTGCCAAGCTTGTTATGGAGTGAAATATAATTTTTGATTAGCTCAAAATATTAATGGCCATCTATTTATATATATATATATATATATATATATATATATATATATATATATATAATGCAATAAGAAGGTGCGCCTTATCCTGAACTTTGTATGGATGCCAACCTCTAGTATAGTGCAATGATAGTCTCATTTTGTTTCATTGATATGATTGTATGGGCAGTCAATCTTGTCATTCTGTTATTGTTGTGCATAGCTAAAGTAAAAGATTGACTTTGAAGCCTCAACATAGAACTGGATGTGTGCATCATACGGAGTGCAATGTTTTGTGAAGATTGGTTAAGTGGTGCAACAATTTTATAAAAAATAATTTGAATGCTTATAGAAACATTGTGCAAGTTAAAGTGATACCATATCGTTGAGGGAAGTTGGGGATGAAGAGACTTCAGAAGATGTAGACACACAAGAGGACATCAGAGATGATGGTTTCCTGAATAACAGACAGTAACAAAAACAAATGTGATAATCCTCAAGTTAAAAGAAGAAACACTATTACATTTAATCCTAAACAAACAATACATTCACACATATTAGTTCATAGCATACCCCCCCCCCCCCCAAAAAATAGGAAGGGAGAGAGAGAAAAAAAAAAGAAAGAAAAGGTTAGTGATGAGAATTCTTATGCTGAGGTGGATCTAGGATTTCTAAAAGAGGCTTATTTTTACTTACCAAAGAGTGCCTAGGCTTCTCACATTCAAAGGGATATCTGGTAAAAAATTATTAACAGAGAACAGCTGCAGCAGCTACAATTCTGGGTTGTGGGCATACAAAAAAGTAAGGAAAAATTATTTAGTTGGCAGCACTTAAAATTTTTCCAATATCAGTCGTTTACATGTTTTCATTTTTTCTGGGGTTTCTTTGTTGTTGTTTGTTTGTTTTTGTTGTTTGTTTGTTTTGTTTTTGTTTTTATTTTTTAGGGGGCAGGGGGGTGGGAAGAGTGGGAATGTGTACTATCAATGATCCTTTATCAGAGTCTCATGGAAATGCTAAAAAATGCTGAAAAGTGCCTGTGGTAGCCACAATACGTAGGAAGTGACAGGCACTCTGGACTTATAAAGAACATTCAAACAAAGTTTCATCTAATCAATTCTGGTGCCTTGGAGAATTTTGCTGACACACGTATAGACATTCTTGATCTATTATTAGGACTTTTAACTGATATCTATACATACATTAGCAGTTTAAAAAAATTTTTTTAGAGCTATTGGATGCTCCATTTCAAAGTCAAAATTGATTTTGTCCAAGAAATTATAGAATTATATTAACTTTTACTTATTACTCTGACTTTAATTGTATAAATTTTGTTAATTTTTTTTACAAAACTCACTCTTTTGGCAGATATAATTTTCTTGCAGTGGTGTGAACTTGTGGTGGCTAAAAGTGGGGGGGGGGGGGCTCTCCAGTAAGTAATTTGGTTTATTTAAGTGCCTACAAAGCACAAAACACTTCAGCAGCTGTCTCATTGATCTGGAATTATCTGCTTTAAGAAGGAGCTAACTAATTATGACATCTTACTGATAATGATTTCAGAGGATCTACAGCAACAACAACAAAAAAGAGGAGGGATGTGTAGTTTTAAATAATTTGCCTATCTGCCTGTGGAGATATTCAACATATCAACTGCAAGCACACAGAACAAGCAATAATCTGGATCAAAATAACTGGTACAGAAGGGAGGGGAGGGGGGGGGGGGGGTTACACACATTTGAAGAACAAAAAATAATAGTTCATGGACACAGTTTAGTACATTATTTTTCAATAATTAACAATTAGTCTGCTGTATCTGCATCTCCTCCCAGACACTTGACCTACCAGGCTTAAATTTTTAGGGGATGATGGTGGTTGCCATGGGGTGGTTTAAGGTGGGTTTGGTGAAGATCAGAGTAAAACTCCGTCCACTGGGTTGAAAAAATTCAAAAATGATATTTTGGCCACAAAAAAAATCATGGAAAATGGGCTTAAAACTTGGTATGCATACACAACTTGACTCTGAGAGTGATATGGGGTGGTTCCCACTTGGCCACACTTCTTCCTCCGGGAGTGTCAGGCTAAAAATACCAAAAATGGTATTTCAGTAAAAAATTTCATGAACCCTTATATATATATGATAACAGTGTCGCCAGGGGAACATTTTAATAATGATTATAAGGTCATACCCCTTCCTGTGTTTGTGTCAGACCAAAAAAAAAAGAGTTAAAAATGGTACTCACACAAAAAAAAATTTTTAATTTGTTTGTTCATTTGGTAACTGCTCCCAGTCAATTGGGCTTAAAGGACTTAAATTTTCAGGGTTTGATGGGCCCTCCCCATATTGTTTCAGAGTGCTCTGAGTTTGTTTTTTTCTTGGGGGTTTTTATATCTGGCACCAAGGCACCAACTTAAACAAACAGCTTGATAAAAATTTAAAAAAAGGACAGAAAAGACAAAGATGAAATATCAACAAAAAACAAACAAAAAAAACAACAAATGATATAAATTAAAAAATAAATGATATTGAATAAATAAACAAATCAGAGCATCATGATTGGCTATTACTATGTTGGATAATTATGACTGAGGTCTCTTCATAAGTTGTGTACATGGTGAACAATTTTTTTAAAAAAACCACCAAAATTAAAAAAAAAAAAAAAAAAAAATTATTATTAGAATAAGTTGAATAATTACAATGAAATTCTTCAATATATTACTTCACCAGCTATTCTCCTATTACACTTAATTTTAAATCTATCAACAACATCATCAAGGTCAACTGGAAAATTATAATGAATGTGCATTAATGTCAGTGCAGATGGTCTGCCCTGCCCCACACTACTACAAAGGAAAGTTTTAAGCTATTTTAAGGTACTTCTGCCCTCTTATTGTCACATGACGTCACTGGAGTGGTGTGCACTCAATTGGAGGCAAAACATGGAGATTAGGAAAGTAATCCTTTTCACATTCTTTCAAATCAGATTGCAGGGTGGATGGCCGTTTCTCAGCATCTTCAGTCTGCCACTTTGTCTTCCACCTCCACACCACCTCAGTGGGTACAAGTGAAACACTTGAAAGGTCATTTGAATAAAATGAAGTCAACTCTTCTAAAGATTTATTGGCATAAATTGAAATAATAAAACGAATAAGATTAATCAAATTGTCAGCTCAGCGACTACTTGGGTCTTGCTGAACCGATGATCATTCATTTGTTGGACTAAATGGTCCAACAAAGAATAATTCCTCAATAATATTCCTCCACATAACTAAACTAAATTCCACATTTTTTCTGAAGGTTTGTCAAGAGACACTCATGGGACCTCAGAATGAATGTAACATTTCTTCACTTTGACGAACAGCCCTGACCCCTGACCCTGAATTCATTTAATGCATCCTTAGCATCCATAGAAATGGTTGGCTAAAATAGTATTTCCTGATTTCACGGAATATTCAAGATGTGCAAAAAATTCCCTCTGTTGATATCAGGTTCAGCAGTGCTATCACATCTGTGACCACGAAGAGCTATACACTGCTTGCCACAAAGGAGTATTACCTTAACAATACATTTAATTAATTATGGCCCTATTTGTTCTCATGTACTCTCATTTGTCAGCAGCAAATAATTCGTAATAGAAGACTCTGGATGTATACAAGAAAACTTCAAAGCATCAGCCCAACTCAAAGCTAGTTGATGGCACTGTGAATAGTCATGATAAGCAATTCTATGATTTTCCTTGACCATGCATTAAATGCAGTACATACAAAATGACTCAAATCTTTCATTGCAAATAGAACATACAGCAGAAATATATATTGCATCTTCAACCTTGCTTACACAAACCATGGGTTTTCTTCCAAGTATTTATGTTAGCAAGACCTATTACATCACCAAAAGTGAATAGTTGCTCTCTGGAGCAAAGTTACAGATTTCCATTTGTGATATTGACCGTAAAAGTGAGCCTGTATCATTACACTTCAACACTAATTGGTCTACTTGGTAAACACAGCAGAGGAGGGAATACAAGACACCATCGTGGAATGGAAAGGCAGAACAGAAAAGAACATGATGGCAGCAATGGTGCGGTATCAAGACACCCAGGGGAAGATGTATATAAAGGATCAGATGGTTGGATGGGAGGAACACATACAGGGTGCTGGATGGAAGACACACACTGAATGTTTGGTGGGAGGAGATACAGGCATGGAGTGTTGGGTAGGAGAAACAGACACAGGATGGTGGGTGGGAGACACAGACACCGAGTTCAGGGTGGAAGACATGGCCACTGATGAGAGAGAGTGGGCTGAAGGGGAAGGTTCTAAACCAGGAAAAGTGACAGATATCTCAACCAGAGATGGACAATTGATGCTGCCTGTCCTTTTTGGTTTCCTATAATAAATGTGTAAATTATCTATGAATTAAAATTAATTATTTTAGTTACTATTACCTAACTCTGCTAGCTACCCCACCCTCCAACAACCACAACTGCTGAAGCACAACCTTTAAAGTAGCAAGTGGTACTTGTAATTTATATATTTACTTATAATTTTGGCAAAACTAACTTAGTCAGAGTGCATCTGGTGAACCATCACTTACTTAGCTGATGGAGGGGCAGGAGTGGCTTTAAAAAAAAGCCTTCAACTTTGATTGGGACATAAGATCTCCGGAGAAAATCATTTGAAGGTTGAAAATTTTGAAAAGCAGTTTTGGCAAAAGCAGCTGCAAAACACCTATGAAAAATATGCACTTGCACAGCCAGGAAGGGGGGTATTAGCTATAAGTTCCAATCCATTGAATGAGGATAATAATTGTTTGTGCCATTACAGGATAGCAGAGAGCTGGATTTGGAAAATGTGTTTTAGTTTGATCTGGTAAGTTAAGGTTTAGAGAAAAGGAGGCCTCATCCGAGACCAGTCAAACCCTCTGGATCCACCATTTTTATGACTCCTTCTAGGGTGACAGTGTGGGTGGGCACATTACTAGCTAATTAGCTCCCCTCAATCCCTACAAGACCACACGTATTGGCCTCAAACCCAATATAGGTGTTTTCAAATGCATCCATTCTTTGCTAGTTAAAAAAATAATAATAGCGTTCCAGCTGGTGTCCCATTCCAATGACCACTGTGCCAGAAACCATACATACCAGATCAAAGTGTGGATAAAAATAGTATGCACTTCAAACAATATTTCCATGTAATTGAGCCTACACGAGAATTCATTGTGTTGGGTGCATCCTCCATACATGTGTATGTATGTGATCTCCTTGTCTAGTGATCAGCACATGCCCTTGTGTATGTACAAGCATGCCTCACCTGGCCACTATTTCCAGTTTCCTGCCACAGAGTTTTTGTTGGAATAGTAGCAAGTATGTTGCAGTGGTATTGTCATAGCTCCACTACATGAAGAGAAAGAAACAAGTAAATGGAATCAATACAATTGTAGAATAACTCAACAGTGTACTAGGTTATTGGCTACCTATTATATACAAATAAGGAGAGAGAACAAGGACTCGCCCAAAGTTCTGAGTGTGTATCCTAAACTTAGAGGGCTATATGGGAAGGATTAAAGATGACAGAAAATAAAACATCTGACAACATATATTTTTTAAATTTGCCTCTAATAAGAGTCTTAGTTCATGCACAAACCATCCAACTCAACTGGGTGGCTTATCAACAGAATCTATCAAGTGATTACTATCATGAACCCCCAAGTAGATTGGAGCTGTCTTTAGTTAACCAGTGTACTTTTAGAGTGGGTAACTAAATGTTTTTAGAGTAACTTACTGAGCTGACTTTGACTGCAGTGGATGCATGCATGTGGTTGATTGAGTCAATTACAGTTTGGGTGTAAATTCAGTCGGTATTTTTAATCATATCATATCAGGCCATTGTTATAAATGGACTTACTTCTAGAATTTCTCTTGACATTTCTTCAAAACTTTTCCGATTGTAATTAGCCATTATCCACACACACTCGGAGTCCAAGGTGTCCAGCTGCATAATTAATGATTGCAATACAAGTCTATGCGATTAGTGTTATATTCCTGCAAACATGCTTAAAGAGAAAAAAAGAGGGGAAAAAAATAGAAACTCTGTACCGCAGGGTCACAAATTTAAACCTTAACAACATCACAAAAGTACTTACAGGGAAACTGAAAAAAAAAAGGATTTTCTTTATTGTCTTATCTTGTCCTTGATGCACTGTATTTAATATTTGGAAATTGTTTTCCAATATTCATGAAGAAAACTCAGCTTCAAAAATTTACTTTCTGAGGGGGTGTAAATATTCAATGACATCACAAGGGGATAAACACAGCAAAAACTCAACGTAAGTGATATGCTACCTCAACGAACTTCAACAATTCCCGAGTTAGGAGGCAGCAGCACATTGACCTCTAGTGAGATAGCAACTGCAAAAGAGCTGCGGAGTAGCCAATCTGAAGTAATAACTAAAGAGGTCCTTCCCTTGGGAGAGAAATAATTTCTAATAATTCAGAGCCTATTTACACTGCTCTTCAGCTTCATCTAGCTCTGATTCAGGTACAGAAAATGAGGGTCAAAGAATTTCTGATTTGTCATGATAAAATTTGTCTATTTGCAGAATAATTTTTAATTTGACCACTTTCGGTGTAGAGCTATATAGCTAACTTGCTACAGAAAATGAAGATGAAAGACTTTGATTTGTCATGGTAATACTTGATAGTGAGCTTGCCACTTATGGTGTGGAGCTAGATATTTAATAGCTACCTAGCTAAATAGCAAACTGTGTCATTGTACTTTTTATACTTACTCATAACATTTATATTTAATATAGTATATAAGGTTTGATTATTAGGGCAGTTACTAGCTATAAATGTTATAACCAATTGTAAAAAAATAACAATTACCCACTTAGCTAGCTACCTGAATCAGAGCTGGATGAAGATGGAATGGAGTCGGTGTCATTGGGATCTGCACTCTCAAAAGGAACCTTGTCACTTATTCCTTCAGAATAGCTGGGTCATCAGATTACCTACTCTACAGCTCTTCTGCAGTTTCTATCTCACTAGGTATCAATGTGCTGCTACCACTCCTGCACTTACCAGGCAGCATTCTGCCTCCTGACTGCAGGAATTGCTTAAGTTTGTTGAAATAGTCGAGGTATCACTTTCATTGATTTTTTTCTCAAGCTGTTCCCCTTGTAATGTCAATGTTGCACTCCCTACAGGAAGTAAATTTTTTATTGGACCAAAAGTATTCAAAATTGTAAAGGGTGACAAGATAAAATAATTCAAAAAAATTTTTTTTTCAAGTTCTGTTATTATGTACATGAAATGGGATGACTATCATGCACGATGTCATATAGATTTGAGTTGCAGTATCCACAAAATTAATATTTAATTAACTTTTATAAATCATAAATAGTTACAGTAGGGCTGCTTGACTAATAAACTGATGTTGGCTATATTACTCCAAACTAAAATATTGAATAACGCACAATCACACGAGATGTCCAGTCAACTGGTTTGCTGTACCCTCTAACCACCCATGGGTGACACAGGAGGGAGCTCACTTTCACTCTGTCATGTGGGTGTACCTGCAGCAAGACAACACATGGGAGACCAGGCTAGGAAATTAGAATGTATGCACCTGCTCTATACACTGCACACATCTACCACACTTCGGTTTCAATGGAGTATCTTGGACGGAAGAAGGAAGGTTGCTCTGACCTTTTCAAGGAAGTTTTTCTTATTTTTTTTCTTTTTGAAAGTTTTGTCATCAGACAACAGAAGATCAGTTAGAGAAAAACAATTGAGATGAATATTTATGAAGATACTTGGCATTTGAATGAAGACATAAGACTTTAGAGCTCACACAAACTGGCAACTACTAAACACAGTCAAGTCAGACTGAGTATATATGTTACAAGTACAACAGACTGAGTATATATGTTACAAGTACAGCACACTGACTTCAATGTTGCAAGATAGCAGCAGCTTGGGAATAGGACGTCATCAGACATTTGTTAGTTATTTATTTAAAAACAACTGGTCTAGCAACAAATATGGCAGTCAAATAAGTCAGCACTATAGGAACACCAAACATTCATTTTAGAACAAATTATGAAAAGGAGGGGGAGATTGGTCTGGCCAGAGAATCACACCAGAAAACAGGCTTATCTCTGTAAATGATATAACATATGCATGCACACGTGCACATACACACAACTATGGACATGCCATTATTAGATACCTTGAGCATCTGTGCTAATATCCCAATACTCCCCCGAGACAGCCACTCAGGTATGTCATATTTCCCTTTCTGCAATAGCACACACACACAAACAAACAAACACACACATACACCATGCATGCACACACACACACACACACGCACATGTGCACGCACACACACACACACACACACACACACACACACACATACACACACAGTGAGAGAGAGAGAGAGGAGAGAGAGAAAGTGAGAAAGAAAGTCAAGAGTTAACATTGCTACTGCTACCATGAGTGATACTTTCTTTTGTCTTTTCAGGACATAATCTGTTCCTATGGCATGAATAGAACTCAAACTCAAATGCCTCACAACATGGTCATCAACTAATTTTTTGCATTTAAAATTGAGTTTCAAGTGTAGCTATAGCTTTACTCACATATATCAGAGTGTAAAGCCTAGCTGGGTTATCATCGTCAAACGGGAGGAATCCATTGAGCAAAGCATACAACAGCACTCCCAAACTCCATACGTCAGCTTGGGTTCCAATGTAAGAGCATCCCTGAATCAACTCTGCAAAATAACAGTCACTTTGATATTAAATGACTTTTTATTCTTCTACGCTCGGCTCAACTGAATTGGATATTCTTTGAGACTCAACAGGATAGTCATTCAACATCCCACATACTATCAATATTTCCGCATTTCATTATGCTAACTACCAGAGTTGGTTTTTCAAGTTAATGTTGTTTGGTTAAAAGTAAGCAATAT
Source organism: Lycopodina hypogea (assembly GCA_963969325.1). Classification (NCBI taxonomy): domain Eukaryota; kingdom Metazoa; phylum Porifera; class Demospongiae; order Poecilosclerida; family Cladorhizidae; genus Lycopodina; species Lycopodina hypogea. The sequence goes on along the minus strand of OZ017783.1, from coordinate 5,764,638 downwards.
GCTTTGGGGAAATACTGGCCATACTGAGTTGATGTGGTGACAGTGTGGGTATGGGACTTAAGGTTAGGAATAGTTCTTACTGGTTAGAGTTCATGCTTTACTAACCCTCCAAAGAAAAGGGGGGGGAAAACGTCAACAAATACAAGTGCAATAATAACAAAAAAAATGGAAGTTATGTATTTAAGCTCCACACTCACCCTACCCTAGACATTGCCTTAAGCTGCACACTGCACATCCAACAGATATAACAATCACAACTTGTGCATACACAGACATAGCTATGTCAAAGGATAATAATACCTGGAGCTGCATAAGCAGGCGACCCACAGGAAGTCTCCAGCAACTTGTTGGAGTTCTGCAAGAAACAATGTCGCATGTGGTCAGATTATATTGAGTTAATTTTATAAAAAGAATAAGGTGATGTTTGAAACATACATCAGGATTAGCCACAAGACCAAAATCTATCAATTTGATGTTTGAGTTCTCGTCCAGTAACAAGTTTTCCTAATGTTAATAAAATAAAATAAGTTAGGAAATATCAACTATGTTTACAATTCACAAATATTGCCATAGTGTTTGTATAAGCAAAGACATCCATTCTATTTATCGTAAAGTTCAATATGATTTTATATTATGGTAATATACATGAAATATATGCTATCATGCACTACTGTGACAGTCAATAAGACCATGTTCTATTCTTCATAATTCTTTTTTGACTAACAGCAATAGCTAATATTCAATAATCTTTTTATTATTTTTTTTTTATTAAGAGAAACAACAATGTGGGTGGGAATGGGAAAAAGCTTTCTTTCATTCAATAAAATTACAATTTCAGTGTCTGGCAGTATTGCAAAACAAGAACTAAACCTTTCATGTAGTTGTTCGGTTTCGTTGCCTTTAAATTTGATAAGTAAATATAAAATTTGCTGAAAATTTGCAACCTTAGTTTAGTAATATGTCAGTTTTGCTTGAGCAATGAGTAGACACTGGGTCTTCACTGCCTTATAGACCTTACCCTACACTGCTTCGATTTAGCATGAATGAATCCAAGGAAGATACTCATGGATAAAATTTATCAAGGCAGTTTAATAAGCCAATCAATTAAATACTGATGCTGCATTTCTGACTAATTCTGTAAAAAAAACAACTCATTTTCAAATGTGGAGTCATACTGAGGAAGCAAATAATTATCACACTTTTCTTATATGTTTTAATTGTTACATAAGTGTGCTCCTATTATGTCAATATTTCTGGATGTTAATTATGGCTAAAAGCATAATAAGTTAGTGATATAAAATATTTTCTCTAGTATTTCACTACATGGCTACATAATATAATCACTATTTTAAGCTAAATGCTTAGATTCTATATGTTTGTAACAACATTCTGATGGTGATGGTGGTTAATCCTCTTACTGCTCAACAAAGAAATTACTAGATATAATCCAAACAGATTTATAAATTTTAAAAGATGGTAGCTATCCATACGCACTTCTCCATAATGCATAATCACATCAAGGTCATACATATTGCTATAAGAAAAATTTTAATTAAACATTAGCTTTATTCCCAGTTCATATAAATATTATTAAGGAAGAATCTTTCCAAAACTTCTCTGCTAGACTCATGTGGTAAAAACAATAGCACTATTTTTTTACTTCTTAAACCTTGTGTTAACCTACTTTTGAGATCTCTCTATGAGCTATCTAATATATCCAATTAAATAAATTAGTTTAATCATATATGCCAATCGAGCTAGACTCATGTGGTAAAAACAATAGCACTATTTTTTTACTTCTTAAACCTTGTGTTAACCTACTTTTGAGATCTCTCTATGAGCTATCTAATATATCCAATTAAATAAATTAGTTTAATCATATATGCCAATCGACTTACTAATTGAACCTATTATGTGTGAGTTTAAAATTGATCTATATTTGACAATGGTGCTTATGTGTGCATTTATGCATGAATTAGAAAGTTTACATATTTTATTAATTAAGGATATGAAAATTCCAAATATCTTATGGAAGAAAACTAAAATGTGCAACATGATAAACATAAGAACTGGTTGTTGAGTTTATTTAAGAAATAATTGTATACTTTCCAATATTAAATATTATAATTAACATTGGCATAAATACGAAACAAAATATGAGAATGATTCATAAGGTTGTTTTTTCCTGATTCAAGGACATGAAAACTGACACTATTGCAATTGTGCTTTATGTTGGCTGAAAAATAAGGGGGTGGGAGGAACTACAGCTAAATTGAATACAGATAACTGGATGAAAAAATATATATATACTATGAATCATTAAAATAAAAAAAAATTTTTTTCCCTTTTAAACTAGGAATCACTATAGTAAACCATATATGTACTCTGGTATATTTAGTGTCACAATTGCAGATATATTTTAAAATATTCTATAGAGGGTTGCTTAAGAAAGATCTATTATTGACTGTGTACACAAACATTTACATACTACAGACATAATTCAATAAAATACAAAGAGATGAAAAATTAGGCAAGATATTATGATAATTCAAACCAAATTGACAGCACCAAAAACAAGTGAATTTGGCATGATTTCCCAACTTTAGGATAGGTTAATTTCTTGTAAATTTGGTTCAAGTTAATGCAATAGTGGGGATGGAGATACAAATATTGCTTTAATTCTGGATAAAAACAAGATAAGCAGAGAGATATGAAATACATGAATGTTGTACAGTGTAACTTCCGAGCAAGGGACACATTGGGACCCACTCATTTGTCCTTTGTAGAGAGGTTGCCCTCTACCGGAGGTCAGACCAAAATCAACCACTAAATATCTATTATGTCCTAATAATAATTTACTACAGCTAATTGGATCTACTTCAAATTATCATGGGTAGCACATTCAAGGATTATTTCCTTATGTAATAATGAAAAGGGGGAAAATAAACCAACAAAGGCAGTGATTAGGAATGTAAAATAAGGCACTTAATATAATGCACAAGTTTTGCTCAAGAACGGATTTTTTTTTACTAATTGTTTACTGTTTGTAAACACTGACATTTGTTGTTACAACTAATTGGTTAAAATTAAATGTTTTTACTGTATGGAAACCCTGTGGTTATAACTAAGTACTTTTTACTGTATAGAAACCCAAAAGTTGTAAGTCATACACCTTGAATCTCACCTTAAGTGTTCTAAACAATTATTTTCCTAGTTTAAACCAATATGTTTAAATAAATATTATAGTAATTATTTGCTACAGGTTTTAGTGTGGGATCACTCTTGTTTTCATATCCATGTACTTTATAAAAATAACACTATGCATTCATTACTTACTGGCTTTAGATCCCTATGCACTATACCAGAAGTGTGACAGTAATACAGAGCAGAGACGATCTGGCGGAAAAATGATCTCGCTTCCTTCTCCTACAAGTAACATGAATGTTTTTTAATTGTGACTTTACATATCCATTGTCAATCTTTGACTCAATTACTAGAGAACAAATTATGAACACATATTGCATATCTAAATACTTTTGAAGCATAGTAAGAACTTGGCTACTTCAAAAGAACTGAATAATCTTTGAAGTTTTAGTTCTTTCAGTTAGGCCACTATTGTGGATAGAGAGTAAAGCTCATTTTCTGCAATTATCTAATACTGCTGAGAATGCACTTAGTTTGATATGTAATGGCCATTCAATTAATTGTATTATTTACATATTTCTATACCTAGTCTTGCAATTATATTATTGAAGTTGCATAGCATTATACATTAATTAAAACCACATCCTTACTGAGAGTTTTTGTTTGGCCACAATGTAATCAAAGAGTTCACCACCAGGGCAGAACTAGGGGGAGAAGAAAAAAGGAAGGGTTAACAAAATAAAGGAAGATTGTAAGCAACTCATAACTTTTATTTCTAATGTAAATACAAAATTTATACTCCTAGATAAATAGATAGGAGTTATGAATATTATTATTACCTCAAGGACAAGGTGAATCATGTCACCTGTTTCAATAATTTGATATATTTGACAGATGTGTTGGTGGTGCAGTCTCTTTAGAGCCTCAATCTCACGGTATACACGAGGAAGATCTTTCTGCAAATGAAATATTTGGAGTATAGTCCTTTAGTGCATAAAAAGAGATAAATAAATTTAATTTTAGTATTAATTTTAGCAACAATAGATGAAAAAGTTTCTAAAATATAAAATAGTATGATATAGATAGATGATATTGATTACAATATTTTAAAAATATCAAAACAAGGACAACAATGATATGTGACAGAAATAAGGAGTGCTTCACACCTTATTGAGTCAATTATAGTCTGGTATAATGTCCTAAGAATTGGAGATGTCACCTTTGAGGTCTGTCAATCATTCTGTTTACATGTCCATGTTTTTACCTGTGGCACGCAGGAATACTTGGAATGGTGTGGGTGGTGGTGAGGAAATCCACAAGTTTTGGACAAGAATGATTTCAAACAAAAATCCACAAGTTTTGGACAAGAATGATTTTAAACAAAAATCCACAAGTTTTGGACAAGAATGATTTTAAATAAAACCCAAAGTTGTAAATTATACCACAAGTTTGACCTCATCTAAGTGTTCTAAACAATTATTTTTCCTGGCCTAAAATGCTATTTTAATAAATATAAACAACATTATAGAAATTATTTGCCACAGGTCTAAGTGTGGGACCTCATCTATTTATCTATATAGTGTGCTCTGCAATGGCAGCATTCTAACTTTGACAAAGCTCATGTAGTAACCTCAAATAAATAATCGCTTCTGGAATAGAAGCTGATGTTATAAGTCTTCCTTGTTCATTTTTTATCCATGCCTTGTCTCAAGAGAGCAGATCTTTGCTATTTGAGATAATCTTCATCAGATTCACACATGATTGGCACTTGTTTGAAGGTATCCTAAGATCTTCTCGTCCTATTTTTATATTTCATCAAATCTATCTTTAGGTTGGGTGAAGTCATTGCTATATTACAAAATGAGTTCTGTTTAAAGGAATTATCTAGCCCATATTTTTGTCGCCAAGACAAAACTTTTTTTACTGTGTGCTTGCTCAGTAATGATGCAAGATTCTTATGTTGCAAGTATTACACTTAGCTAGAAGAAACGTGCCTTCGTTAGCAGTTTTCAATATCTTTGCTGTCATATTCATATATATATCTTGTTAATTTTTACACAATATTACACAAGTTTTTAAGTATTGTAAACTCTTACTCCTAATGCCACCTTGTCCATGATCTTTATTGCCACCTAGAATAGAAATAAACAAACAATAATTTTTTTTTAAATTGTCAATATCACCAGAACTGCATGCAACTCATTAATGAATGATATTCTCTCCTCCCCCCCCCCCCCCCCCCCCCTTTATTAAAAATGTTTATACTTTGAGATAACTTTCAAACTGTAAAAATAGTTCACTCTAGTTATGGAGGAATAATAAAATAATATTTCAGCTTCCACTAAGTCATAATCTAATTATAAATCCAATTATAATGTGGCCAAATTATGCTATTTGACTACCTTCATTCCTGTCAACTTGTGAACACCAGCCTTCACCTTAGAAAATCCTCCTGCAAGATAAATTACAACACCACACTCAAGCTTGTATAATAAACTAAACTATGAATTATAGTTCAGTTAATCACAGAATGGCACTGATGTAAGTGGCTGGCTGATTTCGTATGTGTGGAGGTGAGAACTAGCTAAATTAAACTAGCTATACACACAGCAACATTATAACTAGATGAACGAGCTTACCAGATCCTAATGTTTCATGAATAGTGTAGTCCTCTTCTATTTCTGGATACACCTGTTGCATTTTTTATTCCTCTAAATTCTTCTGATCTCTTAATAATTCTCAATTATCAGGCTGGCTAGCTAGAGCTATTCTTTTAGGTATATTATTAACTATGAAAGTGAAGCTGTGAATAAAATAATTGGTACTTGTTCTATGGCTAAAATATTAAGCTAGCTAAGCCGCTGTTAACTGACTACACCAGTTTAGCTTCATGCACTCATTCCAGTGAACTAGATAACCCAATTGTTCTCAGGCCTTGGAACTAACGGAAGTCTTTGCTTCAAAAGAAAATGTTTTCTCCAGAATTAGAAAATTTTTAATTTAAAGCTTGAGGTTTGAACCTTTTCATTATTATTATTATTATTATTTTTAATTTATATTTTTATTATTATTAATTATTTATTTTGGTTTTATTTTAATTGCAAAAGAAGTATTTACATTAAGAAAATTAAACATTTGTTACTGCAGGTGGCTGACTTTAAAACGCCCATAGGCCAGGTTTTTGGCTAGTTTCTTCAATTTTGAAACTATGGAGTCAAGAGGTGTACAAAAGAATGAAAGTAAAGCTCTGTATGCTGTAGTGCATTAAAAAAAAATTTTTTTAAATAAGATTTATTCAGGTCCTTGTAGGAAAAGGTGACAAAAAATGGCCATTTTGGACTGACTAATGGGACAAACTCTATTTTTTTTTTTTTTTTGCTGCTCTTGATAGAACTTAGTGGGTGCAAGGGGATTTATTTCAAGGGAATTAAAAATTAAAAAAAAAAAAAGATATTTGGTTAATGAAATTAATATTTTAGTTTTTTTTTAGAATGGATGGGTGGTTATATTATGGTGGCACAGACAGAATAGTTATTCTTTGAGAATAAATGGTTTACAGAAAGGAACAAGGAATTGGAGAAGAAGAAAAGGTCAGAGTCTGAGGAAAGTTAGAGTCTGAGGAAAGTGAGAGTCTGAGGAAAGTGAGAGTCTGAGGAAAGTGAGAGCCTGATTGGAGGAACCAGTTTTCATTTGGTAACTATTTGTGGCTTCAACAAGAATTGAGGCCTGTCCAAACTACACATTAAATGTGAATTAATTTGAATTTAATTTGCATTACTTTCGTCCACACCGAATTTGAATTAAACCAATGAGAATTTATTCAGATATCTCCAATAGCCTGAAAGCATTCCATCAATATAAGTGATGAGTTCACATAAATATTGATTACTAGCAGCATATACCCTACGTTGCTGGGCCGATGTCAACATGAAAAATTGTAGAAACCACTCATATGTCGGCCTGGTTAGTCCTTTAATTAGCTTTAGGCATATAAAACACGTCCTGTGGGTGTGGCTACCACCAAACCACACACTGGCATGCCCACATGTGGTTAATAATGCTCACCCTGTTACTTGCACGCCACATGCCAAATTTTGGCATGATAGGTCCTTTAATTAGCTTTTGGCAAGCCAAAACAACTTCTTGTGGGTGTGGCTCTGACCAAACCACACCCATGTATGATTAATAATGCTTACCAGTTACTTGAAGACTACACACCAAATTCCAGCCTGGTTGGTCCATAAATAAGTTTTTGGCAGCCAAAATAACTTCCCATGGGTGTGTCCATGACCAAATCACATCTGCTCAGCCTCTCACACACACCTGCTCTCACACCCATACATGCTTAATAACGCTCACCCAGTTCCTTGGAAACCACACGCCAAATTTCAGTCTGGTTTGTCCTTTAATTGGCTTATGATAGCAATACGACTTCCTGTGGGTGTGGCTATGGCTAAACCACTCCCAATGTGCTTAATAATCCTTACCCTGATACTTGGAGGCCACACGCTAAATTTTGGCCTGATTGGTCTTTTGAGTAGCTTTTGGCAGATAAAAAAAGGTTCCTCTGGGTGTGGCTATGATAAAAACACACCTATTACCACACCCACATGTGGTTAAAACATTCACCCAGTTACTTGGAGACCACATGCCAAAGTTTGGCCTTTTTTGTCTTAGGGTTTGGCTGTAATGCCTAGACACAAATACATACAGCCAGAAATCAGTGAAGGTGAAACACTACAACAAACTTCAACAACTCCTGGAGTCAAGAGGCCCAATTCAGGTAGGTAAGTCCAGTAGTGGCAGCAGTACATTGACACCTAGAGAGATAGCAACTGCAGTAGAGCTGGCATTGGAGTAGCTAATGTGAAGACCCAGCTCTTCTGAAGGAATAAGTTTATTATTATTAATTTTTTTAAATTTATAAATCAGCAACAGCAATATATACTGCAACAGTATACTGACAATAACAGAGAACAAGGAGAGTCAATAACTCAAAATTACAGACTGTCAGATAGTTGGTTAGTGTAGGATCCTCAACATTTTGAAGTGGACATATAACCAAATAATGTTGAAGGCTTTGGAATGGATGAATAGAATTTGATGAAATTTTTGTGGACATAATCCTCTGTGTGTGATGGGGTAGTTAATATTAATAATTTTTTTAATTTAAAAAATTTTTTTATTATTATTATTTTTTATAACTATAAGTGGATTCCAGTAAGGAAGGGTGGAAAGAGGGAATTCAAATTTTTATTACCAAAACAAAAACCAAAAAAAAAAAAAAATTATTATTTTATTTATTTTTATTTATTTATTTATTTATTTTTAATTTTATTTATTTATTTATTTATTTATTCATTTATTTATTTATTTATTATTATTGTTATTATTATTACTATTTTTATTTTAGCAATGACCCTTGGAATTGGAGAATCTCCATTCTCAAATTCATTAAAGATTTCCATCTTTTTGGGGCATAAAGAAATTTTTGGTTCTTCCAATACATAACCAGCAGAAGTTACAGTTCTCTCTTTTATCATGGGAAGATTCTTTATTAGATGAAAAAGAACTTAGTCATAAAATAACTGCCTGGAGTTATTAGCAGTACAACATGTGGCTTGTGTTGTTGTTGTTGTTGTTGTTGTTGTTGTTGTTGTTGTTGTTGTTGTTGTTGTTGCTGTTGTGGCACTCAGTCCTTCTATTTACAGCTGTGTGGGGGGGGGGGGGGGGTTTGAATGGGGTGCCACATGGAATGGATGCCAGGTGAGGAGTCCCCAACTACCAACCTTTATTTTCTCTGCCTATTTTACTTCCAACTTTTCTTCACTGGTTGGTAGTGGGGCTGTGTAAAAGCTGAATTAGGTACCAAT
>OZ017783.1:5596217-5755421 GCA_963969325.1 Lycopodina hypogea | reverse complement strand
TGGAATGGATGCCAGGTGAGGAGTCCCCAACTACCAACCTTTATTTTCTCTGCCTATTTTACTTCCAACTTTTCTTCACTGGTTGGTAGTGGGGCTGTGTAAAAGCTGAATTAGGTACCAATATAAAACTATGTTGGCTTTGGGAGAAGCTGCTTCTGTGGGTGACATGGTGAGTACTCTTCCAAATTAAAATTTTCATTGCCATTATTTTTCCAACTATAATTGTTTTCACTTTTTTTAAAGTCACAATTAGACAGTAGTTCACAGCTGTTGGCATTGAATGTGCTGCTACTGTAAGTGACTTAGCAAAAATAAACAAAATAATTTTTTTTAAAATAGCCTGTCAAAGTTTTCCTTATCATTATTCTATAATCATTTTGTTGGGAAATATGAAAAGTGTTTCAGAGCTGTTTGTAAAAGTGATGGTTATTCCAGTAAATTCATTGCCTTTTTAGCCAGGCAAAGCTGGATACCCAGATAGTGAGGAATAATTCAGCCTGAATAGCAAGCTATGGATGGGCTGCTACTAGGGTAAAAAAAAGGTACTTCCCCCCCCCCCCTCCCCCCCCCCTCCCCCCCCCCTCCCCAATATGAATTACACAAATAATACCATTTTGGTACTACCTAGTTATCTCCTATGCGTATTAGGGCTAGGGCTACCATGATAAATCGAAAAGTCTTTGATCCTCATTTTCTGTAGCTGTATAGTTATCTATTAAATATCTCCACACCAAAAGTAGCCGAAGCTAAAAAAAGTATTTTGCAAATAGCTATATTTTATCATGACAAATCAGAACTTTTTTTAATATTCATTTTCTGTACCTAAATCAGAGATAGATGAAAAGGAAGAGCAGTATTAATAGGATCTGAAGGTATGAATAATTATTGCACTCTCCCAAGGGACAGATTTTTTCATTTCCTTCATATTTCCAACTATGCAACTCTTTTTCATTTGCAATTTTGTTAAATGTCAATGTGCTGCTATCAATCCTGGACCTGGTGGAATTGGGCCCTGACTCCAGAAATTGTTGAAGTTTGTTGAATAGCATATAACCTTAATTGAGTTCTGGCTGCAGGTGTCCCCCTTGTGACGTCAATGAAAGTTACACCCCCCCAGGGAGAGTAAAAAATTTAAATCTAAGTTTTCTTCATGAATATTGGACTAAAATTTTCCATATTTTTTAATACCAGGTTGTGCATCAAGGACAAGATCAGACAATAAAGAGATTATTATTTTCCCAATTCAGTTACCCTTTAACCACAAATTGGCATGGTTTGACCCAAGCCACACCCATAGGAAATTGTTTTGGCTATGAAAAGCTAATTAAAAGAATTACCAGGCGGAAATTTGGCATATGGACTCCAAATAACCTGGTGAGCATTATTAACAACAGGTGGGTGTGGCAATGGGTGTGATTTTGTCATACCACACCCACAGGAAGTCATTTTTGCTACCAAAAGCATTCCAAAGGACCTACCAGGCTGAAATTTGGCATATGGTCTTCAAGTAAACAGTTGAGCATTATTTATCACATATAGGTGTGGTTTGGTCTTAGCCACATCCATAGAAAGTTGCTTTGGCTACCAAAAACTAATTAAAGGAACAACCAGGCCGAAATTTGAGTGGCTTTTATAATGTTTCATGTTGACATTGGCTGCAGGGTATATGCTGCTAGTGTTACATATGCAAGCTAAATATGTTCTATACTGCAGGTGGTTGACTTAAAAACCGCCCATAGGGCGGGGTTTTTTTGCAAGTTAAAATAAGTTGGAAATAAATCAGTGTAATAGTAAAATTAATTAAATTCCTTGAAAAAAATCAATTATAGCTAATAAATGAATAAAACAGAGGTTTAAAATTGAAATGAAAAGAAAAAGTAAGAAAATAATTCAGAGTTCATTAATGTCAATTAGTAAATGTTTATTGAAATTCCTTGGGACAAATTAATTTTAAATATGAGGTGTAGCATCCAATGCCCCCAATAAAATTTAAATAGCAAATAGATTTCTATAAAAATTTTTTTTTAAATGTTTAAAAAAACAGATGATAATTTTTTAAATTAATTAATTAATTAATTAATTAATTTATTTATTATTATTATTTTTTAAATCTTTGACCACAATTGGCTAGGGCTAGCACTTAGTTGGTTGATTCTTTTGTGCCATCCATAGTACAATATTCTAGCTTGGGTTTGGCTAGGTTATGGTGAAGTTATTGAAGGAGACAAAGGTGAATGAAGAATTAATATTTACATGTCAACATCGTTATATAATATATCTATATATTAATATATAATATATAATTCATATAATTATTTAATGTCCATCTATATACAAATGCATACATACAACCAGAAAGAGATGTGGCCAGGATTTACCCTACATGCCATTCTTATCATGTATTTAGAGACAAAACGAGTTGTTATTTAAAAAAAAAAAAAAAAAAATGTTGCTGAAGACTTGAATTTTTTTCTTGATTTTTCTTTCTAATTATTTATTCATTAATTGATTGATTGATTAATTGATTGATTGATTGATTGATTGATTGATCGATTGATTAATTGATGGATTCATCCGTCCGTCCATCCATCCATCCATTTATTTATTCGTCAATTTATTTATTTAACTTAATATATCTTTTTGAACAACTTAGCCAGGTGCCCAAGGATCAGGCCTGCAAGCTTTCATCAAAATGCATGCAGCAGATTATGAGCTATGAGATGACTGACAGACAAACAGGCAGGCAGACAGGCAGGCAGACAGGCAGGCAGACAGGCAGGCAGGCAGATAGACATTTGATGGAATTATTACTAGCAGTGAATACCTCTCCTATGGACATTGTCTATTAGCATAATGTTTGGTGTTGGAAAGAGGATAGGAAGAACATTTACACATATTTATGTTTGGTATTGCTAAGCTTAGTTCACTTGCAAAAGATTATTATGATATTATACTGGTTCACACAAATTTACTGATAGAATCATAGTTAGACAACAATTCTGAAAGCACAATATTGCTTTTGCAGACCTTTTAATCACGGTGAAGCTTGAGAGAGTTCAGAAGAAAAAATAAAAGAAAGACAAAAGGAAAGAGGTTGTGCAATGTTTTGCTGACCTAGCTTTGAGTGTTTAACTTTGTGGTTTGTAGTCCTACCATAATGATCTCATTGGTTACTCCTGCATGAATGACCACTCAAGAAACAAACAATAGAAGAAGAAAAAAGATGGATCATAGGAGGGAACCGCTGAAATAGTGGATTCGATGAACCCCAAGAATATGTTAAAGCCTAACCCCCCCCCCCCCCAGCCCCCATGAGGGGGCATTAAATTTAAATAGCACTATTTACCCTAATGTAATACAAGTAACCAAAGAACATGTCAATAAGCCTGACTTGAGGAGGGAGAGGAAATTGGGAGGAGGTGAGGGGTAACTTAGAGGATGGTGGAATTATTATCAAAATAATTTACGTACCTTGGCTTTAGCCATAATTTTTGCCTCTGAGTCAGTGAATCTAGTGAGGCCATACTGGAGATCAGGATTGTTTGCTTTCTTTCTGAGATAGCTCTGCTCAGAGTGAATCAAGGAGACTCTTAGTTAGCAGCATGTGATGTCCTCTTCATGGACATGTAGTACAGTAATGCTGGACTATAGATTATTTTGAGTTCGTTCAAACTATGGATGGGAGAAGCGGAGAACCCAAAATTCCAGCAGGTTTAAATATGGCAATTGCTTGCCTTTATGTTCCTCAACCTTAGAAACACAGAACAGCATAGCATAGGATTGAGATATTATAATATAGCTTCCTGCTGATTAGTTTGTGTTTGTTTGTTGTTGGGTTTTTTTTGTTGTATTTTTTGTGGTGTGTTTTTGTTATTCTGAGTGTTTTTTCTTCTCCCCCCCATGTTGAATACTTCAGTGGAGCACAATCTATGACATATCAATGTTGTTGTTTGTTTGCTTTTTCTACATTGTAACCTATTATAGAAAGGTGCTTATCCCTTATAATCAACATGGAAATGGTGGTTCCATATCTGGCACATGTGCTGAAAAACTGCAGGGGATGCTGAGTAGGGAATGCATTTTATCAGTAATGTGGAGATTTAATGCTGTTGCTGCTAGGGGCAACATGAAAATTAAGACTGCATAACAAAATATTCTAAGGATATTTGATGTATGGTTGTCCTTTAAATTTAGTTTACTTGCTCTGACTAAGAATACAGTATAATGTATACTGAAATTTTTCACCCACTGGTCCATTGGTCCCAGTAAGTGGAGATGCTATTAATCAGGAAGGGAACAGTAAATGAATAATTATAAAATCCAAAATAGGAGATATTCTCCCTGGTCTTGCAAGCCAGATAAACCTCAAAGGAGGGGTGGGAAGAAATCGGGAAGTTGGGAGAGAAAAGAAAAGGGGGAGGACAGACACCCTGCGTGGGTGGACACTGCACTATCCATAAATATTGATAACAAGCCCGAATGCAGTAAAACAAATTGGAGGGGTTAGTACAAATATAGAGCAATGCTAGCTGAGCAAAGTTGGCTTGGTTGGGCATATGCGCAATGATAATTGGTGATATTGAAAATATTTGTTAAAATGAAATAACAAATCATGCACCTTTTTTCCAGGAAACCACTAGCAGCCAAAATTTTAAATGGGTGAAAGATCAGAAAAGTGCGCGTGTGAAAGTTAATTTGTTTTGGGGGTGTGAAGGTGCACCGATAAGATAACGTTTATACGCCAAGCTAAAAAAAAAATAATAAAAAAAAAAAAATTAAAAAAAAAAAACCAAATTCGATAGCAGTGGCTGTTTGGTAGTGACGAACTGATGTCGGTTCATAGCAGAGACAAAGTTCTGAAAGAAGGATTGGTCAGATACAAGCAATATTCTATAGCCTTACAGAGAGTAAGTTATTTGGATTCAATTTCAAAGCTTCTTCTGGAAAATGTTTGTGAGCTAGCCAGCTAACGAGGAAGTGTATATTAAAGCTTGAGATTCTGTTCAATTGGTGTTGAAGTTATAAATTACTGTGTGTACATTTAGCGGGAAGCGGTGAGGGGGGTGTAGCTGAAGACAGGTTTAGTTTAAATTTAGTCCTACAGGAGTTCTTACAAGGCAATTTTATTCCAAAATTATTTTCATGAGACCATGTGTTACTGGACCTCACCCTGCCTTGAATTCAGGAATCAGCCTCAAATTATGTTGGCTGTGCTTGGGAGATCATAAGCAATGGGTAATATGCTACAGTACCAGATATGTATATTGTGGATTAGTTAACTGATGAAATGTTACAAATAGTTAACAAGAGTTCTTCATAGCAGATGTTCAAGTCTCTCTCACCCTACTAATTCATTAACTATCCCTGTGTTTTTGCACTTTTTTGGTCAATTTGGATCCCCTTGTGTAATCCTCCTGGTTCAGCAGGAAAACGCTTCCCTTGTGCTTTAGCAATATTGGCAAGTTTGCCATTGACAGCCAACAAGCAGAATGGTAACATCATACTGCATGCATAGTTTTGGCAGACTGTCAGAAAGATACAAAAGGTTGTCTTGGCTGTATGAAATATTATATCGGGACATATATCTATCAGTTAATAAGGCCACAAATGTATTGTTTCTTCCCACAGAGTTCAAACATGGTAATAGACCCACACCCACACATTTTGAAAAACATTAGAACTCAAGTTACCTTACAGGATTTACATTCCTTCTTATAAATGTTGTATATAAGAATATTTTATAGAAGATTGAGGCAACTTACTGGTTATTTATGAGCAAGTAAATCGACCCACTGATAATGCTAAGGCAGGTAATTTTCATGTGTGTAAGCGTACTCTTGCTTGGCACTGCAATGTACAAGTCGTTACTGAGGTGGGAAGAAAAGGAAAAATTGCAAGTAGATCTAGTATGCATCTACATGAACTTGAGGTATTTCAGAATCTAAATGGTATATCTATCGCCATGCGTAATTTTTTTTTTCTACTGACCCCTACAGCTAAATTTTGTTTCGGAACAACTATTTCAAGAGACATAAACCGACAACTATGAAGAGAACAGTGTAGTTGTATGCATAGCTAAACTGGTTACATTTATTTCTATTTGTAAAATATTTTTATGAAAGATTTAAAAATTTTTTTTTGGCACTTTGGTCTGGATGTACTCTTTGACATGGCAGTGTCATTATTCTACATATAGTTCAAGTACAGTGTATGGATATGTGAGGACAGAATTCTATAACACTTTGCTTAATCTTCTTTTTCCATAGTCTTGTGAAGCCTTTGCAGCAGCAGTATTAAACAACTCGAGATAGTTAATAAGTGTTGCGTGAGAGACATCATTGCTTATAATGTATTGCTGTCCTATGGCTTTGTGTATGGGGGATGTGGGTAGCCTACCATGCCAAACTTTTGCATTAGTGTAGCCAAGGAACAGAATGCAACAATTGGTATGTTGCCCCATATCTGTGATGCTTACATGATGTGTGAACATTTCCGTTATTCGTACGTGTGTATGTACGACTGCTTGAGTGTTGTCTGGTAACCCAGATCACTCGTTACATGTTTGAAAAATTCTATCTGGTACTACCTTACAATGGGTAAATAGTCATCAATATTGTCTTAAATGAGTTTTGAGTAATATTTATCAGTACTAATAGGCTGTGTGCCAACTAATTCAGAACACCTCATCAAAGCCAGTGTCTAGTAATTTATTGAGGTTGTTCTCACATTTATTGCATACTTGCAATTCTTGGACCAGCCTTTTTGCCTAAAACAGCATGGGCTCAACCTCCAGGAATAGTCCAAGGTCTGGTCTGGTCTTACACCCATGTTCAGTGGTTAAAAGGTAATTATTCAAGTGTTTGCAGCACAAGTTGAAAGGTTTTTTCCTTTAGAACAATGTTTGCAACTGTTTCTAGGAGTTGTTTTGACTTGTATTTCAAATAGCAACCAGTTTGGAAGTGCCAGTTGTCAATTGTGTCTTCACTAACAGCACTAGCCATTGCCAGCTCTTATTGACTTGGAGTCAAAGTTTGCACTGTCAGTGCATGTGAGGCATTCCAATGTTGATAATGGTGAAACAAAGTAGTGAAACAAGGAAAACAATAGAATGCAATATTGAATTCACCTCTGCATAATTGGGAAACTGTCACCTCATGAAAGTGTAACAAATTATTCTATATAGAATATACCATTGTAATTTTCATATTAGCTATCTTCTTTAGCCTTGAGCAACAGTGTTTGCTGATTACTGATGTTAAAGTTCAATGTACATGTACAATGATAATTTTACTGCATGTGCCTTGCATTTAGAAACCCTATATTAATATAGACAATGGGGACTGGTTGGTCATTTTGTTGGCCCTGACATATTTACTGCCGTAGATATGTCTGGGGAGATCTTGTCTGTACGGATGAAGTCATTACAGCATTAAATGGCTTTTATTGTTGGTGGTTTGTATGGATGCAAGCACACTGTGCAGTACAGTGCAGTGCAGTGAATCCTGCTGTGGAAGGTCATGTGTAGCTCTTTATTGTGGTTGTATCCTTTCCTGCAAACACTGTCACTGGGTTGCTCCCAAGTAAACCTCCTTATGAACTGGATGTCGTGTCACAAGTCAGCTATAGAGTTTGATTTATTTGCAGGACACTCTCCCATATGTGTGGGGTGTGTAATGATTTTGATGTATTTTAAGTCTACTACTAGGACAGTAAATTAATACACCGTCTGATTGCCATAATTGTTTGTGTATCTAGTGTTTCATTACGTGTGAGCCTTTTCAAACAATGGCTTCTTTACCACTATTGCAATATATTGACTTTGCACAGTCCATATTTGGAGTAGAGATCCAAATTAAGACAGGGCAGCCTTCATAGTACTCACAACTACTGACTGTCCTCTTAAGCAAACCAAGAAGCAGACCATATTAATTCAGTGCATTGTTGTCCTTGCAGTGGAAACAGAGGCATCTGGTATTCAAGGTGACCCATGCAGGCAGACTCCAACTCATTGTCTACAAGGAATCTCCACCAACAGCTGCCAATGAAATCAAGGAAATCTCCATCGACGAATTTGGCGGACTTGAAGACAATTTGAGGATTGATAGTGAAAAATTTGTCTTTGCCATTATTACCACAAGTATGACTGAATGTTTCTCAACTGAATCCCCCCAGGAGTTGTCAGAGTGGAAGCAACTGCTACAAGAGTATCTTGGGAAGGGTAAGTCTAGTCTTCACATTGTTGAGTGGCTCTTATAAACATAATTCATCAAAGTATGTTTGCTAATATGTTCCCTTTGCTAAGTGCCAATATATATTTTGGTATTGTTGCAATTTTTCTTTGCTCCTTATTTCTGTGAGGCTCTTTAGATGATATATTTATGGTGTGTGTTGACCAAGCCCATCCTTGGCACACCGTGTTCATTGCATACCGTAACTAAGCATTTTCTAAAAATACAGCTAAGCTTTCTGTAGAGAGCTACAACACCTTGCCAAGTGTCATGTAGTTTTATATACACAGGCTTGCTTATCAATGAGCGTCGGATAATACCACACCCTTCAAAAACCCTCACAACAAATGGTTTACTCATATTACCTGTGGTCTGGGTGGGTTTTTGTTTCGTTGAGTATAACTGAATTTTTTCTTCATTATATGCATTTTCAGACATTTAACACAATCATAATTATGTACGCTAATCGATATACTCTCCTGTTGGATTAAGTATTATACTATATTGCATTTGTAAGCAGTGTATCCAAGGTTAGTCCTTATCAACTTCAAATTTTTGAATTTGTGTTCTGTATAGATGAATAACTACCACCTTTTGCATACATTTATACATGATAACAGCACATGGAGAGAAATACATAACCACAGAGATATTTTACATGGTAAAATCACAAAACCACAAGACTTAACTGTTTATCTCACCTGTTAGCTCATTGCTCACCTGACATCTTCTGTATTGGCATGGTGATTAATTTTTTAAAATTGTGTGCATGTGCAAGCTATGAGTAGATGAGCTAATGGTGTCACAATAAACTAATCATAGTGCAGTGTATGTTTCCCAGCAAGGGTTCCTTCTTACCATGGAAAGAACGGAAAAAGGTTCATATGTGCAATTGTGTTTATGACTGTCCATCCAACCTGTGTGGTTACAGTATGAGGAATTAGGTTCAATTACAAGTCATGACCTGAAATGAAGTAGTTTTTAATGTGTATTTATTGTTTGATAATTTCTTGCCTGAATTCCTGACCGTGTAGTGGAGTTACCAGCTACGTAGCGAGGTCGGTCAACAGGTAGTTCCTTAAATAATAATTTACACTCCTTGTGATATGATATCACATTTGGGTATTAGAATGATGGCCATTTTAACTCTTAGAATATGAAAGCACCATATGGTATGACCTTAACTAACTAGCTATGTTGTACTTTGTTTGATATTAACTCCCATTCTCCTGACCCAGGCTGTCCATTATAGTGAAGCTACCCTCAAGCGGTGCTGCCATCTTACTAATAGGCAGATAAGTCTGTCTATCTATCCTCTCTCCCTCCCTCTATCTCTTTAAGAGGAAGATACGACCACATACAATAATTAATGTTGGAAAGATAACTTTTTGCCTGAAGGCAGGGACAGAACAAGGGGTGGGTTTGGGTGGGGGGAAGTATTTGTAGTACCCAGACCTCTCTCATTCCCCCTACTTCCCCATGTCAGGATGCAAGAATACAGAGCTATTATTCAGTACACTGGGAATGTAGACCTACCACACTTCATGGCAACCAAGATTTCTTTACTGTTCAAACTATAAATGTTGTTTGCATGAGTTATGGGCAGCATATAATGTTGAATTGGCCACTTGGCAGTAAGTGTGACCAGAAAGATACACTCGATATGCTGGAGTGTTGTAGGAGACTAGACATTGACAAATAGTCCTAATGGCAGGCTGGGTCAGATGTTAGGTTTGGCAGGGCATATGCCATGGCTTTGAGCACTCACATCCGTCCCTTACTAATTAGAAAAAATTAAATTGGAGTACATGCAACTGTACGTAAACAAAAAAACCCCACCAAGTGGAACATCTGGGCCGCACATGTGTGTGTGTGTGTATGTATGTATGTATGTATGTATGTATGTATGTATGTATGTATGTATGTATGTATGTATGTATGTATGTATAGATATAGATATATATATATATATATATTGTTTGTTGTGTCTTGTGTATTACATCAGCAGTCTCCCTGTTAGGGAAGATATGTCACTGTCTAAAGATGAAAGCTGTAGGTGGAGTGGAGCATGAGGTGGTGTAATGGCTCCCATTATGTTGTAAGTCTGTCTCTGAGATTTATTGATGGTGAACCAAAATGTCAGCTGTAATGGAAAGTGAATTCATTAGAAGTCAAAGGGTCACTGAATGTCCTTGGCAGCAGTACCACCTCCCCCTCATGTGGCCTGTAGCTAGGGCTTGTTACCACGTTCACTGTGTCTTGCCGTCATTTGCCTCAAGGGCTCTAGGAACCTGGAGTACAATGATGAGAGATAAGATGGCTCAAATCAGTTTGGCAGCTCAGCTGCTTACTGTACAGAGTCTTCATGGCTTTGTGTGAGCTCATCTACTTATTGACTTCTTGTCACCTTGGAACTCTGACATGAGCCACAAGTTTAGGCAATGACACATCCTTCGGCTAGGGCTAAGGCATGTTCAACCTGCCAGTTAGCATCACTTCCATTGTTGGCCAGATCTGGGTATGCTTACTCCTTGACACAGGTGATCTGGCTATCTTAGGGCAGCTGGGAACCTGCTGTCTAATAATAGATGCACTTAGGATGCTTTTATTTATTATTTTTTTTAATACATTTTTGTATTTGTATTTTATTATATTTTTCCCCTTTCAGGGAAACTGAGGGTTATGTGGGAATGATATTTTCTAATTTAAGTTGGGAAAACCAGAATTTCTCTGTTTTGGGGAAAGAGAGACAAATTTTTTTAAAATTTGGTTGGTAAGGAACTCTAGTTTCATGATTTGGTTCGTCCATAAATTTTTGATGGCAACCTAGGTAACCATGTGAAATTGTTGCCAGGATTTGGGAAAACTTTGACCTTTAAATCATTGAGATTGGCAGCCTGATTATCCAAGAGCAGCAAGCAAGAGCAGCAAGGGTCTTGATTCTGTCTGATGCTATCTACAGGTATCTACATTTGTCTCCTCAAATGCATGTGTACATATTACCCAGTAATTCCTCAAAGGCATGTAATATGTACTAAAATTTGCTACTATGTTTTATGGAAGATTTTCACAAATAGTACCGGTAGGTGCCAACTGAGCATGCTTATAAGTTTAGCGGTGATCTGACTAATGGTCTAGTAGGAGTAATGAACTTACAGTTGATCTATTGCTTACTATCATAGAAAAGGTTTGTCTACTGTATTGTGCATTAGGCTATATTGTACTTGTACTTGAGTCAGTTTGCTCATGGTGGGCATGTTCAGAAGCACATTAGAAAAGAAGGGGGATGAGGGGGGAAAAATCAAAATTGCTTGGGAATCGAACTGCTAACCTTCAGTTTGTGTTGTTGTTTTTGTTTTCTCATGTCCTAGTAATGACGGTTCCCAACATTAAAGTGGATCCTAGATCCGTTACACACAGTGCAAAATAAAATAATAATATTTTTAGAGTTTTCGCAGGTATGCTTATAGGGATGTAAAACCTGTAAGGAATCATATGCACACCATTCTAGCACTGGTCTTTGTCATGCTGAATTAGACTTGCGTTGACCATACATCTATAGACCTATTACTGATGGTTAGTACAAATTGGTGCTAGTCAAAGCTTATCTTATTTTATTTGGTAAAAGAGTTTGTGGCTTATTTTTTTTTTAAATTTTTATGTGGGTTGGATGTACTAGTCTGTTATCTCAGATGTCAGGCATGCACCATATTAAGTTAAGCTACATATAGGCTCTCTTGCTCAGTCTTCCTCTGTGAAGGGTCTGGTGGTGGCCGCATGCAGTGGTATATAGGTGTTGTACTTTAAGGGCCCTCCCCCAGAAGCAGGATGAGGGGGTGCTATTAACAACTGTGCACCTTCTCAGAAAGGTAATACTCAGGATCTGAACTGCCGATCCCTTGGCAAGAGATTTAGACTGCATCATTGCTAATGCTGTAGTGAGTGATCTGGATGCCATGCACTGCCCAACTTAAACATGATGTAACTGTCCTGTTTGTTTTTTATGCTGTTGGCACGGAAAGTATAGTCCAATGTAATTTCTACTTGACTCTCTGCTATATCATTTACCTCTGTGTGGTGTATCGGGTAATGGGCTCATTTGGAGCTTAATCATTTCAATCCAATTAGCATTCCCTTGCTGCCGAGGAGTTGTCCTCACTGTATCATCCAATAGGACTAAGTGCTATTGCAGCCATAGGATCTACAAGTCTTGGCTGATCACTTGAGAAAACAATCCAATTGACAATGTGTAAGCATGAAACATGTCATGGTTTTGGGTTGCTGTACAGTGTTCAATGATTTCAGCTGCCCTCGACAATTTCTGTTTGCTAGAAGGTTTAAATTCTGCCCCAATTGTGTAGTTGGAGATAAGGCTCTCATGCAGCATAGATCATGTGCTTATAATGGATAGGCAAAACAATGTTTGTTTCTTGCAGGTCTTATATTGTCAACAGTTCTCTTAGCGCTGTAAAGTTCACACAAACCTCAAAGAGGCTAAACTTTTGCTGATTTGACTTTTTCAATCTTCTGGTGTTGCAGGTGTGTGTGTTTGAGGTGGTGGAGCAACAACTGAACACAGCAAAGATACAGAATTTGAACACAATACAACTCATTATTAAAAAAAAAAAATTCACGGGTATTTCCAATCCTTATGTATATGTTCAGGTAGCCAGCAATTTTGGTAGCTCTGGTATTCAGTGTGCAGCTGCTCATCAAGGTCAACACTTACATGTGGTGTTGTTTTGTTTTTTTTTGTTTACGTCTGTGAGGTGCACTTTCCTGCAGTTACAGGACACACATATTACATGTTTGGTATTGTGTTGTGTAATGATGACATGATGACTTGTGTCCCTGATGTACTCTATGCTATTGGCACTTGTTATGCTTGGGTACAGTGTGTTTGGGATCACAATGTGTCGAGAGTAGAGTTTTAATTGATAAGGTAATTGACATTGTTGAGAGATAAACTCTAAAACAATGCTTGAGTGGGAAATTTGATGAAGCACATCATTCAAACTTTCACATGACTGAATATCTGTACTATTTTTTGCTTTCGTTATACTGGCAATGCTTATTAACGTTCTTGATTTATTATTTAATTATCCTGTTGTATAAATACTAACCACAGTTGATGGTTTGGTCAAATGTTGTGTAAATATAGCGAGCCATACAATATCTCAGACTATGTCTAGGACATGGGGAAAACCACACATAAAAACATAAAATCAAGGATGTTGGGAAAAAGTTCTCAAACAGGAAATGTGTATTCATTTAGTCAGAAGGTGGACAATTATACCATCTAAGGATAAACTTTTGTGCAAAATGGTTTCTTTCTTGTAAATCATTATCTCTTTAATTGAGGAGCTTTGGTTCTAGCAGTTTGAGCTAGATTCTATGTGGTCTCCATCTCATGTCGTGAATATTCAATATTTCGTGGTATTCGTTGCTTCTTATAGAACTGTTGCTCAACATCACTATCCCTCCGAAGCAACCATTATTGAAATGTGGACGAGGGGTCCTTCGTATTCGTAACACAGGATTCACCATCACCACGTGTGAGAACCCTCCCCGATGTCAAGGGACCTGGCAGATCATCCACATCAGGAAATATGGAGGCACGCAGTTGTTTCGCTTCCAGACTGGTGAGTGACTGCCTCATTGTAGACATGGAGGCATGGCAGGAGGGAATAGGGTGTGTCTGTGATTATGTGGGAATGCTTGAAGATGGGGGTGGTGAGGATGTTCTCCTGTCTTCCTTTAAACCTTGTCTGCAAGCATTCCTCATGAACCAGGAGACTATGGTTCTGCTCTCTAGTTGAACACATTCACTGGCAGAGTTGGAATATTTGACAGAGGAAAACAAACACATTCAACTGTATACAGTTCTATACAGATGGATAGAAATGGATGGTACCTTTATGTCATATCAAGTGTGCTGTACTCCAGATCTTCTTGGTTGACTGTATCGATGTTGGGGGGGGGGGGGGTTGGGATTCTTGTTGAACATACCCAGATGGGGGTCCTTTTTTTTTGTATGATTGAGAGACAACAAACAGAGTCATGTTGCTAGCTTCTGTAGTTGGCGAGAACAGGACAAGTCTGTGGTATTGGTTCACTACAACTCATGGGGTGGTCCAGATGGTGAATTCTCCATGTCATGATTTCCTCACCTGGTTTCCTTAGTCAACAATTAAGTGCAACTTCTAATTCACAAGATAATCATTAGTGTGCCTTATTTGGCCTTAATCAGCATATTTGACCACTTTGAGCCACTCCATGACCACAGTAACTTCAGGTGTTGAATTTGACATGCTGAAGACAATCAGCAGGAATAATTACTCCTATTGAGGTTGTTAGGGCCACCCTCCTGCATTGTGGCCGACTCTAGGGAAGAGACAGGCTTATACATCTCATGTATTTGATGTGACAGGTATCATGCATGTTTCACAATATAACAGGCATTTAGTATACTTCTCATGCAAATAATTTGCCCCTTGCCATGTTATGTTTGCATGCACATATATTAGGCCAGTACCACAGAATTAAGAGGGGAAGGGGGGGGGGGGGGGGGGAGGGAGGAGAAAGAAAGGGAGTATGGAGATGGGGAAGGTAAAATTTAAATTTTAGAGAGATGTTACCAATTCTGTTTGTATTAGATGTATTTTATTATTATGAATATATTGATCGGAGAATGAATATTTATGTAAGCATTTACTGAAAGAGCTCAGGTTTTCTCAACTTGCTTATTTGAGCGGCGCTGATTGGTCAACTTGAGTAGAGTGTCACAGACTTGCAGTTAATAACAAATGACCTCCCTTGGATATTGCAACAGGTTTCAGATAGTGCAGTGCAAGATTTAGATTGGGTATTATATAGGGGCAGAGAAGGCAAATCAAGTAGAAATTTGTTATCCAACCAGAGTGCAGGAAAGCCCTTATTTGTAGCAACCACATCAAAAGGGCTGTATAATATTACCTTACTAGAGCAGGAAATCCGGAGCATTCACAGTAATTAGTCTAAGGCATTTCCAAGCTTTAGGGCTTCTATTGTCGCAATAATTCTTCCAGTCTGATTTCTGGTAGGGTATTTATTTCGCAAGAAATGTAGAAAAAATGCTATCTTCTTGTTTTAGTCACAGGTTTGGCATTTGAGGTTGAGTTAGCACATTTGAGAACCAGGTGGAGTTGTCATAGAAATCGTACACTGGGTTATGTCCTACATTACTTTAATACTTGTGAAGGCATTTAAAATAAAAGGGGGATTATCTTTAAAGAAATAATAGCAACTGACATGAAATTTGCTGTAAGTCCAACCCCCCTCCCCCAAAGAAATCAAGTAGACGTGAACTACTACAACAAAAAAATTAAGAAGTAGATAATAGTGATGATTTTTATATTTCGTGATCATATTTGAAAGATTTCACCTCATACTCACTTCAGATGTTTTACTCACATTCAGTACCTAAAAGAAACAGTTGACATTATCCAAGATAAATTATGAAAGGAAAAGTGGTGAAACATTTTAACAATTTCATCTGGAAGACACAAAAAAAAAAGAAAAAAAAAAAAGAAATCATATACAACTAGCTATATAACTTAATGTGAATGAAATTAGCTATGAATGAGGTACCATGAAATTTTGGTTTCAGTTTTTCCAAAATTTCCTTATCAATTTGATGATGAAAGGATAACACCTGGTTACTCTGTTTCACTTTTCAAAATAGTGCTGAGTACAATTCTCATACACATCCTCGCAAATGTTATAAAAGGCAATACTTTTAAAGAATGGTGTGCTTTAATTAGGAATGATGTATATGTATGGGGTAACCATGCCAAGTTACATGCAGACCATGTTCCAGGTGTCTCCACTGGGACAAAAATGTATCTGTATTAGTACAGAGCACCAGTATTTGTCATTGTGTGAACTAGTTTTATATGAACAGATATAAGGTATGCTTGTCTTTAATCACATCACCTGCCGATGTCCCTCATTATGTGAGACAGTCGTGCATTCCACACTCTTATCCCACGGTCAACTCCTGCGTGACAAGCTAAACGTACCGCATTTTGTGTGCTTTAATTTTGATGTTACTTTCCTCCACCCATTCAAACTGGAGGTAGAACTGAGCAAGTGGAACATTGGTGGCATTATCACCAAATTTACTCATGGAATCCATTCCAGTTAATGTCAAGGCAGTTACTGGTATGTTTAGGTGGAGTGTGTGCACATTTGGAATCAAAGATCATTTGCAGTACAAATTTATTCTGTGATTTTTTTGGGGGTCGCTTTGAATTGTTTCACTGCTGATTCAAAAAGAAAACCGACAAAACAAACTAGCTTATAACTTTTTGGTTCCAAAAATTATGATAAATTAAGTCTTAGCAAAGCACCCAGAATAGTCACTGCTTGACCCAGGGTAGTATGATACTCAAAAAGTATTTCCCTTAGAAGTGTCTATTTTCCCCACCCATTCAATTCGTAATTTCTGTTATCACACTCAGACTCAGATACAATGGATTGACTCAGCTAGTGAACGTCAGTCGGGTTGCCTCCTAGTATGTGCTGAAGTCACCAAGGATTTTAGTTGACATGCTTTCCCACTATGCTCCATGAATTGTACATAACATCGTGTCACAGTATTCTACATTTTGAGTTACGGCAGGTTGCAAACATTGTCAGTGATCACATGGTAAAGTCACTTGTCTCATACAATAGAGACTGCTGGAAATATTTCAAGGACTAAAAGCCAAATCTTCCATACCTCTGTGGACATGAATTTTCATTTGAGGATTGCAAGTTCATTCAATGAAGTGTGCATAAGTAATCAGATGAAATGGCATGTATTATTTCTCCCATCTGAACCATCCAAATGCCCCTCCCCTCTTAGTTAACATTGATAGTCAACAAACAAGTTGATCATAATGGTGGTTTGCAAAATGCAACACTGAAATGTACTTGATTTCTATTGCAGCATTGCATTGTTTGCTATAAACTTGCCGCATTATTATTATGATGCAGCTTTAAGGTCTGTTTTCACTGCAAACCGGCTTGTACCTCTCTCAAGCAACACCAGGTTTCAACTATTTTCATGCATCCACACTGGCTTAATGCTAAACCTGCTCCACACTACCTGCGTGGGCTGAATAATTGGCTTATGTGTACCTGGTATTGAAAATGGAGATTTATTTTCGCATGGAACCTGATCCAAATACTGTGAAACATGTTGGTATGCAGTGTAGACTGGCCTCAAATTAATTAAATCCTCATGCGGTTGTAGAGTAGTAGTAGTAGTGTTAATAGTAGAAGCAGCTGTGTGCTCTAACACCTATCCATGTACACTATTGTTTGTTTGGATGTGTTGTCATGTTATTTCTCAATGTTGCGTGCAGGGAGCAAATGTCCCACTGGGGAACATCTCTACTCCATAGAATCCCAAGACAACGCTGCACTAAAGAAATTGTTCAGTGACTTGTCAAACCACAAACCTATTTTCTCTGATGACAGACTTGGAAGACGAATGACATTAGAGAAGAAATTCAGCCAGACTGCTCACAGTGGTTCTAATTCACCACAACGGGCTGGAAAGAATAGGTACGTACATGTATATGTATATATAGGTTACTTTCACCATCACAGTTTGTTTCTGTCATGATTGTGAATGAGTGTGGGTGGAGTCCTTACAAACATTTTTAATGAGCTCCATTCTTAGGAGAGGCAACATGCATTTTATGAGTCATACTAACTGCTTCAGAAAAATTGGTTTGTGAGAAGTGTTATTTAATTTAACATAAGCACAGAAATGGCTTTAAATAAAGTAAATCTCTATCTCTACGGTGATGTTGCCCACAAATGCCAGGAAATGACACGAATGTAATAATTGGATAAAAATTGGCAGGAAATTGTCAAGATTAGATTATGTTGTGCACATACCATCTCCGCTTTCACTTTTCTTGCCTATTACATGATATCACCATCTGAGAGAAGAGAAAAGACATAGAATGAGATATGAAGTACAGGCCAGTACTACTTGGTGGTTCTTACTATCTGTTTTATTAATGTCAGAATTATTGGCAGTAAAGAATCTAACCACCTTGAGGATACAAAGGACATTGGATTGTTGTTAGATTCCATGGAAATGAGTTGGTGTAAAATGCATTGGCTGGGTGGGTGTGGCTGTTAGCTTAGTTCAAGCAACATGATTACCATTAAACTGTAGAATATAGTAAAAATTCAAAAAGTTGCCAAACACTAATTATCTTCCTATTGTTTAGCATGTGAATTCGATATAATTAACCAATTCAATAAAAAATCAATTAAATTGGCACTAATGCTGCTGCTACTACTGCTGCTGCTGCTACTACTACTACTACTACTACTACTGAAGCTCTATGTAGGATAAACCGATTGTGCTACTACTATAGCTTCTATTAAAATTATATAAATTATGGAGGAACAATTATTTTTAATAATGGTTTTGTATATACACAACTCTATTTTTATCTCCAAAGGTTGAGTTTACAAACCAATGAGAGGGATTCGAAGCCTCTGTATGAGAATCGGGAGCAGTTCCACACTTCTCAAAAACTTATCAACATCTCTGAACTGGCAGTGCCTTACGGCAGCCCTAGACGAGCATCCTGCGATGATGGAGTGTTTAATGCATCATCTAGTCAAGGAACGTCTTCTAAGGCATCTGCCACAGACAGTGTGAACAGAACATATCAAAATGTGCAGCGTCATGGACGAAGTAGCTTTCCTGAAGTATCAACTCAGCCACAGCCGCCACATCTGTCTGCTACCAGCGTTCCTTTACCTGACAGCTATTACAATGTCACCCCACCTCCTCTGGTGATGAAAAATACCTCTGGGAATGGATCTCCTTCAAGCAGCCCTGAAGATAAGATCTCCATTCATGACCTCAGAACGGCAACCAGGTCTCCCACAACAGACATTGTTCCCCCCATCTACATGATCCCTCGACTTCAAGATGAGCGCTGCAGTCCTGAGGTATCCATGGATGCTGTGGGAGATAATTTGGTTGCCAACAAACCATCTCGGAGATCAAAGGCATTCTCTCCGACATTTGACAATCAAACAGAAGGAACACTGTACCAAAATGTAGAGTTTATGAGAAGTTCCAATGGAGATGGACCTTCAAAAAGGTAAAGGTAAAGGTGATGTGAAAGGCGAGTATTTTTTTTTTTTTTAATTATTGCAAAAGATATCCGAAGAATCTGCTAAAATGATGTGAATAATATAGTAGGGTTTTTAAATTTGTTTCTTATGCTTGACCCACATCTATTGTGTTTTTCCCTCACGTTCTTATACTCCAAAGTAGCCCCCAAATATAGATAGTCAGCCCCCACTCAATAATACAAACAAATAAATAAGTAGTAATTAATAGTAACAATATATGTATGTAGACTTTATCTGGCTAGTGGTATTAATCATGGAGTGTACAGCTGTGAATGACATGCTGTCTCTCTCATATGCACAGGTTTGTGGCAGATTCCCTGGGGATGGATGATGTGGGCTCATCGGTCCCTGCCACCATAGCAGAGGAGCCCTGGGATCCCCATGAGTACACCAACATACAGCAGGCACAGGCCAACATGCAAGGTCACATCAACAGGGGCACCAAGGCCACATCCAGGAGAGGCAAAACGTAAGTTACTATTTTGACTACATTTGAAACATCGCAGAATTTGACATCGCTTTATTTAAAACAATTTTTCCAATGAATGCACTGAAAAGTAATTAAAAACAACTACATTAAGTGGTAAGACTCAGAGACCAAGGTATTGTGCAATATATAGAAACCTAGAGGTCCAGGGTTGTAGCTTCCTGAATGGAGACAAGGTGTACACGTGGCTGACACTACTACTACACATCCTGTTTGCCAAGATGTCTTCTTATTTAGGCTGAAGCTGCTGCTTGCACCTTGCCTAGTTACTACATTTTGTACAGCTTAGTAACAAGATGACTTCAGTTGGCAACAGCAATATTATTAAAGAATGACATCTTTTAACAACAGAAACTGCTTATCAATTATTGATTATGAGGTTTTGTTTCTTTGGTGATGAAACATTGCTTGTGTAATATTAGAAGCTGCGTACAGCTCAGTAGAATAACAAGTTTGCCACATCAATAGGAATACACAGTCATGGCATGGCTAAACTATCATGCCCCACAAAAACAACAACAAACTTATCTTTGGAAATGGGTGAAAAATTTTTTTTCCAAATGTGTATGTACTGACCTTCAGCATAACATTGATATGGCGGTGGAATTTAGGAGTTAGAATTTACGAGAGACAATTAAAGAGGTTGATATGTATTAGGACCAGTAGACAGGGTAAATAAAGTATTTATTGTGTGAAATATTGCCTGATGTTGTCGGATATCCACTTATATTGGCTGGCAATCCATGATAAGCTTGGCCAAGTGCTTCTGGTGTCACTAAATTAGTTCTCCTCCATGAGGTTGAGCAGTAAAGAATGATTTATATATCAGAATATTTTGGTTAGCTCAAAGAAAAATTTGTTGACTTATCATGTCTTAGGTTCTCCAAAATGGAGGTAGTTGATGGAATAAAGGTCCACGTTATAAGTATTTGTCCCATCACCAATTCCATTGGCACAATCCAAGCGTGGATCTTCCCCATCTCACACTGACATTGTATAGGAACTTCAAAACACATTTTTATTTTAGAAGTGAAATAAATCCTAGAGCATCCTCCCCCCTTCTATACAGGGAGGAGGCAACATGAGTCCAGCATAAGTGGGTGTAGCACAATGCAACCCCTGTGCATGTGTGTGTGTGTGCATGCGTGCGTGTGTGTGTGTGTGTGTGTGTGTGTGTGTGTGTGTGTGTGTGTGTGTGTGTGTGTGTGTGTGTGTGTGTAACAATGTCAATACTGTATACTCTGAGGTTGCTCTTATAACATAATATTACAAGGTGAGATAAGTAGCACAAATGACAGTGTCCGAAGACGTATTCATAATAACATTAGACGAAGTTATGGAGTTTCCATGTTGATGCAATGTAACTTCATGTAATGCTAACTCATAAAGGAACCTTCTTGTGGCAATTTTTTAAGTTTATTATAGGCTCATGTGAACTGTAATTATATCATCAAGATACTATTTATTGGCTTTATGACACAGAGGGTTTCAACAACAAGACTCTTATGTGAGTAGGGATATGTATTCCCTTTCTTGTAATGCTGGTAGGTCTTTTATGGGAGTGTCATGCTCCGAGATCAGAGTTCATATTCAAAGTTTACTTCATTACAGTATTGCAAGTCTAAAGAAATCAAGTAAGCTGACGTAATGAAATGCCAATTGCCCTAACCGTGAAAAGTGTCAGTTTTCCATTTGTGGACACTTGTGAGGGGCTGTAGCCCACAATCATAAATTATTCATGAATGTCAGAATTTATTATAATGATCTCATGCTTTATACCTTACACTTTTTTGGCATCAAAACATAGTCTTTTCTGAGCGTTTTCCAGTGATGTATACTTCGGACCATATTCCAAAAAGTGCTTGGCCAAACTTTGTTTCACCATGCCTGTGCAATATCATCACATCTTCCCCACAGAACATGAGGCAATCAGCACTTCCATTCATGCCTGGGGCAAGAGCAACCACTAAACTGTGTTTGGAGTGGTACACTTACTCTACAAGCCACAATATGTAATCGCATTAAAAATATCCAAAATGAGGTTAGCAAAACTGTGAGCAACATGTTCTATGACAACTAGTGGTCAAATTTGAGTCCAGAGGAATATTAAACTACCGAAAATGAATGAAAAAAATTACGCAAGACAGTTTGTTAACATTTGAAATGGACCGGTTTTGGAAGAAATAACAAATAGGCAAATCTTTTCAAATATGCTCTCATGTATACCATTGGAAAGCACTTGGACTAAGTTATCTTTTGATGCCCCCTAAAAAATGTAAGAGATAAAACATTAGGGAGTTATATTGTTTCTATCATTTCATAAATAATTCATGTTTTGTGGGCTACCTGCCCCCTTAAGAAATGATTGTACCACTCATTTCCCAATGAATGGATGTAATTTATATACCCGTGTGTGTGTGTGTGTGTGTGTGTGTGTGTGTGTGTGTGTGTGTGTGTGTGTGTGTGTGTGTGTGTGTGTGTGTGTGTGTGTGTGTGTTAATGCCATAGGTCAGAGACTGCTAGCCACCATCATGAAGGCAAGCTCACTTCTGCAAATGCGGTGAAGTAAGTGTTAGGTGTATGTCTCCCCTTATTAGCCATGCTAGACTTGCATAGAAATTGAACACCTTCACAGAAAATCTCTTCCCATTCTTATAACTAGAAAAATTTATTAGCTATGCATAACCTTCTGTAATTCTTTGTAACTACTAGCTAATAAGTCAGAAATATTACACAATTCAGCTTGACTGAATGTCGTATAGCATATATTCAGTGGTCAAGGGTGAACCCAATAGCCAACTGCCACGAAAAGAGCTATCAATTGCTGCTGTGATCTGTTAGAGTATTACAACGTGTGGTAGTAGAAGGGCTGTTCATGGTCTTATAGTCGTGTACTTACAGTGGTGATACTCATGAATGCCTTTTCCACTCATGAATGCCTTTTCCACTCATGAATGCCTTTTCCACTCAACCTTTGGGTGAATACACTTATGTTAGTGCTGCTTAATTTAATTGTAATACACTGCTTTAATTTTGACAACCTGCATGCACCTAATGTGTGCACAAAAAAAGAGGGTTTTTTTTTTTACTTCAAAAGTTTAGCTATTGTAGATAACACCTACAGCGTTGCCTTGTTCTCAGCCTCTACATGCTCTACATGTTGGGGGGGGGGGAGTTCACTCTGATCAAAATACTGCTGTTGGATGTTGTTATCGTAGTAGTTTTTTTTTGGTGCATATTTATGATTTTTGTTTTTGTTTTGCAGGCTCCTAATCTCAGATCACCATTCCACGCTTATATCATCTTCTTCAGATAACTTACCAGGCTCACCACATACCAAATCTTACAAAACTGCATTAAAAACTTCACAATCTGACTTTGAACTTGCTGCCTCCTCCAACAGGGAAGGTGGCAGACCTATGATGGATTATTACAACTTCTGTGCACCCAACTTGCCTGCACACTCAAACAGTCCAATTGGGGCTATGGGACTACGAAACAAATTCACCCTCTCAACTGTTCAGAGTCCACTCTTTCCTGACACACCTTCAGATCATGACTCCACTGAACAATTGTCTCCTGGAAATGGACTGGGCGGTATAACAGAATATTCCAAGTTGGTTCCTGTGGTTGCTGGCCACAACAATCACAAAACAACTCGATCAAATGTTTCTAACACCACTGCATTGGGGTCTATGAAGAGTCGTTCTTCATCGTGTGACTGCTTAGATTCTCACAGTTCAACTGACACAGCACCATCTGCACTGGACAGCAGATCTGACTCATCAAGTATTCTCTATGACCGCCTAGCCCCTCAACCTTCCAGTGCTCAGTTGGCCAACACTCGTATGCATGACTCTCTGGATGCACACAAGTGCACTGCTAAATCTGCATCGTCATCTCCTGACATTTTATCAAACTCTATCAACAAGCACTTCCAATATGATCGAAAAGTGGATTACCTTCATCGTGAGCATCTCTATGATTACATTGGGGTAGATCTGGAGGCCAAGCCCAAGTCCCGATCAGGGAGCAATAGTCCTATTCCTATGGGGGACTGGACTGATATCCTTCCTTTTGGTATTGGCCGTCAGAAATCAAAGAAGTCGGCCGAGTCAAACAAGATGACAAAGACACAATCAAGAAAGAAACATCTTCCTTTGCAAGATTCAAAAAGGCAAATTTTGATTGATTCTGAACAAAGTAAGTATGATCCAGACCTCATCAAATCTCACTCCCTTGAACCTTCACGCCAGAACTCTGAAGATGGAAGTAGAATTGTGGAACACCGTTCCCAGCCTCCCTTGGTGAAGCAGAGCATAGTGCACTCTCTGGAATTAGGTTCCAGCATTGAGTCTTTCTCGCATGACCAGCTGTCCAGTGGCTCCAACTCCAGCATAGACCTCAATGTCAACCATCATCATAATCACCACAAGAAGCCGGAGGTGCTGCCCAGGACAGGTACTCATGGGGCGGTATCCTTAAAATCTTTGACTAATAAGACAGAGGAAGAATCAAATGCTGCTCAGACTTCCTCCAATCAGACTTCAGATGAGCCACCACCAATTCCAAAGAAACAAAATATCAAATCAGCAACCATGGCAAGGAACCATCATGAACCTGTTGAATCACCCCCACTTCCTAGAAGATCAAACAGTGAATACAGTGGCTCTTCGTTGCGGTCTCAAACAAATAAAGGGCCGAATGATCCTTGCTCTTATTTACCTCCTCGGCCAATTGACCCTAGGTTTACCATACAGCTTCCACAAGCCCAGTTCAACTTCCGACCTCCACCACCTCCAAGGCCCAGAGTTCTGTGTGGCAGTGGAACTGATCAACTTTACACTGCAGTGTCCTTCTCAGATGGAACTGAATCCTCTGCCCCCCAGAAAGAGCTGACAACCCGAGTTCCCCCCTCCTTATCCAAGATGCCTCAATCTTCTGAGTTAGGTTCCTATGTAGCTGTGGATTTCCAAGTGACTGCAGGCCTGATGAAGACCAGTGAGCAAGTGGCACTGGATCACAGAGAATATTTGGAGGGTGTGGAACAAGCTGGTTCATGAATTCTAGTGTCCTGCTTTTGTTGTATCATACCAGAGATATTATCATATCTACTCTGTAAAATATTGTAATTTGTACATTTGTATCTATTATAAAAAATATATTAAGAAAAAGTTTTTTTGTCACCATTATTATCTTGCATTCCTGTTGATTGGGAGGGAGGAGGGTGGGACTAATGAATCTTTGGGCAACTATGTACAAAGAAGTGTTGCCACAGTGAATTTGCCTAGATCTAATCTTGACTCTTATGTAACCTGAATTTTTTTTTGCTTTTCAGTGAAAAAAAGAGCCAAAACATCCAAAGTAATTTTTTTTTTTTTTTTTTTTTTTTTTTTTTCAATAGGAAAAATAAATTAGCCTCTATGAAAACTTTGCCCAATGACGAAAATGAAGGGGGAAAAAGTTAATACATTTTTTTTACTTAATTTTAAAAGAAAAGTATAAAAATAAAAAAAAAACAATGTAACAGGTTCACGGTTAAAAAATTAGTATTTCTTTTGGCTTTGGTGGATGTTGGTGATTGACAATGATGTGACTTGGGATATTGTATATATAATACAGCCAACTGCAGTGGAAAATTGGAGCTATTCAGGCTGATTTAATATTCTAGTTCGAAATTTTGTGATCTTATTCGGAAATTTAGAGAATTCTAATCCAGATTTAAGATTATCAGAGTGTCAACACTGGTACAAAGATTAATCTATCCATGCCTTACCTAGTTTGAACCCGGAAAATGGATGTGCGGAGTTCTCCTGAAGAAAGGTTTGTGTGCACAATACATTAAATGCTGCGATAATTTTGTAAGATAATTTTGGAACGCAAAGCCTCCGTGGATACATCAGCTAGTCATGGTCAGGGTTACGTAGTTGCTGATCAGCAGGAAGGCGTGGTAGGAGTGGCATGACAGTGAGGGGGGGGGGAGATGGTGCCTGAAATAACCTAGAATTAAAGTTCTGGAGTTGCTCTAGTATCTATACCAGAACTGACCTGTTTTACTGCATGTATGCGTAGTGATATTAATATTTAAACCTGTTTCTCAATTTAATTATGCTAGAAAAGTAACCCTCCTGCGTATGGAGGCAAGGTTTGCTGACCTTGTGTTTACACAATTGTGGTGTGTAGTAAGTGGTGTGGTTTACTCGCATATAGTTGTGACCACAACCTGGAAATTTTGAGAGAAAAATAGCCCCATGGGCAGGGTTTTACTCTGATCTTCACCACCCTGAAGATTTGAGCCCTTTAGGCCCAACATCTGTGGAGGAGTTAGAGAACAAACTGAACTTCACCAAACTTCGTTATGATGTCCACAGGGTGACCCCCCATCAAACCATGAAAATTGGAGCCCTTTAGGCAGGCCTAATTGTCTGGGAGGAGTTAGCAAACAAACCGATCTTCACTAAACTTCGTTATGATGGCCCCCAGGGTGACTCCCATCAAATCCTGAAAAATTTGAGCCCTTTAGGCCCAATTGTCTGGGAGTAGTTGCTGAACAAACGAACAGACATAGACAAATTAAAAGTAATTTGGCATAAGTTCCATTTTTTGGTCTTTTTTTGGTCTGACACAAACACAGGAAAGAGCATGCACTTATAAACATTCTTAAAATGTTCCCCTGTTGACACTGACATCAAAAGGACTCATGAATAGGTCCAAGTGTTTTATCGAAATACCATTTTTGGCATTTTTAGGCAAGTGGGACCCCACCCCATTTACTCCCAGAATTAATTAGTGTATGCATGCCACGTTTTAGGCCTGTGGCTCCATGAGTTTTTCTGGCTAAATACCATTTAGGTTTTTTTTCACCCCTTTGGACAGAGTTTTAATCCGATCTTCACCAAATTTGCTCCAGACCACCCCCCCCCCCCCCCATCACCCCTTAAAGATTTAAACCTTGTAGGCCAAAGCATCTGGGAGGAGATTGTGAATATACAGACAGACAGACAGACAGACAGACAGACGGACACAAGACAGACAAATTGTAAGCTATAGTGAGATGAAGTCATTGTGTATGATTGAAGAAAATATATAGCTGATAGTTTGGGGACTCCCTCTTCGTATGACCATTTGACACACCCTTAATTTTCTATTTTTCTTTCTCTATGTTTCTTGTGCAGATATAGTAGGTAATGGTTGTAAAGCATCACTGGATCTGTTTCCAGTTACATATTCATAAACACTAAAACTAATTTTGTGTCCTTATTATCTTGTTTATAGCTTTAAATAGAAAATTTCTAAAGTTAGGGGGCGTGCTTCGTACCAACCCTGAGCAGGATGATGAAACAATATA
Organism: Lycopodina hypogea; assembly: GCA_963969325.1. Lineage (NCBI taxonomy): Eukaryota > Metazoa > Porifera > Demospongiae > Poecilosclerida > Cladorhizidae > Lycopodina > Lycopodina hypogea. The sequence goes on along the minus strand of OZ017783.1, from coordinate 5,728,162 downwards.
AACCATGCAAGTGGACTCTTAAATATGTAGTGTGGAGTTTCTGCTAATACAGACAACACTAATTTGTGTCTGTTTCAGTCTTGACAACGCCACCTCAATCTGTACAGCTACCCATCATCTTGGGAAGGTGTTGGATTGACCTATACTTCATATGTATGCATGCATTTAGTAAGTATGCATACAACACTTCTACAATGCACTATCTGCTGTATATCCAATCACATCTTGTGGTGGCATGGATTGTAATCAATAACAAACTTTGGTCTCTTAACTTTCAGCATGTCCAAATAAGTTCAAAGATAAAGTGGGGAAATATTTTAATTCAATTTTTTTTCCTTTCATGTATTTTGTTGAAATTAACCTAATAGAATCACATTCCTGACTATTTTGATGCAGGTCTTAAAATAGATTTGGAGGAAGGCAGGGTGGGAGAATATGCCTTAATTATATTTAACATGAATTATGTAATTAAATTTTGAATTCCCACATTATTTTTGCTGATATTATCTTCTTAATGCAAATCAAATATTGTTGACAACATGTAACTCTGATATTTGATCAACTCTTAGTGAGCAGTTTGAAGTTGATGCTCATGGTGACTTCAAGTCGGACATCAGTAAGGAAGTGGCTGGACAGGTAAGGGTAGCAGTTGATTATCTGCATGTGCATCCCACTGAACAATGACTACACCAAGTGAAGCTATGGATGGAGTGCCTGCATGCTCATGTTTGGTGTGGATGATGGCAGTGCAGGTCATGTGGAGAGATGCTCTTAGAATGTGTGCATGTATTTTCGCAGCTACAAGCTGTGACATTCTAATTTTGTCTGCATCATAACTCTTCTGCGTGATTTTTAAATTGTAGGATAGTCATGTAGCTGTGGTCTGTCTCAAGCTTGTCCATCCTTACCAAACATCCTTATACTGAAGATACTCCAGGCTATGGTACAGTGTGTACACACCAATATGCTATGGTACAGTGTGTACACACAATATGTAGTCATCCAATCCAATCTTCTGAGTTAATATCTTTTTAATTCAACATGAATTCCAGTAACAAGTGTGCATGCCAGGACTGACCAAGGTAAAGACAATAGTAATATGTGATCATCCCCCCCCCCACCCCCACCCCCAAACATGTATTTATATATTAGTTATGGCAAGCAGGGAAGCAATCTACTCAGCGTCTGATCAGTACTTATGCGCACATTGATTTTCTCAGACCTTACTTCGACGTTGAGCCAAAGGAATTCAGAAACAGGTTTTCAAAACATTCGTCCATGCATCTGTGTTCACATTGCATTACTCTGTGTTCACATATTGCATTGCTCTGTGGCTGCAGGTTGTTGAGAGCCTTTATTCCTAACCGCCTCTCCTCCAGCCCTCAGGTACTCCTCCACACTGCACGTGGTGAATGAATATGTTTAGCCCACACAGCAGCTGTTGTTGATATGTATTGTCCATACAGCAGCTGTTAATTTACACTTTTATAAATATTTGGTAAAGTGTGATGTGAGAGGCTCATGATACCTCACAATGCACTGGAGAGAAGGCATGCATTTATGTTTTCCTAGTGAATCCTTTGGTATGCACTTAGAAGTTGTGTTGTGTTGTCTAATCTGTGTGTCTTCTCTATGTGGCGGTGTGATTAAATGCTTGCAGCATTTGTTATCTGTTTAGTAATAGCTCACATGGTGTGCATTATTAGGAGTTCTTAATCCTCTCATGATAATCATGTTAGTTCTCTTTCTAGTTTACATGTTTTATGGAAAATATTGAATACAAATTCAATAAATCACACTTCATAACTAAATGGAACTGTCTGTCATTCAAGTGCAGCTTCAGTGTTGAACCATCCATGGTTGAACTGATAGGTACACACGATGGCCTCAATGTTGTACGATGAAGGGAGATGTAGGTGTAGGCACACATAATTTGCTGTGTTTGTTTTCTGCTGGATTAGGAGGCGCCATTGGAGCTGTATGGACCTGTCATCATCACCTTCAGTCTGGTTGCTGTTCTCCTCTATGGCATGAAGACCTCAGGCCATGAGATGGTGAGTGTACCCAAGGGCTCGTGGCCATGTCAATATGAACACATGTTACACATAATAACAGGAAGAAGGAACTTTGATTGGAACAGCAATGGCCATATGTTTCAGTTACTGGTTGGGGATTTCCAGTTTGATGTACTTCATTGCGTTCTTGTTGAGCTCTCAGATATCAATGGTGCAAGTGTTCTCTCTGACAGTGAGTTCATCTGCCATCACATGTGCAGTAGCATAAGGTATGCACCCAATGCCCCCAGCTCAGGGCAAGCACCCACTAACGCTAGACTGAGCACTGTTTGGGAAAGAGGACCAATTGGTTGCATTTCACATTAGTTTATTGAACTGATATATTCCTTACAAAATAATTCAAATAAATGTAGCCTTGTGTATTGTGGATGACGACCCCTGGGATCACCAGCCACATACTGTACTTTTAGGCCAATGGTAGATGGAGTGGTGGAGCATGCCTTCGTTGTCCTTAGGTTTAAAAATTGACCGCTGAAGTGTACACCATTACTTCTCTAGCATTTTTAATCTACATCTTTTTTAAGCTTTGTATTTGCACATGTATGTGGTATGTGTACTTGCATATCACCATTGCTAGAAACTGAAAATTATTTGATGTGTTCTAAAAGTATGAGCACACACACACACACACACACACACACACACACACGCACCTCTTGCATTAATTTTTGAACTCTGTACTATCCTGGAACTCTGTGCATGTAGTTCAGCTGAACAATAATGTAGTAGTTTAAATGGGAAGTGCAGATAGCCTCGGGCTGCGTGTATGAGAGGTGTGATGGTGTTAGTGTATCATTTTTAGTGGAGCACCAGCCGGCATCACTGACTCTGTAAATTGGTCACTGTAACATGTCAGGACAGTGTGAGTAGCATACATTACATAGTGCAGCTTGTAAGATCATGTCTACTCATTTTACTGGCCACTTTTCTTTGCCATGTGCTGTCTAGGCTTGACTCTCTGTGAAACTCTAGTAGCTGGACTTAGAAGAAGAAAAAATTATCTAGCTATAAGCGTTTTCAAACTTGCTTCAGTGGGTATCAGGTCTAAAACTGGTGGACCTGCTCCTATGACACTCGAGGTAGTGGTAGACCATGTCACTCTTTACTCCTGTGGTTGTAACATACACAGAACAGCTGGTCTATGGCCTAGTGAAGAGAAGTGTCCAGATGCTGTCTTCCAAATCTTTAGAAACCTTGTGATAGCTTGTGTGGCCCACCATTATCTCTGTAGCATTTCTTTGACCATTGTTCAGGATAAGGACCTGTCTCTCTTCCTTCTGCTCATGTTGTTGAGGCTGACTGTATTGTACTGTGCAGTGTGCGTGTGTGTATGTGCACGCGCTCTGTGACTGTCCTTGTGTGTCTGCCATCTTCCTCTAGGGCATGCTCAGGTGGACTCATGTCAGTGCATGTGCATCCTCATAGGGAAGGGCTGCATATCCATATTTGGGACAAATAATGATTAACAGTCATGAACCTTATATGGTGTTGGAGGGTGTGGTGGTTGGTTGTTGTCAGACTCCTCAGCTACCTCTCTTCCACCTTCTCACTGGTGCACTAATGGACGCAACTGTCAGAACAGCTGGTGAGCTCATAGCTCAGGAATCTATGTATGTAAACTTCTGTTGGTGGATGGATACTCATTGCCAAGTGACCAATATATTGTCTCACTTCAGAGTGCTTTATTTTGCGGTACCCCTTGCAGATGTATGTGTGCCTATTGGATTTACTGTCTGCTACCATTCTGAACACTTATGATCATGGAACATGTTTGACAGAAGCAAGGAATAGAATTTTTTTTTCTTTCCTGCATTGGTTGCAACAGATCTACCAGGTAAATCACTGTTCACCATACCTGGAACAAGGTGTGGCTTTGTTTGCAACAACACATCTGTATGAGGTCATGTGATGAGCTGCGGTCATATTGTGAACAGCCTAACTCATTTAGAGCTGTGCCAAAAATAGACACCATGAACACCACCAGGTGGGCACGTGCAAAGCCAAGAGGAAAAGAGTGAGTAGAATAGTTTGAAACTCATTTTTGCAAAATTCATTTACTTTCAATTATGTTTGTTATATTTTGTTTAGTTGTGCCAACCAACTTGACACCCCTCCCCTCATCCATATAGCACCACCACATTTGGAGGAACATGTGCATGATAGCCAATATAGCCAATATAGCTTATATAGCTTTTGGGAATTAGCTTTGCATTTTTAGTGATAATTGTGGTTGCTGTTTTTCACTTTTGATTGAGAAATAAATGTTTTCCACAATATCCCGCTATCATACCAGTTACAATTATTCACGAACCTGATTGTAAATCTGATCATCATTTGGTAGTGGTCATCACTTTGCCACACACTACTAAGGTTGGATCGTTGTCTAGGTATGTCAGGTCAGAGGACCAGTGGGCTCCATGCCTCAGAGGACCAGTGGGCTCCATGCCTCAGAGGACCTGAACTCAATGCTCAATGGCTGTAGGAGAACTCACCCAAACCAGCACTTGTGCTTCCACCTTCTTCTTCTTCTGTATCAGAATGTCTTCTCTATTTGCTGACTTTGGCCTGACTATGTGTCAGTTGTCCAGGGCTCACCATGAGGAGGTAGTCAACATGAGCTGGTGGACTGGTGTGGGAAGATGTTGAAGGACAGGAAAGTTTTCCTGCAGTGCTGGGTTTGAACTCACAACCCACCCAGAGGTTGTTAGTCCAAGAGCATAACTACTCAGCCACCATGTACACCCCCCTTCCACCTTCATTATTGTGGATTGCCAAAGTTTCAGTGCTTGATAAACACCGACAAAAATGTGACCGAAAAATAACCTTCTGAACTAAAGATTAATGTTTGCTCTATCCTCCATAGGTCAGTCAGCTAGACTTGAAGAAACTGTTATTAAATTTTATGGAGAAAAAAGTGGTCTCATTTCTCTGAAATATCCTTTATTGTAACTATGAAATCTTAGTTTTCTTGTCCACCAATGATGTTGTTGGGTTTTTTTTGTTTATTTTTTTCCCCTTTTTTGATTGTTTTTTTTTTGTTTGTTTGTTTGTTTGGTTTTTCTGTTCGGTTAAAAAATTTTTTTTTTAACAATTTTTAAAAAAATTATCAGGAACAGCCGGACCAACCAATATTTGCTAGTTGTTTTTTTTTATGCCACATTTTGAAGCACTGCATGCCAGGCCCCCCCCCCCCCCCCCTTCTCCAATGGCACACATCAAAGGATAACAGAAGGTCTTTCAACCTCCCACAGCTATATTTAATGTACTTACCAACAACTGTCATTTTTCGTGACATTGATTATGATCACACACTTCACACAGAAGTAATTAACCAAATGCACCAACCAGGGTTTTTTTAGGGTGGGGGCAAGGCAAGGCGCAGGGCAAGGGGCAGGGCAAGGCGCAGGGCAGGGCAAGGCGGCGCTCGCCCTCCCCCCCCCCCCCCCCCCTTGGACTTTTTTTGCCCCGCCTTGAACTTCTTTTGTTCCCCCCCCCCCCCTGAAAATTTATGGAGCAAGGTCAAATTTGAGCTTCAACTTTAAACAATGACAAACTCTGAACTGTACTCCTCATAATATAGTGGATTAGTGCTCAAAAGGAGATCTCTTTGTGTACTTTATGTAACAAAGTATTGGGAAGGGGTCGAGTGCAGTGTAGTGACAGTGGCATGCAAAAGTGTTGTAACAAGGAAGGTAGTTTTCACACAACTCCAACTCTAGACTATCAATACTTTAATCAACTATAAAATGCTTTTATACAAATAATAAATTCATAGCATTGTTAAACCAAAAAAAAGAAAAAGTTTTTTCTTCTATTTTATTAAAGGGACTAGCCGGGCTAGGGCTAGGGCTCACCAGTCCTATTAAGGCTAGTTGAAAATTGGAATGTGGAAAGTGGTAGAGGTAGACCTATCCTGGTCTACCCTCACCAGATAGAACTGTCACGATAATGAAGATTTCTTCTATATTGCTTATCTGACAGCTTTTAAAATTCACTATCTTATTAGAATGGAGATCGGCTGTCTGTTTGTATGTGTGTCTCTCTGAGCTACAACTCAAGAACCAGAAGACTGAATGAACTCAAATTTTCAAGGGACACTCCTGAGGACCACGTGAACATTTAGGCCGAGTTCCATCTGGTCACACCTCTGACTGTGGGCGTCAGGCAAAAGAAAAGAGCTAAAATTGGAGATTTAAACAAGTGGTAGCGAGTTCAAACCCCAGCAGGGTCCTTTTCTTCTTCTTCCCCCCCCCCCCCCAACCCTATTCCTTGTCCACCATCGTTAATTCCCACCATCGTTTATTCCCACCATCGTTTATTCCCACCATAGTTTATTCCCACTATTGTTCTGTCCTTTTTCTTCTTTGATTCTTAGTTACTTTGCAGCAACAGCTATTTTTAAGCTGAATTTGCAGTTACTTTTTTGATTTTTCCCCCTTCATTTCCTATCTGCTAAAGAATGCCTCATAAACAGGCAATAAGAGCAAATAATAAAAAAACAATGGCACTTGATGACATTGCAAAGATAACTCTGGCACTTTCATGAATCATTGTTTATAATGAAATTTTGTAAATTCATTTGCTTGATTGAAATTAAACACCCACCTTACTTTATTTGTTTACTCATTTGTAGTACTGTCTCTCTACAAGCATCATGGGCAGAATGCCAAAAAATAGAAATTTAGATGTAGGGGTTGACAAATGAAGAGTTAAAAACCCACCATGGTTTGTTTTTTCATACCCACTCCCGCCCTTTTTTCCCCTTCATTTTATCCTTCCTTTCTTTCCTCCCTCTCCTTATTCCCCTTTATTTATTCCGCCTCTCTCCCCTCCCTTCTTGGGAAATTTCCTAGAAATGTCCCTGTTAACCATACAGTGCCACTACTCATTGATTCAACTGTGCTGACAAAATTTGACCAAAACTTTATGTAACATCCTAGAAGCCAAAGAATCAATGCTACCTAAGTGCACACCTGTAGCTCTGAGTTTTGAGTAAAACATGTTTATGATCAACTGCTAGCAAATTTTCAAGCACCAGTGCTGAGAAACAGAATGGAGTTAAATAGTCAGACTCTAAGATATGGATTGGGATGCCAAATTTAGAGCTTGCATATTTGAGGAGGGGGGGGGAATAGAAAATATAATTATCTGCAATTATGTCTGTGTCAGGTGATGAGATGTTTACTGTCTGTAGTTAGTTGTCTTCTTGTTTGTTTGTTGTTGTGCTTCATGTCCAGGGCTATTCCATGTGTGGCCACTGTCTGGTCCTGCTATTGAGCACTGTGTCAGATCACAATGGTTACCCTAACTCCTTCTACTTTCTATGGCTAGGACTAGGTGGCTTGTCTGGTCTTAAAGTGGTAAGACAAATATATAAACTTAATCAGTTGAATGCTTACCGAGTATTACTATGCCATTCATATTTCCTAAGCTAAGGTAGAAAGTTTAAAGAAGGTGAAACTTGTTTTTTAATTTTTTTTTTTTTTTTTTTTTTTTTTTTTTTTTTTCCCAAAAAATAGTTGATTATTTTGAATGTTCCTATATTCCCTGTAGCTGATCTAGTATGTATAATTTGTTTATCAGATATTGCCATATTCTTGATATATGTGTATACATTAATTTTAATCTTTAGATGTAAGCGGATTATTTTAGATTAGAGTCAGCATGCTATATGGTAGACAGTGGTTGCTGTCCCATTCCCCTCACATGCCAGTGGTTACTATTCCATTCCCCTCACATGCTGGTGGTTGCTGTCCCATTCCCCTCACATGCCAGTGGTTGCTGTCCCATTCCCCTCACATGTCAGTGGTTGCTGTTCCATTCCCCTCACATGCCGGTGGTTGCTGTTCCATTCCCCTCACATGTCAGTGGTTGCTGTCCCATTCCCCTCACATGCCAGTGGTTGCCAGTGGTTGCTGTTCCATTCCCCTCACATGTCAGTGGTTGCTGTTCCATTCCCCTCACATGCCAGTGGTTGCTGTTCCATTCCCCTCACATGCCAGTGGTTGCTGTTCCATTCCCCTCACATGCCAGTGGTTGCTGTTCCATTCCCCTCACATGCCAGTGGTTGCTGTCCCATTCCCCTCACATGCCAGTGGTTGCCAGTGGTTGCTGTTCCATTCCCCTCACATGTCAGTGGTTGCTGTCCCATTCCCCTCACATGCCAGTGGTTGCCAGTGGTTGCTGTTCCATTCCCCTCACATGCCAGTGGTTGCTGTTCCATTCCCCTCACATGCCAGTGGTTGCTGTTCCATTCCCCTCACATGCCAGTGGTTGCTGTCCCATTCCCCTCACATGTCAGTGGTTGCTGTTCCATTCCCCTCACATGCCAGTGGTTGCTGTTCCATTCCCCTCACATGCCAGTGGTTGCTGTTCCATTCCCCTCACATGCCAGTGGTTGCTGTTCCATTCCCCTCACATGCCAGTGGTTGCTGTTCCATTCCCCTCACATGCCAGTGGTTGCTGTTCCATTCCCCTCATATGTCAGTGGTTGCTGTCCTATTCCCCTCACATGTCAGTGGTTGCTGTCCTATTCCCCTCACATGTCAGTGGTTGCTGTTCCATTCCCCTCACATGTCAGTAGTTGCTGTTCCATTCCCCTCACATGTCAGTAATACAGAGTAGAAGAACTGCAAAGTTTGGTATGGCTAATTTTTCTGTAGTATTTCTTTGTCCATGGCTGGCAAGTACATAACTAAAGCTGTACAGCTGAACATACTGTAGTGTGAAGAAGCTTACACAGAGAGGTTTGCCCAACATGCCGGGACAGCCATTTGCATGTAATGGCTGGACTTGTAAGTAAGGCAGGTGACCTGTTCTTATTTTGGCGAGTGCACATACACAGTGTATAGATATGTACATACATAGCTGCATATGAACATACTTGACTCGTTATGTGTTCCATCCAATTCCCTAGTGTGTATGTTCCCTTCCAATTTATTAATATAAATAATCCCACCAACTGTTGTAATTCAATTGACAATATACCTTTCTATCTTGACTGATTCTCTCATGCACACAAAAAATTATATCCTCTAATTGGTCACTGGACATTTTTCTGTAGTTACGTTCCAATGTATGAAAACAAACAATAATTAGGACGACTGAACACGTGCAGAACTGTTGGGAGTGTCCTACAGCACTGAGCATGACCAGAGTGGCCTTGAGACACTGAATATATGCATGAGGAAGAATGAAGAAAGGGAATAAAGAAAGGAAAAAATAAATAAAAAAAGATGAAGAACTGCTGAATTCAACCCCAAAACCCCCCACCCCCACATTTTGTAAATAGAGGAATGCATGGAATTCTGGGTGTGCTCCATCCCATAGCAAATGTGAACCTGATATCCTTGCCAGACATCAAAGATGTGATTTGGCAGTTCCCAAAGACCATGACAACATTTTTGCTTATAGACATGTCTGATTAGGGTGTGAATTTCTACGCAGTTTCAGGTGAGTGATGGTGCTGGTGGCACAAGCAGCAGCTCTAATGGTGGTGCACACTGTAGTAATGCATCAGTGGAGATTAATGTACATGTCTAGTACATGTGAACTGTTGACAAATAAGTTAGTTTGGGGGGGAAACCATCAGGTCATTATAAGTAAAATCTTGACAACTCCAGAATTTTTTTTTGCAATGCAACAAAACCTGTTCACATTAGAATAAAAAGTTAACTAGTAATCCAACAGGAGCAGCAACGACAGTGCGTGTGCATGTGCATGTCAGTGGCAGAAGGTAGTGAGTGTTATTGATTCCTGCAGAGCTTCCACTGGTTTGTTGTCCACCTTGTCCAGTCAGGACAGACTTCAGCCATTGCTGCACTTGCTCAGATTCACACACAACAATGGTGTGCGCTTCCCTACCCAGTGTCACCCCCAGGTGTGCCACTTCATCTTTATATCTGCCTTCCCCATGTTTGGCTTGGTCTCATTACAAAATATAAGTTTATGATGTGATGGTGTGCTGGAGTATAGGCCTTTCTGTGTGGGGGAGTCCCCCCACTCCCACAACACAGGCCTGGAGCCATGTGAAGAAACGATATCATATTGACAAGGTACAGAGGGATACAGCAGACTGTGAGAGAAAAGTAATTTCTCCATCGCTATCTTTAGTGCATGCACTAGCAGCTAACTCATCTCACTGTAAGAGGCTACACAGTCAGTGGTCCATGTGATCCAGTGGTCATGTGATCCAGTGGTCATGTGTGAGCAGTGGTCCATGTGCGAGCAGTGGTCCATATGTGAGCAGTGGTCCACGTGTGAGCCTGCAAGGAAATCTTTCTTGCGAAAGAAGCCACTCAAAAACACTCTGCTGTTTTTTGCCAGCACAAGTGTACATGTGCCAGCATTTCTCTTACCTCTGCAAAACACTTTTCATATTTCTTTGTGAACTTTACCACTTTCAGTTTGAAAGCTATACTACCACTTTAACCAGGGGGCCAAATATATCACTGGAATATTTTCTTCATAGTCATTAGAATATAAATTTTTTTGTAAGTGTAAATAGATGCCTCACATTAATTCTGCACAAGGGTCTCCCAGACATAGTTCACTGTTCTGTGAGTAGTCCACCTCCACACACACCACTCCTCACCACTATCTGAACTATACTTAACTGTGGGTGATGTGATGTTTCAGGAGAAGTTAATGTTCACTAATCATGGTCTCTTGTATTTTAGTGTGGTGTATATTTGTCCCGGACCTGGACCCTGAAAGACGGACTAATCTTGAGTGTTCTGTTTGTGACGCTCCACATGCTGTCAATTCTTTACTTGAGGCTGCAGTACCATAGAGTGTATGAAGGTGAGCCCAGGCACATAATACTGCACTTCTAAATATTCCAACATTAATTTAAAAAAAATAGGGTTAATCTTTATTGTACATTTGTATTATCAATATAATTTATATTTTCTGCCATTTCTACAATTTCAAATGATGGTAATGTTCACAAAAGTAAGTCCATCATTCGAAAACCGTCACTCTTTTTCCTTTAGTCTGATGTTTATTTTCCTATTTTTGTTGTTGAGAAGTACACCTTGTCAGTAATCATGACTCTCTATTGCATAATCTCCTTGCCATCTATGTCCTTAGTGCGGGCATTTCTGTGGTACACAACAGTCTTGTTGGTCAGCCTCCCCAGCCAAACTTTGAGCCAGGTCTTAACTATATATCCAGGGGGGGTTGTTAAAGTTGTGTTGATATATCATGTGATACATTCAAAAAGATCACTATCATATTCTTTTATTCTTGTCGTTGTACTGTTCCTGTGACAGCAATAAGTTGATGTGACATTATTCTGGTTCATCTTTACTTAACTTTATTTCTGTTCCGAGACATTGTTATTTCAGCTGACACAGAACTCACAACTGAACTTTACATATAATTTAGCTCATTCTATAAGTAATGCTTTTAATTTCTAGTGGCCCATAGTAAAGTAATCATTCTTTTGACTTTGGCCATCAAAAAAATATTTATGTTTTGAAGTCACATATCAAAAGATTTGTGCAAGTACAGTATAGGAACAGTCATACAGTATTAGTGTGAAGCACACTTTTCCTCCACAAACACTATTGGCCTACCCCCTAAAAATTATTACATGTACACATAATGGTGACCATGCCTAAGTATTTGTCCCATACCTAAGAATCAAGCTTCAAACAGGAGCAAAATATTTCCCCATCTCTTCAATTGTCTGATGAGTGGCAGAATGACGGAAGAGTCAAGAGATTACCACAAGAGTTTTCATTAATTTCCTTCATTCTGTTCCAATGATATATACCTTGTCTACAATCAAAGAGATAGTCACTAGCCAAGCATACCATGCACACCTTTGGGAGTGTTACTTGGTCCTCTTTCTTAGGTGGTGAGAACACATTGTTGGTGCTGATATTACTAAAATTAGAAGCCCCAGATATCTGGAACCAGATTAGTGTGTGCTGGTATTACCAAAATTAGAATCTGGAACCAGATTAGTGTGTGCTGGTATTACCAAAATTAGAAGCCCCAGATATCTGGAACCAGATTAGTGTGTGCATGCGCTATTATGTGCACACATGTAATTATGACATTGCTCAGTAAACTAATTGGTTAAAATATTTAGCACTGAATGTACATTGTGTATCAAAATTCAACTTTCCCCTGTGACTGTGCTCTATCCACTCCTCTAAAGCCTCCATCAGGGTGTAAAAAATGGTAACTTCTCATTGTCCTTCCATGCCAAAGAATCATTTCTTGGAGATTAAATGTGAATTACAAACCACACTCAGAAATTTGTAGCAAAAAAAAAATAATCTAATTTTAACACTTTTTATGCCAAATAGATAAATAAGCTCAATACTTTACACAGGAAGATAGTAATTACAATGTTTATGTAACATGCAATTATTTTCTCCTTGCAGCTTTGTCTGATGTTTTTTGAAGATACGAATGAAAAGATGAACTTTTTAGACTCTCAATTGTGTAATGTATTGAACACCAATACCAACCAACCAACTATCCATTATTTGAAACAGCAGTCACAAATGTCATGCTACTCATCTTGAGACTAAAATTGTGTTTGTTTCCACAAGATGAGGTCAAACACAACAAAAACCACTCTCTTTTTTGTTGTTGTTTTTTGTGTGTGTAGATTTATAGGTAGGTCCTAAAATGATTAGGAAAGGTGACGTATTTATGATATCAAGGAAGGAAGTCACTGAAGACATGAAGTGTGTTCACTGCATGTTGTCCACAAATCGGATGCACAGAGTCATTGGCTTTGGAGTAGTGGAGTCAGCCACCACTATTTCATGGCCATCTTGGAGCCCCAAGTCTGCACAGATAACAGGCAAATCAATAAACACACACATCCACTACAACACGTGCAGTGCTCACGACCTGCCAGGGTTTTGTCCAAGTTCAACTCAGTCACTTTCCTCATAGACTCCAATGTCTGCAGTGTATGAACACAACATGCACACACATGCGTGCGCGCGCGCACACACACACACACACACACACACACACACACACCAGTAGAATGGACAGAAAGATGAGGCTTGCAAACAAGAAAAAAAATTATGTGTTGTATATTTGGCAAACATTGTAAATATAAAATATGAACTACTAATGCAATGAAAAAAATAAGACCAACATAATCTCACAAAATAGGAACAGGCTTTAGATGTATTTACAATCAGCTTAGACATTTGCTCAGTATTATGAACACATTATATGGTACAATTGATGTAAGTGACACTACTATACACAAGATAAACTTTACTGAAGGAGAATAACACCAACTGACTTACCGGCATATATAATGTTTTATTTTTTCCATTCAGAACGGTTGTGAGTGATGGAGATTTCATCAAGCTGTGAAGACATTATAAGATAAATAAATTTAAAACAAAACACTACTGTGGTAGTACACCACATACAAGTTGGCATTCTCCACTAGATAATCATAGACAACTTTTAAAGTTGACTGTGGTGAGAAGGAGACATCAATTGGTTTCTTGGAACAGGACAAACAGTCTTCCTGGACATGAAAATAGCACATACAACACAACACAATATAATATACAACACAACACAATATAATATACAACACAACATAACTTGGTAAAGATTGATATACAAATAACTTCTCTACAATAAGATATGACATAGTTACAGAGACAAAAATACATTTGAGCATTGCTCCCAATAAGATAGCATGTACCCAACATTGATACATGGACTATCCAATAGCAACAATGATGGATATCGTACTCCCTTTAGTGGAATATCCAGGTTTTAAAAATGGAGTCAGAAAGCATAAAATTAAACTAAAATTTGAATCTTAAGCAATAAATCTCTATCCAGAAATCTGATTTGTTGAAACTAAATTTGCTCTGGTCAATTAGCTGACATTCCTAGCAGCCAAAAAAAAATCCGAAAAAAAAATCCGAAAAAAAACAAAAACAAACCCCCCCCCCCCCACCCACAAAACGAGAGTTCTTTTATCATTGCTAAATAAATTGAGCATTTTATTCATAAGTGGAGCGCAAAACCTTGCATGTATGCACACTTAACTGGCCTCAAAAATATATCAGCACCATGATACTCTAAATCTATTGTACATTTTGATATTTTGGTTTGTAAATCTGTTTGATGTATGTATGTGTCTTGGTATCACAGCCAAACTCTGACCAAAAAGGCCGAAATTTAGCATGTGGTCTCCAAGTAACTGGGTGAGCGATATTAACCACATGTGAGTGTGGTAGTGGGTGCAATTTTTCATAGCCACACCTACAGAAAGTTGTTTGGCTACAAAAACGAATCAAAAGACCCATCAGGCTAAAATTTAGTGTGTGGTCTCCAAGTACCTGGGTAAGCATTATTGACCACATGGAAGTTGTTTTGTTATCAAAAGCTAATCAAAGGACCAATCAGGCTGGAATTTGGCATGTGGTCTCCAAGTAACTGGTAAGCATTATTAATTACACATGGGTGCATCAATGGGTGTGGTTTGGTTATAGCCACACACACATAGGAAGTTGTTTTGGCTGCCACAAGCTAATTAAAGGACCTATCAGGCCAAATTTGACAGGTGCCTGCAAGTAACTGGGTGAGTGTTATTAACTACATGTGGGTGTGGTTTTAGCCACACCCACAGGAGATTTTTATTGGTACCAAAAGCTAGTTAAGACCAACCAGACCAGAATTGGAGTGGCTTCTATAATGTTTTATGACATTGGCCAGGCAACGCAGAGTATATGCTGCTAGTTTCTTTTATCCGGCAGTCTGAGAAATTGGCAAGTGTTTCACATTAATGCAGCTTTAAACATGCACCATGACAACAGCATAGCCACTGAATCACACTAATAATAAGTTTCAGCAAATACAAATAACCTCTCAACATAAACAGAAACAAAAAAAAAGAAGAATAAAACAACTAATGAAATTAGATAAGAAGCTACTATGCCATATAAAACACAAGTTAAACCAATTTCCAAATCAAATCCACCAATTGTTTTACCACATAAGATTAGCAATAGATCAGCACATTTTAAGTAGGTAAAGGATCATCTATAATGTGGTCTAAATGGATGTTCTAGTAGTCTCTTTTCTTCTGTACCTCAGACCAATAGTTGCTAGTTCAGTTTTAATACCATTCCTTCTCTCTTGTAATCCTCTGTGATGTGATGATGCAATTCCAAAGGTAAGAAACCAAATGATTAAGGTTAAGAAACAACAGTCCAATGTCCTTTGTATCCTCAAGGTGGTTAGATTCTTTACTGTCAATCATTCTGACATTAATAAAAAAAAACAACAACAGACAGTAAGAACCACCAAGCAGTACTTCAAGAGTTGTTTTGTTCTGTAATAGACACCCTAGCCATTCATATTAATGGTTTTAGTTTTGAATCCACTGAATATGTTAGGCCTGCAGCCGTGTTGATACCAATATCAGACACTTTCAAAACACACTCTTTCCCTCCTTCCACCCCCCCCCCCCCCCCTTTACCTTTCTTCCCTTCCCTTTTTGGGAGGGTGGGGGGGAGGGGGGGGGGGGTGGTATTGATTGTAGAACATCTGGTTTATTTGCATGAAAATACTAATGACAAAGTTCATGCCTTTTTTGATATGCTCCATATTGTTCAATGAATACCTTTCTTTCATATTCAAATGTGTAGGTGTAAACGCCATCAATGTCGTTAAAGACCATGTAATTATGCAGTGGTTTACTGCAGCTGCATAGAGGAATAACAAACAAGTGGCAAAGTGAAACCACACCCACAGCTGGCTCAATGTGTGAACTGCACCACACAAGAAAATGCAATTTAAAACTTGTATCAACTCAGAAGGACCTTACCTTGTAGCCAACTTGAATACTTCAGTAGCACATGCAGCTAACAAATGTGTGCACGAATGAGTGGATGGCCCATGAATATTGAAAATTGAATTGAACATGCCATTAAGAATTATAATGCTTACCTGCTATGACTGCATTGGTTGATGCTACAGCTGGGATGATATTCTTCACTACCCCTGCAGAACACGCACGCACGCGCACACACACGCACATTTAGTGTGTGTCGGTGTGCCTGTTTGGTTCAGG
Source organism: Lycopodina hypogea (assembly GCA_963969325.1). NCBI lineage: Eukaryota > Metazoa > Porifera > Demospongiae > Poecilosclerida > Cladorhizidae > Lycopodina > Lycopodina hypogea. Next base: position 5,712,004 of record OZ017783.1, on the reverse strand, counting down.
AAATGTTCTGGGCAAGTGTAGCATCAGGGTAGGAAGTGTGGCTTGGTTATTACTGTCAAATTTTTCTTTCTTTTCCAAATTGTCACCCAAACAGAAACCCATTACATTATTTATGATCCATAATCATTGTTGAGTGTACCAGACTAAGGGACTCTAATTTGTATTCTGTTCAAAACTATTCCTTGCAATTCATTTAATGGACCTTTGGAATATGAGGACCTGTTTCTAAGCTGCTCTGGACCTGTTCCATTAGAGAACCACCAATCCTCTGCAAGTATTAAAGTATTTCTTTATGTTCATTTGTGTTTGTAACCTGAGCAAAGCCATGCCACCTGAGGGAGACACTATCCCCTAATACTCTAGCATTGACCTCACATACAACACTTGTTGTGTGATCATATAAAGCATATCTAATTAGTTTTGTGTTGTAAACATTCCCTGTGGCTGAGCTAATGGATTGCTTGAAGCTTCCTTATCCTGAGTTAACTCTGTGGCTGTTCCACTGGAAACTCCACCCACTGTATAGTTGACCAGGAGGCATTGGTGTAAACCATTTGAGACCCTTCAACTGCACTAATCATACAGGACATGATGGTACCATATTCATTGGTCTCCATCCAATGCAATAGACCCATGCAAGCATACACACACACACACATGCAAAAATGCAATTCTCTAGCTCCCGTCAACATGGTCACATGCATCTGACATAGTCAGGGTGCCTGTGCACTAAGCAGGCATTATGAGCCAGTGCAAGCAAACTCCTGGAGCCAGGCTAGGAGCTCGCAGGAGGATTAACCAAGACTCTCGGCTTATGGATGTGGGCACCCGAAGTCCCACCTGAACCTTTAGCTGATTTACAAGCCATGGCCAGTGAATTTGCACCCCAGAAAATTCCAGGTCCCCATCACAGCTGAGTGGACTGGTGTGGGAAGAAGATGTTGAAGGATAGGAAAGTTTCCTGTCAGTGCTGAGTCCAAGGGCATAACTATTCAGCCACACACACGCACATGCACATGCACATGCACACACATCATTGTGACACAAATACTACCTTGAGCTAATCTGTAGTTGACTCCTTGAATCCCAAACTCATCAGCACGCTCAGTTCCTTTTTCACAAATCCACATGATGTGGTCAGGATTGTTACCATCAATGGCCGCACCTACATGGGGCAAGTGGCATGTGATCATGGAAATCTTAAATATACACAAATAATTTTTAGTTTTATCTATTATTTTTCAGGTTAATTTCAACTTTGGTTGTGTTATGTGAATATCGAATATACTTACAGAATGCGTAAATTTCATTATGAATATAAAATACAGTACACACACACACAACATTGTGGAGGCAACACTAACATATATTACCCACTCCATACATTTACCATGGAAAGGTTTCTCCTTTGACCAGAGCAAGATGCGAGCATATTCAATGCAGTGCTCAGGGAGACGTGGCTTAGAGGCTATAGTACACAGGGGATAGGACACCTGTGGAGCAGGCAAGGGAGGAAGGAAGGGTGACCACCATGAAGATGGTGACTGACAGGACTGTGTGTGGCCATGATGGTGTCATAATGATGGAATTGATGACACTAATGTGTGATGGTAGTTGAGGTGGTTAGATATTAGTGTTAGAGGTTGTGTACCTGTGGAGGGTAGAGGTCCATAGTGCACTCAATGCAGGCAGTGACTCCAGGGAGGATCACTCTGGCATTGCCCTTGAACCCTGTGGGACGGGAGACAAGTGAGAGTGGGTCAGTACTTGCCATGAAAGGTAAAGAAATGTTCACCAAGGAAGTCCACCATCTGCTTCCACATGTGCAGATAAACATGCAGATAGATAGATAGACAGACATAGATAGATGAATAGATAGACAAATAGATAGATAGATAGACAAATAATAGAAAACAATAAGTGCATGACCCAACAGTTAGTATGAGACCCAGCAGCAACCCAAGTGAACCACACCAGGCAGTATGTGTCCACCTCAATACAACCACAGGTACACATGGACTGCAGAAGCTAGCTAAAGGCTGATGCAAGTGGGAGTGAATGGGCATGCCCAGAGCCAAGTGCTGCCTCCAAGGGCAGCTAGTGGTAGGAGAGTTGGCAGTGCCATGCACATGTCCACATACCACATCACAATGACGTGATTCTAAAAACAGTCATTATTAACAAAGTACAATCAGCAATTGACAAGTCCAAAGCTTACAGATATCAGACTCTTGGCTCATCTACAATCACTACTTATTGAATCATATCAATAGTCCAAATCACACTTGCTTCCCAGCAGCCTGTAATAAAACACAAGTTTCTGCATTTCCCCTGTTCCAACTTTGTTTTTCTGAACTTTCACTGGAAGATAAAAGGTGTGAATATGTTTCTTCAACCAAATTTTCCAGATGTTTGTGTGTGTCAGTGTTTGATGAAGACTCCTCCCATCCCATATGTTCGCAGCCTACAACTTGTTTATTTATTTCTGTTGTGTTTTTAAAATTTGTACGAGACTGCTACTGCTTGATAAGCAGTGTTAAAATTCATTCCAAAAGAGTTAAAACTAAATTCATACACATTTATGAGTTTCTTCCAGATTCTTCCAGGACAGTTCCCCCCCCCCCCCCCCCCCCCCCCCCAGTTTTCTTCCCCTGCCAGGCAGAGGAAATTTGCCAACTCTGGATTTTCAGAACTGCATGTCCAATAAATTTGCACACAATAACTTCCAGTGGCAACACAAAACTTGCTAGTCACCTTTAGAGTATGTGAAAAATTCTTCACAATGAACTGTACTCCAAAGCTAGGAACCATCAGAGCATGTTCCTCTGCTAATTCTAAACAAAACATTTCCCCACAAAGTACCTTCTGTGCCGCCATCTATGATAGGTATGATAGAGGATTGGTCCAGCTGTCCATCTTCATATCTTAACACACTCATCTAGAAAATTATTCACCAATAATTATATAATCATAAATAATTGGAACAAATAACAGTCAAACTACACATCACAATACTGTGCCCTAATAGTATTGAAAATTAAATATTTTAATGCCTCACCCCCCACATGTGGTAAGAGGAACATGTTTAGCAAAGTGGGTTCTTACAGTTCTTAGATAAATATTGATAAGGATCATCACAGCTATGAAAGTCTGTTGGTAAAGTATCATTAGATTCGTAAGGAAACCTTCCTGGTCTAGAGGTTAAGAACACCTATCCAACAAATGTTGCCCTGTAGCTTCAAGAATTACTACACTAATAATTTTAAAAGAGATATGGAAATAGAGAAAATGGTGCACACAATAAAGTGTAGGGCTAGGTGAGGAGAAGTAGTGAGGGGACTCCACCACCAACATTGACGGTGCCTTAATTGGAGGCATGAAAGATGATCTTTGTACCATGAAGTTAACTCTCTCACTCACACACACACAAGCATGTACAGTAAGCACATACTGTAGCAGTGTTGGTAATAAAACAACCACAACTCAGTATTAGGACAGCTCACAGCCATTCCATTGATCCAACGTCTTGCAATTATGGAGTCCAGACCACACACTAGCACATGAAATTCTACAAGAGAATAGAAACAAGTATATCTCAGGCACTTTCCAGAAAACTTATATCCCTTGAACTGTGTACTATCCTGGCCACGCCCCTATCCACCCCCCCCCCACCCCCCAGAACAACTTCTGTTCTAGTAATCCTCACACACACACCACACACTCTTCAAATACCACATCCACACACATCATACACACACCCACATGTCATACACATACACGTCATACACACACAAGAGATAACCACTTTGCCCTGTTTGCACCACATAGTGTGTTGCAGGGCTAGGACCATCTCCATGGCTGACACGCCATTAGTTGAGATATTGCACTCACGTTGGTAGAAGTCTGGACCATAATCTTGGATCTTGCAGAAGTGACTAACAGAACGAACGTTAAGGATATTGCAGGCATTAATTTGCACATCTAATCAAATCTGATCAGTTAATTGACATGTACATGTCATGTTCACATCACTAAAGAACAACTCCACACTCTGCATGCTTGTGACTTTTCCTTTACTGCCACTCACTCTGTTCTCATCTAGCACAACAATAGCTACACTGTGTGGGGGGGGGGGGGGGGGGGAGGGGGTAATCCTGGCTATGATCAAAGCAATTACTAAAGGGATGTGAAATAAAACACAAAGGGATAAAAGGTGGTAGGGCCAAGATTTTCTTTGTATCTAGATCACTAAAAATAGCATAGGGATGGGCAAAGACCAAACAACAAAACATATAGCTACAATATTGTAGTACACATGATGGACATGTAATCCTGGACTCCCAAACATTCCTTAGATTTGTGAAGTGAATACATTCACTCTTGTAAATAACAACATCTGAGGTTAAATAATTCAATTATGCAATCTTTATAAATGCCAATTAACTGGTCTAGTAAGGAACAGGCCAATGAATTATGTCCTACACTTGCCAGATATCTTACTAAAGGATACGGTACAACACAACATCCAGAAATCCTTTTATTAATAAATTCTGCAGCTACAATGGATTTTGATTTTCCAATATCGCTTGGCCTAGAGAAGAGAAAGGAAAGCAAGTGACACATGATCATATATGCACAGTGGCACTCACCTGAATAGAAACTGTCTATTCAAGTTGGACAAGTCAATAGTATCCATATCAATGCAATGGATCTGTGTGAATCCAAGCAAGCCCTGAAGTAAGTTAAAAAAATAAGAAGAAATTCAACTTAAGATTTGAAAAAACAATTATTATCCCTGAAGAAAGTGTCCTATAAAGTCACATTATAAATGGCCAATAGAATTAGAAGGCATGAATGGTTTCCTGAGCAGTACTGCCCTGGTTAGCAAGCAGGTGAGCCTGCTACTACACTAAGCTAATAGTTACATGTTTATGCCAAAATTGTACAGTAATCTTACCAGGTCTTTGAGAAGTTCGCACCCTAACCCACCAGCTCCCACCACTAGCAGTTTACATGTGCTTCGCACAAAGTCCAGAGTCTACAGGACAAACCATAGTCATATCACTCTAATTACTTTCTACATAGGAACAATGAAGATAAAACTTTATCAGAATTATATTACATAATCTTTAATATCAAAAAGAAAAAAAAAACCTCAACAGGCTGACACTTTCAGATATGAATGTCACTATATTGTGCGATAACCAAAAAAAAAAAAAAAAAAAAAAAAAAAAAAAAATATATATATATATATGTGTGTAATATATATATATATTAATTAATTAATTAATTTTTTTGATCATATCAGCCTCCTTGCAAGGATTTGTCCTTAGGATCTGAACCACCACTCCTGATATGATAAAGAAAGAGGAATTAAAAATTCGTGGGTGATTATCTCAATCCATACACTCCTGCTCTATCACTCCTTCCAAGGCTCTACCCCCCCCCCCCCCCTTCTTCTTGGGGTGACCCTCTTATTCCCACAGCACATTTCCTGCCCTCCTGTATCATGGACTACGATGAGCTGTTTAAATCATCTGTTTGCAGCATCACCAATACCTGCATGCATGCTAGTCTTCCTGTGAGGTTGGGTGGGCAGGAAAATTCCACCACACACAGGTACCAGTAATTGTCAACTAGCATAACATTTAACAATATAGGATGTTCAAGTTCCTTTTATCCAGATTCAATTCCATGCTTGAACTTTGCACTGATAAAATGCTCTAGTTCTTTGCTTTAACACGACTGTGTGTATGTGGGTGTGGTTTGCCACCTGCAGTAACACACGTTTAGTTTGCTTAATATTGCATGTAGGGAATATTGACACTAATCTCATTTATCAAACAAACATGATAAATTAATGAACACTTATATGAAATTAATATTTCTTTTTGTCAGTGAAAACAACTTCCAGTGGGTGTGGCTAATAATCAAATAACACTCATGGTCACACCCACATGAGAATAACACTCTTATGGTCAACCACACCCATTGACAATACCACACCCATAGCCACCCGATCTGAACAAAACCTTCATGACGACGTGCAGTGAGATGCCCTAATCAAGTCCTGAAAGTTTCGTAAAGATCCCTTCAGAGGTTTGAAAGGAGTTAGAGTCTGCACATGTTATTGATTACATTCACTAATCAACTAGTCAAGAGCTAGTCTGTAGGTGTCTCTGAACTTATATCCTATTCATCCACCCCCACCATTCTGGTTCCACAAGAATCATTGGTTTCTAGAGGACAAAGAACAGACTTGTGTTGGTAGCTACAGTATAGAGAGCTCTAGTGTCTTGGTTGCAGCAACAGGTTGAGCTCTGCCCAGGTCAGTGACTCAGTGGTGGTGTCCACACCATCCACCTCAGGATGCCTCTCTCTCTCTCTCTCTCTCTCTCTCTGCAGATCAAGAGGACCACATCCCAACACTGCCATTCTCCTGGCTCTCAATTACTATATATTTGAAAATGTACAGTCTACTGGTATGAACATTTTAGCCTAGCCTTATACTGAAGTTGCTTTAAGGACCACTTGCTGGTCATGAGGCAAACCAAGCTCACAAAGTATCTGGCTATATGTTTAGAATCACAGACTGACCTTATGGGAATAAACAACAGATAAGCAACAGATAAGCAACAAAGTTATTAATATGATGAATGAGAGTAAAATAACACTCCAAATTATAATATATAGGATAACTCCGCGAACATTTATTCCAAATAGCTATATTACAAGTAAGTATTTACCTACGTACATTTTACACAATATATCAGAATCAGCCTCTAGTACCACCTTTAACTTACCTCAGGATTTGGTTCGAAGTCTGCATGAGCGAGGGGACTTCCTCTACAAAGTATATACTGCAAATTTTTCCATCTAGTGGTCGAAGAAGAGCCCTCCATCGCAAATCAAGGTAAAAGTAATATTGATTCTGGTAAGGTGTGATTTCCTGGTAGGAGAAGGTCGTCGACGTGGAGAGAGATCTTAATTTTAAGAGCTGACCTGTGCTGAGTTGTAGAGATAAGAAATGGCTGATCCAGAGCTTACAAAAGTAAGAACACAAAAACTTGCGTTATAAAGGTTATATATGGTTTAATTTTGTTTTGTTCAAGTGGTAAGAGGTTGCCAGTTATAGCTATGCTTACCATTTGGAAGCCATTGATGCTGACTCTTTGGTGTTCAATTTATTGTAACATTGTGATCTACAGAGTGTAATGTGTAGGCCTATCCTGTATTATCTGTTCCTTAAAAACAACTGGTATTAAATTTTTAATTAAAAAACAAACAAAAAACCCCCCTGAAATATCACAAATAACACCAAGCCTTAGCCCTTAGTAACATTCTAAAAAAAAATAAATTAATCATTAGTTTAAAAATTTTTTTCTAATACAAAACATTTTTATTAAATCTTTTTAACTTTCAAAATTACCACCAAAAAAAGAAGAATTTTTATTACCTTTTTTGTTGCTTAAATTGCCACAAAAAAATAATCCTATCTTTTTAACTTTCAAAATTACCACAAAAAAAAAGAAGAATTTTTATTATTTTTTTTGTTGCTTAAATTGCCACCAAAAATAATCCTAACTTTATATGACCCTTAATTACAAGGGAAATATATCCAATTTGTGAGATGGTGCTTATAATTACTATAAAGAGCCTATGAGTAGTCTCGCTAGCCAGACCCTTCACCCTCTTAACCGCAAGTGATTAAAAGGGTAAAGGGTCTGGCTAGCGAGACTGGTCTATGAGACGACACATAGAATAATTAGTCCAGATTCCTCTTGTTGCAATAATTACAGATATTTGATCCTAGCAGTAGATTGGCGCTTATAAATCAAGTGGCGCTTAAAAAAAAACCCTGTACTTTTTTTACCTTTTTATACTTTTTTCTTCCCAAATTTATTACTAGGGCTAGTGCTTGGTCTGTATAATTTTCCATTATTTTTGTGATTTCATAAGATCCTGGTATGTGAATAAATGAACTTATTCCAATGCTCCATTGTTTTCCCCCTCAGGCTTTCGCAGAGTTGCAGACAAAAATCCTTGACATCAACCAGAAGGTGAAGACCACTGAAGGACAAATCGCTTACTTGAAGAGAGAGATGACAAAGAATGAACTCACTGACAAGGAACTGAAGCAAATCCCAAAAGATATCAACACTTATTTGCCAGTGGGAAGAATGTAGGTGAACACACAACTAGTTCCTACCCATCCATCTCACTCTATTGGGCCCCACACTGTACAATCCACCCACTTAGTGTCCCACCATAAGTGGCATGTCGGTGGCATGTCGGTGGCATGGCATACCAAGCCCTATGTATTGTGCTCTTTAAAACAACAACAAAATAAACTAGAATAATACTTATGAACATTATTATATATGGAGGCAATCGCAATAGAAGCCACGTCTGCCTGTGACAGCTGTTTGCCAAAATTGCTGCTGTGTAAGTTCATAGCAGCATATTTGTACTATTTCACAAAATGGTTGGATTTCTCCTTATAAGGAAACAGCACTACTGGGGCAAGCACTTGCTCCAGATCCCGTGCTTCTTTCTCCAGGTGGGTGTGGTTAGATGGAGATTGGACACACTCCAATGCTCTGTTCTCTGCAGCTGTGGAGGGAAATGTCCAACTAACTGAAGACAGATTAGTGTTGTATCACTCTAACAATATAAAGCACATTTGCACTATTATTTTGATATCAATAAACGTTTACATGCATAATTTTAGAATAAATATATCCACTTTGGTAAATATTTAATACTGCCTTATTAGGATAATTGCAACCATTTTATGTAAATGGTAAATTTGTTTGCTACAATGAACTTGCAATATGGAAATACTGCGAGCACAGGAATTCCTTACAGTTATTGCAGACTGACTGTTTGTGCTTGCATAGTAGCCATGTTTTTTCATCTTCAAGGTTCCTCCTTGCTCCTATTATTTCCATATTGCAGTCCATTGTAGCAAACAAATTTACAGTGTTGGAGTGGGGGGGGGGGGGGGGCTCTATGCTGAATATCTCCCGAACTTGCCTTTTCTTGGGGTGTTGATCCACAGCTAGTACACCAAGTGGAAATCTGAGGAGAAAAGTCATGGTTCAACTTTATTTCCTTCAACTTGTGCCTCAGCATTGCCCCCGAATCTCTTGTTTATACCTAATTGTATCATTTCTTGTTTCTCTTCAGAGACTTCATGCACTGCAGATAGATATGTCAGTAGGCTTAAATGTAGGTCTAGCATAAGTAATTTGTTCTCTCATGCCTGACTCTACTTTGCATGCTTCTAGATATTGGAAGAGGTGTTCATGAGTTGTCCAGACATTGCCCCATATAATAGAGTTATAGGATCTTGCAACGTACTTGCAATCAGGTGGGCTTTGTATGGAACTGGAGCACCCTCAAGCTCTGCAATTGAGAAGTAAACCATCAATTTCTACCAGTTGAAGATATTGAAGATGACCTTCCCTCTGACTTGCCAACAGGTTTGTGAGAACTTCTTGAATGGGAGAGGTAGGCTTGCACTGTCACTATTTTCAGTGATTATGTCAAGTAGCTTCTTGTGTGCTTCCTGACACAATATCCTCTTTGAAAACATTTGGGAAATTTCACACAAAAGGAAGCCAAGATGATGTGGCATCTGCTTGTAGGCATGCTTGATGCTGGGGGCTAAGGAATGATGCATGCATTTCATTAGAATACAATTGGAGGGGGGGGTTCATCTCGACCCTGGACCAAACTGAATCCTGCTCACTGTGTATTGGCTGGAGCTCCGTCACTGGCAAACCCAACACAGTCACTCATCTTTAAACTGGCATCCTCAACACAAGCTTTCATAGCCTCAAACAAGTCCTTTTTAGTTTCACCAACAACTGGTAATTGAACTAAGAAAGACAGTGATGATTGTTTTTCCTCCTTGCTATAGAATCTCACTGCTGTACATAGACCACTTTAAGCAATCAACTTTAGTTGACTCTTCAATCATGATATGAAACGTTTCACCTGCCAAAGTATTCCACAATTCTTCATGTAAAGCTTGTGAATTAGAGAGCACTCTATGAGACAGGTGAACTTGGTGCTGTGCAGTTTCCTCTTCTCCAGTTTAGAGCCAGTTTCACCATGTGCACTATTTGTCTCCAAAGATGGTCATGGATATGATTGCACTGTGGCATGCTTTGATCCTTTGGATGTGGAGCAAAGTCTTTGCTGCTGCTTGCCACTTAACTTCTTATCCTACCATATCTAGATGTATGCAATATCATATCCATCAACTGTGTTTTTTTAAATTTTTTATCCCAAGGATAGTTCCTCTGCCATTCAGGCTTGAATCTTCTAGACTCATCATAATACTTTTTTTCTACTCTTTTTCTCTGGATAGATTATAAAGATTAATTTTAACTTTCTTGAAATTTTAAACACCAGTTAATCAGACTCTCACTTGTAACTGCTTGGATTTAGGTTTTTGAACTTTCTGGTAAAGGGTCATTTAATATAGAGTTCTTGGTGGGTGCTCTCTGCAAAATCACGCGCCAGATAACTAATAATATTTGTAGTTCAATGCAAATGTGTGTCCGTTATCATTGAAATCTATATCAGTCATTTGCTCTTATAATCTGGCTGTTGTCACGTGGCCTATGAAATAAAGAGGGCATTCATCTTGTCGGAGGAAAGAAATGTGAGATTATATTAAGTAAAGGAGGTGGGGGGTTGATTTGGACAACAACAATTAGTAAAAACAGGAATTTTTGCAAGCCAAAATTTAACTTAAAAAAAAGAAGAAAAGAAGCCTGTATCTGGCAACCCTGCATTGAATGGCTCTTGTTTAAAGAGGTAATTTGATGAGTGTATTTGTGTTAAGTTTCCCTTCACCAGCTTTCTTTGAGATTTTGTCTATGCCACCCATTTCTCTGTGAATTCCCAATTCCAAGCACTATCAGTTTAGACTATCATATGTTCAGGTTCATGATTTATTGAGGGGATAACAATTGATGGGAAGACTTCCCCTCCAAAACAACCCACACGAAGTGAATAGAGTTTATCCTGACATTATTTATTTATATATGCATTCCCTGTCCCAGAGTCTGTCAGCACCTTGGCTAGCAGGAGGCTCCACTATTGGCAGTACATACAGAGGTCATGTCTACGCATTATCTTGTAATGTTTTCAGCATCACAATGTTCCTTCTTCTTTTTTCTTTTCTTTTTTTTTCAATTTTTTTTCACAAATTTTTGTTGCTATTACCTGATCCAGAATTGAATAGGTAATACTCCGTAGTCTATGTCTTTGCAATTTTAAGTATATTTTATATGCATATTTGAATGTATTTAATACTCCGTAGTCTGTCTTTGCAATTTTAAGTATATTTTATATGCATATTTGAATGTATTTAATACTCCGTAGTCTATGTCTTTGCAATTTTAAGTATATTTTATATTCATATTTGAATGTATATTTACATGGAAAATCTTCTTGTATCCCTGTAGGTTTATTTTGGAGCCCATTGACAACATATACAAACATTTGGCTGAGAAACAAACTCATATTCAGGAAAAGATCAAGGGAATGGAAGAGCAGATTTCGTATTGGAAAAAGGGGGTCAAAGAGAGTGAAGAAAACCTTAGAGATATGGTGTCCCAGAGGATTAAAAAGAATTAAATTTCAGCTTACTTCTTGTGTTAACTTACTGCTGTGATATACTTATATGTGCTATTAATATTGTTGTTATTACTATTACTACTACTACTACTAGCAGAAAACCTGCCCTATGGGTGGTTTTTAAGTCAGCCACCTGCAGTAACAAACTAGTTTAGTTTGCTTTGTGTAACATGTAGGGATTACTGACATTAATCAAACAAACATGATAAGATTAATGAGCACGCCAGTTTCTGTGGTAGTTAGTGTTCCATATCACCAAACCACATCCATTGACAAGACTATATCATTAACAAAACCACACCCATAGCCACCTGATCTAAACTTTCCAAGGAGGTGCAATGTAGTGCCCTAATCAATTCATGTAAGTTTTGTAAAGATCCCTCCAGCAGATTTGGAGGAGTTAGAGGCCACACAGACAGACAGAAAAACTGTATTGTGAATTTTAGTAAGAGAGAAATAATTTTAACTATTTACAAGGTAAAATTGAGAGACTTCAGCATTTCCTTTATAAGATGATTTGGTTGACCTTTAACCCTGGTTGGGTCGGTATGAATCGGTACAGTTGAACAAAACAACCTTGACGAAGTCCTACCAACAAGCTGCCCTCAGTCATCCTGCTTAACTCACCCTACAGGAAAATTTATTTGTGGTTTCAATAGACGAAGTTATGGTAAGATGGGAGTATGTGGGATCTGGAACATTGGCGTTACCCTATGGGAATGTTGAAGCTTTGTTTAAATAGATTAAGCTGAATTGTTAACATTCAGTTGCTATGCTTACTTATTACATATGGTGGAGGGGGAAGATAATGTTCTTTTTATTCACTTAAAATAAAAACTGAGTTTACTTTAGACTGCTAATTTTTTTTGTGACTATTTTAGTTGTGTTGTGTTACTTATTGAGACAGATGTACATGTTTATATTGACAATAATAGTATGCCCTAGGCATTCACTATGGTGGACCCTAGCTGTTGTTAGTATAGATATTAGACACATTCTCTATGGTGGACCCTAGCTGTTGACATTAGACACTTTGCAATGCATATGAGAACTTAATATGTGCTTGGGAGACTGGTGCACATAGTGGGCTATAATTGGAATAAGTGGCTTGTTTTTTTTATGTTCACTGAGGAGAACATGTTCATTTCTGTGCGAGTGTTGTAAAAATTAAGCACATTTATTTTAAGAAAATACTCTGAACTGGTATGCTTGCTCATTTCAGGGTCAGAAACAATCTGGTTTTCCAAACAATGGTGGGCGTGATGCTGGAAAGAAGAAGCAAGATGTAAGTAAGGGTGTCATAAGTAAGGATATGCATTTCCTTCCCTAAAGTAGACATGCACTGTGGTCAGAACTTTCTCTATTTTTTTATGACAAAAATGAGGAGAGTGAACTATTATATATATATATATATATATATATATTAAAATTCAGTGCCAGTAAATACTCCAGTACACGTTACATTAGTTATTTGATTGTTTACACATTTACATTACTGCCACTCTGAGGAAGGGAAGAAGGTTGTACTTGGGTGGGGGGGGGGGGGGCACTCCTTCCTTTTCTCTTTCCCTCCCCCCCCCCCCCCCCAATATAAAACCATGGGGTGTGTAGACTAACAACCCCCCCCCCCCCCCAATATAAAACCATGGGGTGTGTAGACTAACAACCCCCCCTTGATAAAACTATGGGGTGTGGACTAAGTGCTAGCATAGCAAAGCATGTTACAGTGAATCTTTAAATCTTCTTCGTTATTGCTGCCTTACAGGAGAAGAAGCGCAAATACGAGCCTCCTATTCCTTCAAGGGTGGGCAAGAAAAAGAAGATCAGAGGACCAGAGTCTGCGAATAAACTTCCACAAGGTATTATGTGAGATGGAATATATGATTTGTTTTCTTCACTGCATGGAAACTTGTATTCAGCACTATCATTGTAACATTCACTTTGTCTAATTAGCTACTGCACAGTGGCTAGACTTTAGGCATGCTCATTGACATGTGCATACAACAGTCGTCATCTTTGCACAGATATTTAAAATATTCGTACATGGATGTCATATTTTACCAACTATAGTTACACCTCATACTCGATGTCGTTTGAAACTGCTCAAGTTGGAGAGGATAAAGGATTTCCTACTAATGGAAGAAGAGTTGATACAGAATCAAGAGATACTGAAGCCTCAGGAGCAGAAGAATGAGGTTTGTGTGTGTACTTGGCAAAGACAGCCGTAAACAAAATGTACCATCCACTTGAAGTTTAATGAATCACTGCCTTCACTGGAGTTGAACAGAACAGTGTGTGTAGTAAAGACAAATCAGTAGGGATGGAGAAGTAGGTGGTGCTGTTGTCCCAGTTGTTTGTAACTGCAGTGTGCACTATGCTGAAATAGTGTACTTCAATTTTGCTAAACTTGACTATTGAACTTTAGCTGAACTTAGAAACTGGCACTCCACAGCTTCTATATAGCTGTGTGTGTGCGCGCACACGCTATATCAGAGGTCTGTCTGTCCTCCCTGCTGTGAATTTGGCAATGGATGCCATGGTGTTCTCTAGTGCTTTTAGTTAAAATTCTTGGTGACACCCCCTGGACCTTAAGATGTTCTCTGTTGTGGGTTTCTGTTACCTGCTGTGTTTTTTTGGTGTTCATTTTAGGAGGAGCGCTCTAAGGTTGATGATCTTCGCGGCACACCAATGGCAGTGGGAACTCTGGAAGAGATCATTGATGACAACCATGCCATTGTATCAACGTCTGTGGGGTCAGAGTACTATGTCAACATGCTGTCCTTTGTGGACAAGGACCTGATTGAGCCAGGCTGCACCGTCTTGCTCAATAACAAGGTGGGGGTTAGTTCACAACTGTCCAGTTGGCCAGTCCACTGCAACAAATAGTAGGTTCATGGTGACATACTTGTGAACTGAGGACAGTAGGTGCTGAGGCAGTGGGAACAGCCTCTACACTGTGGCTGGGCAACAATAAGATCAGTGTAGGCAAGCCAGTCAGTGGGGATAACTTCTCTACTCTGTGGGTGGCTGGTAAAGGGTCTATAAAATAGTGTCACTGGTTGCTTGTGTACACCGTCCCTGGTGGTGTTGGCATGTCTTGCTGCATAGAACTCCTCAGCATGATCATATCCTTCTCCTGTCTGTCACCTATCTGTGGGGAAGTGGGTGCTAGGTTTCTTATGAACCTCCTGGGTGATGTACTTACTTCAGTCAACCCTCAGGTAAAATTTGTGCGTTGGGTGGAAGACTCTGTCTGCTATCTCTCCTGATAATTATGTGTACTAGTGAAAAACCTGCCCTATGAGCAGTTTTTCGGCCCTCCATATACACAAAGAGGAAGAGGTGTGGTCAGATGTGACCCACCCTATGTTATTCGCACAGTCAAGTTGTATCTGCATGCCAAAGTTTTAGGCCTGTAGCTCCATTCTTTTTTCTGGCAAAGGTACCATTTTCGACTTTTAAAAAGAATACAGAATGGGTGTGGCCATATAGATAAGCTTATGACGTTCTCCTGGTGACACTGATTCTAATATATATGGGTTAGTGGGTCTAGCTAAAACTGTTCAAGCATGAATCGTGGATACACGGACAAGCAGACAGACTATTTTTACTTTGTAGTATAGATACAATACTGCACTAGTGAATGGATTTGAGTGTGTTGATTGTTTAGTATTTGTTGTTGTTTTCTTGTGTATTTTTATGTACAGTTCCATGCTGTGGTTGGTGTGTTGACTGATGACACTGATCCGATGGTGTCTGTGATGAAACTGGAGAAGGCTCCGAATGAGACGTATGCTGACATTGGTGGACTAGATCAACAGATCCAGGAAATTAAGGTCTCGAAGCAGCTATTAACATATCATACACATACATGCATACATTAGTAATCATTCTCCTTAATGATTATATTTACTATTTGATAATCATCTTACTTAGGGTGGTCATATTATTATTATTGGGTGATGATTTTTTCATGATTACGTTGCACTAAGTTGTGGTTTTCTTCTAGAATTGGTTTCTTTCAGTTTCCATTTAGTTGAGGAATGAGTTTTAAATCCTTAATTAGGCACGAAACTTTTGTATAGGATTGGTAGGAGTGTCACACAATAGTTGTCTTTCTGAAGAGTGTTACACAAAGGTTGTCTTCTGGACAACCTCTGTACCCACCAACATACATACAATGTGTGTGAGAGTTCAGGACCAGCAGTTAGTTCATGATGTGTGATGTTCTCCACTCTATGCAGGAGTCTGTGGAGCTGCCTCTGACACATCCCGAGTACTATGAGGAGATGGGTATCAAGCCACCTAAAGGAGTCATCCTCTATGGAGCACCTGGAACAGGTCATCCATTGCTTACTGATCTAATTACACGTGTCTGCTAATGCTGCTTCCCCCCCCCCCCACTCCCTCACATGCTACTGTATATGTTCAGGAGGCTCATATTCTGAGCCAAATTGTGAACTTTGTGGTTGGAGTAAGAGACTTGGCACACACTTTCTATTGGCCCATAATAGTTAATTTTGAGGTTCGACCCCCAACGTGATTTTGACCTGTGACAACCTTGGCATCATTTTTTTAAATTTATTTATTTATTTTTTTTATTTTTTTTTTAATAGCCGATTTAAAAATTGATAACGGATCATAGCATTAGCTATTGAATATATCTCGATGAATACACTAAATTAAATGAATTTTTGTTTTGTTTGTGGAATAAGTCACATTAGATGAAACTATTGCTGAGCTTCTTCCACTCTTTCACATAAACCATTTCAATAAAGTTAAATTTAATGAATGAATAATCAATAGAGAGAGCTACGTAGGAATATGGAGTGTAAATTAAGTGAGTAGCAAGAGTTCAAGTAGTGTGAGGTATATGTTAGTTTTTGTCTTTAAAACTCTCCACATAGCCATGGCAGTTATACTAAGAAAAAGTAATTTGAGTATCCTCTTGTAGAGCCCCTCCCCTTTCCAGTGGCCTTGTAATGTTGGTCCAAGACTCCTTTTTTCACAGCACTGGATGTATTGCACTGCCAGCATGCAAATATAGTGGGTCTGGTGATTTGCCTGTGCATTCCATCCCAGCGCCGCAATGTCGGCACAGCTAATTATGGACCAAAATAATTTTATAATGAGATTTTAAAACAACCACACCTACCTCCAAAGTTGTAAAATAGTTTGAAATGACTGACTGTGTCTGATACCATCCCCAGTACCTGGTACTATATATTTACACGCAAAACATCAGACTTCATGAATATGTAGTTCTGGTTTATCAAATGAGTGGATGCTGCTCTTATGATTTGTGTTCCAAGGATGCCTCCAGGGCACGGAATGTACAGGCAAGTCACCAGACCCACTTTATTTTGTGTGCTAGTGATGCCATACATCCAGTGCTGTGACTAAGGGAGTCTGGGACCAAGACTATGGCCTTGGCTGCTGTATGTGGTATGGGTGGCTGGCTGGTTGGCTGCACAGTGCCACTGATGTATCTGTATCCTGACTCTTGTGAATTCCCCCCCCCCCCCCTCTTCCATTTTGAAATCTTTATACAACCACATATTGATGCAATAGTGCACTGCAATCCCTGCCCCCCCCCCCCTCCCTCCCTTCCTTCCCCTCCACATCCAAAGTATCTTTATGAACACTTGCTTGTCTCCATAGGAAAGACTCTACTGGCCAAAGCAGTAGCCAATCAAACCTCAGCCACTTTCTTACGAGTGTGTGGTTCAGAATTGATTCAAAAGTATCTGGTATGTGCCATACTTCATATATTACATGCATTGTACACAGTTAGTAGTGATTGTCATGTAGTGGACTCTGTCCTCTGACCATGTAACTGTGTGTGTGATCATGTGACTGTGTGATCATGTGACTGTGATCATGTGACTGTGTGATCATGTAACTGTGTGTAGGGTGATGGGCCAAAGTTAGTACGGGAATTATTTCGTGTTGCAGAGGAGCATTCTCCATCCATTGTTTTTATCGATGAAATTGATGCCATTGGAACCAAGAGGTACAGTATTTACGATTCTTCTTCTCTTAAATTGAGTGCATATTGCTTCAAATATAGTTACTGGTTGATGACGATTGTTGTGTGGGTGTGCTGCTGCATGTGTGTGTCATTGTAGGTATGATAGTCATTCTGGGGGAGAGAAGGAGATCCAGAGGACTCTGTTGGAGTTGCTGAATCAATTGGATGGTTTTGATTCCCGCAGAGATGTGAAGGTAAACACACCATCCACACCTTCACATGTATTGCCTGACCTGCATAAGCTGGAGACACACTCTTGGCTCCTGTCCCATGCAAGTGGACATGGTAGTTTTATTTGTAGCACGAATACCTGCAACATTTGCCCAGTATCGCAAGTTAATGATACTTACCAATTCAAACCAGATCAACGATATTCAACAAAAAATATATCTTAATTGGCATGCGTAGAGGGTCACTTAACTTGTGGTGTATATGTGTATAGTCTTGTTTCCTTTGTCTTACTCACAGAGAATTACAACATAGACATTTGTTTGGTGATAAAGTTTTTATTTTCTTGTATAAATATGTGTGTGAGAGAGGAAAAAGAAATATAGGGAGATATAAAGAGAGGGTGTGGTGTGTGTGTGGTGTGTGTGGTGTGTGTGGTGTGTGTATGGGAGGAAGAGAGAGAGTGTGTGTATGTGTGGGACATAGCATCATTTCATCGTGTTAATTTTCTACTTTTTTGGTGGACTTAATAACTTGTTTATGTCATGATGAATGTGTTCAGGTGATCATGGCCACTAATCGTATTGAAACACTGGACCCAGCACTGATCCGTCCAGGTGAGGTGTTAGTTAAGTGGAAGTGTTTGCACAACATGGCATTGTGAGGTGCAGTTAGCTAAATATGTTCTGAGATTTGGTTGGTTGGTTGAAATGTGTGAGTTAGCATATACTCTAGGTTAAATTACCCAGGTTATGACATGACAGTGGGAAGAATTTTTATTTCAAATCGTATTATCCCAGCTATAGCTAACACCAGCACTTTTTAGCTGAATAAATAGTGACTTCATTTGATATTCCTTCCAAAAGATTTCCTTGCATCCTTCACTGAGTAGGTGGAAGGAGGTCTTTAAACAAAATTCATGTACAAGGAATGAAAACGTAATTTATCTTCAAGGATTAATCTATTTTCTATCTTGTTTTCTCCTAACATATAACTGATATGTAGCAGGTTCTTTTAAAATATATTAGTACCAAAAAACTTTAAAAAATTTATAAAATTTCACAACTACTCAATTATTTTTATATTCAGATAAATAGATATTGTGTATAAAAAAATTTAAAAATGATGAAGAGGTGAGTGCATCAGAACTCCTAATAAATCAGTTGATGAAGAATAGAAAAGAATGAGTAGAGAATAGTTGTAGATGGAATCCTCGTGTGGAATATTGGGATGTGGTTTTGGAATATCTAAGGTTTGGTACCAAATTCTCCCTTGCAATCATGCTTGCAATATCACTACAAAATATGTCACAATTTGAGTAACAAAATTAATCAATTTCGGAGGAAACTTCACTGTCAACAACAAAAAAAAAAGGTCGTTGACTCAGGTTTAAAATATCTGATCATTATTTTTACACTTGTATTTCTATGTCTGTCTGTCCATCCTTCCATGTATTCATGGTAAAGGGTCAACAACAAACACCCTGTTATCAAAATGGCGAATAGAAGAGGAAAAAACTTTTATGACTCACCACCAAGAAGAGTAATTGAGGAACTATGAAGACAACTATTTCACCAGCATAGAATAATTACCATGGACTAATTCTCATGAAATAATTACTGTTACTGTTGAATATTTAATGTGGAATAATTACTGTGGTGAATCCACAAGGTAGTAGAAGGGGAAGCTTTGAACAAATTTCAGAGGAGCCTGGGGTGAGCTAGCACCTAGCTCAGTATATTATTCTAAACAATGAAGTTTTTGAAAGTTTAGCATAAAATTCTATATAATTTTTGTTTTGAAATCATCCATGGCAAGCAGTTATTGTGTAACCAGGGCTCTGTTTGCTTTTTTAGAGTGGTTGCTGAGGTTTCCTTTCCTTGAAAAATGTTATGTTTGTACAACCTCATCCCATTGGTTATTTATGACCCTTCAGCTGCACAAGAAAAGTTGGCTGCTGGTTAGTAGTGGTGGTAGGAATTTCTTACTTGTTTTTGTACTTCTGTGATTTGCTTGTTTATTTTTATTTTGGGAGAAACGTGGGGGGAGCACTTGCTGAATTGCCCCCCCCCCCCCTCCCCCCCCCCCTGGAATCACCACTGATAATGGAGTACTTTAGCATATATATTTCAGTCCATCGTTTTGACAAAATCATTCACTAGACAGGCAGCAGATTTTTCTCTTTTTCATTGAAATTTTTTTCCCATCACAATGACCAAAGTACAATTCAATGGAATTGACCTGACCTGACCTAACCTGACCTGACCTGACCTGACCTGACCTGACCTGACCTGACCTGACCTGACCTGATTGTTGTCATTGTCATTGCGGCGTGTGTATCTTAACTTTGTATGTTTGATTTGTGTGTAGGACGTATTGACAGAAAAATAGAATTTCCTCTTCCTGATGAAAAAACCCGGAGGCGTATTTTTCAAATCCACACCAAGAAAATGACCCTGGCTGGAGACTTGGACCTAGAGGAGTACATTGCAGCGAAGGACGATCTCTCTGGGGCAGACATAAAGGTGGGGTGTGCAGTGCAGCTTTAGCTGTGTATTTCCTGCTGTAGTGAACTCCCCCCTCCAGTGTGGGGGTGGTGGTGGGGGAGGAGGGGTTATGCTAGGGCTTTCCTCCTCCTCCTGTTCTGAGTTGGTGTTGAAGTGAAATAAAAAACACTTTCTTTTTTTTTTTAGTTGTTTCATTTTAATGGACTTATCTTAGTGTACTTTCTGAAACCTTGCGGTTATCTTTATGACATCAGTTTAGAAACTGTCATGTGATTCAGTATAAACATCAGAACCTCATATAGGAGCAGACTTTGATAGCAATGGGTTTTCTATGCTCATATACATTTTACGTTCTAAGGTTCATACAAAACAAATTTTAAATTAAAAAGTTTGTTTGTTTTTTATTCTTTAACGAATAATTTTGGTGTTGGGGTTTGCTATCACACCACCTCCCCTATCATGAGTTCAACAATCACTAAAGGAGATGACCTATTTCTTTATGACCTATTTCTTTATGTTGTGTCCCTCACATCTGAACACATGCCCAACATAAGCTGGACAATGAAGGCTTTTCAAGATGTTCTGAAGAATTCCATTAATGCATAACTAAATTATTTCTTGAGCACTGAGGACATACATATTTACGTGCTCATTTGCTAACTCTAGCTTCACTATAATATTGTCTCAAGTGTATTTCATATTTGATATGATGTCGACATCTTCTCAACACACTAGAGTGGAAGAAGTGTTTCAGCATTGGTTGTGTTGCCTCTAGCTTGATATTGTGAATCGTTGGATGGGTGGACTGTCTAACAAAGAGATAAGCTTGTTACTTTACGAGTAAACAGGGAAGGGGGGGGGGGGGTCATGTGATGAGAGATTACTCTGATTACCTCATTATGGCACTGTCATACCTCCTGTGTGAACCCAATTGTTCCTTCCAATTGTGTTGTGTAGGCTATTTGCACTGAAGCTGGATTAATGGCTCTTCGTGAAAGGAGAATGAAAATCACAAATGAAGACTTCAGGAAATCCAAGGAGAGTGTTATATACAGGAAAAATGAAGGAACTCCAGAAGGACTATATCTTTAAACTCAGGACATTATTCTGTACTACAGTAATGCATGAAATCAAAATGAGATCTTTGTTGTGAAATACAAATTATTCACACTGTAAATCACATTTATGCAAATTTTACTGGTCACTTTAGGGAAACACACACCTGCATGCACAACTCCCTTCCTCTTACTCTCCAACAACCCCAATTTTTATTTTGTGAAACTTTTGAGATATAGTGGTAAAACTAATCATTGAAATACAATAAACACTCACTGCATCAAAATTTGTACTGCTGCTGAAACCATATGAATAGCATCACGTAAGACAATTTTGTGACCACAGCCAATTTTGTGACCACAGCCCATTTTGTGACCACAGCCCATTTTGATACTAGTATGCACAAAATGAAACATTGCAACTACTGCAAAAGGGATCTTCAAAGTTGGCTACTGGAAGACTCAAAAATGTTCTCTGGTCTTGCCAATATTTAGATTCTGATTCCTGGCTTCTTGAATCCATTTATGCATGCTATCTCTGGTTTACTGATGAGTGGTCAAACAGAACTGGGGAGCTCCAATTTCTTTCAAGGTAAATCTATAGTCACAGATACCTCATCACTTTTGCCACTGTCAACAAATTTGACCTCTGGGGAATAAAATTAACGGGGAAATCATGCTTTAAAAAACCAACTTATGTTGGGTTTTTTAAACCTTGATTTCTCAGTTAATTTTATTTCCTGGTGGTCAAATTTCTTTTTAAAAAATGTACACGATTTTAGTGCAACAGAATTTCTTGTTATCAGATAATAGGAAACAATAGGAAATGGTCAACGACCAATTTGGCCACACCAAAGCAGAGCTTGAGAGTGAAGGATTGATACTAGTTGGAAGAGGAATTGTGCTGATAATGTGTGCCGCTGCTTCTGGAAATAGGAGAGCGGGTGTAGGTTTAGTAGCGGTGTTTGAAATAATGAGCTAGAAAATTGAGCAGTTTAAACTGGTGGAGCCGTACCTCCTGTAGTCGGGCAGGGGTTTACCTAGTTCTGATGGTTGAAAACTTGGCAATATTTGTTAGGGTTTGAATTAAGGACTCAGTGGCTGGTGGCAAAACTGCATATTTTACTGTTGGCCACAAACATGTCTTTGTTGCTGGGCCAGAAATATTTACAAACAAAACACGAGAGCAGCATTCTGGAGCACCTGCTTCATTTCTGTATGAGATTTATTTTCCTGCTTTAACTCCACTGGAGCCATTAATGACTGCTACTCTACTGAAGCTGTTTGGATTTTGATGTGCTATATTCCACGTTGGCTGCAATGATGCATGAATTGTGTGTGCATAAATTGTATGCAAGACAATGATTTTCTTTTTCTACTTATGCTGTCTGTAACCAGCTGGACTACAGGAATATTAATAGCTCTAGATTAAATGATTGCTTGAGCATAGAAACATTCTCCAACATAAATTTATAATACACAAAACAAATATATGTGACAATCTTACTATATTTTACAATTTGTCTGTATGTATATTCGCTATCTCCTCCTGATGCCTGTATACTTTGCTTGACATTTATTGCTAATTTCATTCCTATACTGATGTGCAGGGTGAGGACACACCTATTGTCTATGCAATAACGCCAGAAACACCTTTTACAATTTCTTCAAAAAGTGATGTACAAGGGTAAGAGAAAGTGCTCACAAATGTTTTTTTTTTGTCTTTGTAAACATGCATGGTTGGGTGCAGGTCGTAGTTGGTTTGTGTATGGTGAGAAAGATTATGATCTGGAATATTTCTGTGAAGAATGCTCCTCTAGGTTGGTACGGGATCATCATTTCCCAGAAAGTATAATTTTTTCTTTTATATTCGAGATGATTTCTGCAATTAGTAGATTAAAATAGTAACTACTAAAACCATAGTCCAGGTACCACCTGCCACGCCCCCTCTCTCAGTAACAAGCATTGCCATGCGTGTGTAGCAAGTACTGTCGTCATTTCCATGAGCATTTGAATTGGAATACATAGTGTAGAATAAATTTGTAAAAATCACAAATAATAATTACATACACCGAACCAACCATCCTGGATTTCGTGGGATTATGCAGGAGAATGGGAGTATACCCCAATATTCCAGAAGCACTTTCAAATTCCCTGAGTTCAAGGCTGACTGCGATATGCAACAAACCACTATAGCCAAGAATATTTGCTCTGCTTGAACTTTTAAAGTTACTGGAGCAATCTAATCGGCTACAAGCTATTCTGGAGCTAAGCACAGCATGCTTGCGTTGCTTGCTTGTTTGGAAACAGAAAATTATTTTATTATGATAATGTAATTCCAAGTGGTTATGGTTTAGAGTCCACGGCTCATAAACCAAACCCTTTACCAAATATTTTTGGTGCAATGTTCATGAAAATATGCTTTGTCTCAAGACTGCATAATCTGTTGAGTGAGGTCTACACTGATCACCAATGATATTAAAGCAGTGACCTTTCACAGGAACATGGCGAACCTCATCACAATTATGATGGAGATAGCTGAAGTGTTGTTTCCAGCATATATATATATATATATGTGTGTATATCCCTTTTGTATGAAAGGTTGTAATATTGTTATATTCATTTTTTTCTTTTATTTTTTACAAAGTTAACTGTATAGCTTAGATTCAAGCATCATGTGTCACATGATTTCAGTCTTACATATAGGATCAACAAATATATGGTGAAATCATGAAAAATGAGGGCTGTAATCATTATAATCAACCTCTTAATGCCTTCATCTGTTTCTACCAAGATTATTTTGGTGTATGTTGGGCTCTTTCTGTGTCCCTTGATAAGTGCAGTGCTCCTTGAGTACAGCATGGCAAGCACCTCACTCAGGCACTGGCCATAGAAGAGGCCAGACAGTGTTGTTGGCCTCCTCAAGTTTACGTATGTCTTAGACATATGCTATGCAGTTCCCTCCTCCTCTTGTGTATTGTTGCAGGACTGTGTACAAGGTTGGATCTGTTCTCCCCAAGACTGAGTCCCGTTATGTAGAGTACAAAAATGGTGGCGGAAATTACCCAACTACTGTTTTACCATCTCACATAAGAAGATATGGATCAGCTTTCCTCAATAGTAGCGGGGGGAAGCTGTGCATTGGAGTAGCAGATAATGGTATGTACAGTGTGTGTGCATGCATGTCCATGTAATTCTGTGTGTGGTAGTGTTGGGGCTCTAAAGTGCTGGTCTCCATACTGTCCATATGCTGACGTCTTGTCTGTTTTGATGCCTCTGGTGTTTGTTAAAGATGTTAACTTCTCCCTGTAAGTGACTCACACGAGCACTTCACATATGCTGCAACTGTTTCACTTCAACAAGTGCAGCATAAAGGCCATTGTTGGTTGGTTGGTTGCGCCATCTATAGTTATTATTATCAAGTATTAGCAGGTGACCTCAAGTGTTCATCTGATGTCCTCCCCCTACCACCTCAAAATATAAAAAAAGTGGCAAAAATTAATTTTTCTCAAAAAAATTTCAAAGAAATTTTTATCAAAGTTTAATTAACAAGTATATTTGTAGTCAAACAATCCTTTCCTTGTCTGTTTACTCTATAACTTACTCACCAATATTTTGTTTGGCTATGGTTGATTGCATATGTAGTGCCCTGACTTTTTGCAGGCGTTGTAACTGGCATAAGACTTCCTACATACAGTGAAAGGGAAAGAATTCGAATGAGCATCCACAAGGAATTTTCTATGTTTACTCCTCCTGTGAAGGAGACCCTTTATGAGTGAGTGTGTGTATTTGCATGTGTATGTAATGTACGATGTATACATGCATGTACATAGTTTATATGTACTTAACATATTTTGTGCAGTGGGACATCTATAATTGCATTCAAGAGCTCAAACTTCACTAAGTCAGTGTATATCTCACACATTGTATGTATGTACCCACAGTGTTTCCATGGTTACACTTGTCAGGACTCTATCTCAACTAGCCTTGATATGAACTCCAAAGTTTTAGCCTGTGCAGTGTGACGTGTTCCCTTTGTGTTCAATCACATGATGACTTTGTGATATTTACACGTGAGACAGAGTTGACTTGACTCGAGAAAAACTAATCACTTCTACCACGACAGTGGTATACTTTTGCAGACCTCTACAAATGTATGTATACATTTCTATAGACAAAACCCCACAGCAACATTGAGTTTGTTGTTTTTCAGTTTGAGAAGAAAGTGTGTTTTGATTTTCCCTGGGCATGGGTCCATGTCCATTCAGCTTCTGTTTGGGCACACACTAGGTGGAGGATAGGTTTAAACCGAGATGGAATTAATTCCCAAAATGGAGGATGTAGTAAAACTCAAGGCCTGTCCACACTGCACCAAAACGGATGTGTATTGATTCATATTGGATCATTGGTGGAAGTCCAATGCACATTAGTATGCATCCACCCATCAACACTAACACTGCAATAAACTGTGTTGGCAACATTATTGAGAGTTGCCTGACCATTCCTTACCGAAGTCATGAAAAATGACTGGGATGAAGATAGTTAGATAGAAATGTGTTTATTGTCATTACCTTATTTTCTCCAACCAACTCACTGGGGTTTTTTAGTGATCCTGGGAGATCCAGCCTACCCTGCTCTGCCGAGTCATATTTTTTACTATAATTCACTAACCATTTGTGGGCATGTGCGGACTCTTAACTCTTTCCAAGCCACTGGAGGGTTCTTCACGAAACTTTCAGGGATTGGTTATAGCACCTCACTGCACATCCTCGCGAAAGTTTTGTTCAGGTTGGACTAGGACTAGAGCAAGCATTTTTCAAACGATTGATATAATTTATGGACACTAAGTACATCACGCAAACACAATACAATCATTGACACTATTCTCATTAATCAAACAAACATGATACAATTTATGAACACTAAAAGATAACCTATATATTACAGTAAGCAAACTGAACAAGTTTTCACTGCGGGTGGCCGAAGGCTGACCAAAAAACAGCCTGAACAGTGAGTTTTGTTGCTAGTGTATGTAAGGTGGGATGCTCTTCAATTTACTTCTGAACTCCTGATCTGCTACCCTCCATCACATTTGTGGTGTCAGACATAAACATCACTTTTTTTGGAGGTCAAACCGTTCTGAGTTTAGCAAACTTCAATGTGCAAACCTATTTCTGGCATTTCCAGTGTTTACTACTGGCATGTCTAATAATCTGGTTACAGCATCCCAAAATATGATTTATAGTTCTGACAGGAATAGTACAGGACTTGTTAATCTTGT
Organism: Lycopodina hypogea; assembly: GCA_963969325.1. Classification (NCBI taxonomy): domain Eukaryota; kingdom Metazoa; phylum Porifera; class Demospongiae; order Poecilosclerida; family Cladorhizidae; genus Lycopodina; species Lycopodina hypogea. Next base: position 5,685,307 of record OZ017783.1, on the reverse strand, counting down.
CATGGCACTTATTCATCATCAAAGAGAAAAAGGAAGGATACACACTCTGTTGCCTTTTGGTGAACTGAGGTGCTAATGGTTCCTTAACCATAGCAGTAACATTTATTCCTAAAAGAAATAACACAACTTATGTGCAGTCTCAAACTCTAGAAACTTCTCGTGAATTAGTTTGTAGTGTGTTTACTGGCAAGAAAGGTAATGTTGTCTTTGCAGTAAAAGTGGCCCTCTGTTCCTCTGCTTCAATTGAACTATGGGAGAGGGGGCTCAATTTTTGTCCTCCCAAGATCCCCCTCCCCACTTTCTATTCCCAAGGGTTGTTTTTTTTTTGTTTTGTTTTTCCCCTTCTTTTTGTGAGGAGGGGGGGGGGGGTTTGGAAGGAGTCATACAAAACATTAAAAGCAAACTGAACAACACCACAGACATGTCTTGTCTGTGTGGCAGACCACAACTTGTTTTGTCTGTGGGACAGACATCATCATTGCTACATGCACCAATCCAACCATGTCAATTTAAGAATCATGAGCTTGTGGTTATAGCACACGCACATGCAAACACACACACAGCATATAATGCCAGCATAATGTCCAGCTGTTATATTTACACAGTAAATGGTGTTCAGTCCATGCCAGTGGATGCAGCACATGGTGCAACAGAGCTGTCCTTGAGCTCCTCTTTCTTCACCTTTTCCTTCATCTGCACCTCCACCTTCTCCATCTCCTTTGCTTCCTTCTCCTCCACCCTCTCCTCTCCTTATCCTGAGATGTGAACAGGATGAAAAGGTATGCGCTTCAGGGTGAGTGAACATAAGGTCCAGACCACATATCTACGCTTCCCTCCGTATTGCTGACGGCAGGACTTCATTTCAATAGACCTTTTCCAGCCTCCATCCAATACCTTGCCATAGAAGTTATGTCTGGAGCTCATTTTATGTGTTTTCTTGTGGATTCAGATTTGAAATACCTGATTATTATTTTTGCGCTTGTATTTCTTCATCTGTCCATGTATGTGTTCACAGTAGAAGGTTGACAACAAACACCCTGTTTTTAAAATGGTGATAGAAGAAGGGGGAAAAAAAAATTTTTTTTTCGTGACTTTCACCAAGAAGAGTAATAGGGGAACTATGAAAACAACTATTTCACCGGAGTGGAATAATTAACATGGAATAATTACCATTTCTGTTGAGTACTACCATGACATGATTGCTATGGTAGATCCACAAAGTAGCAGAAGGGGAAGCATTGAACAAATTTCAAACAGCCTCGGGTGAGCTAGCACCTAACCTGATATATTCTGCTGAACAATGAGGTTTCTGAAAGTTTAGCATAAAATTCTATATAAAAATTTTTTTTCAGATCATCCACTGCAAGCAACCATTTTGTAACCAGTTCTCTCTCTGCTTTAAAGTGATTGCTGAGGTTTCCTTTCCTTGAAAATGATATGTTTTTACGACTTCATCTCGTTGATTATTTGTGACCCTTCAGCTGCACAAGAAAAGTTGGCTGTCTGGTTAGTAGTGATGGTAGGAATTGCTTCAGCTGTGGAATTTCTTGCTTGTTTTTGTGCTTTCTGGGATTTGCATGTTTATTTTTTATTTTGGGGGAAAGGTGGGGGGAGCACTTGCTGAATTGCCCCCCCCCCCTCCCTATCCACCTCCTGGATCCACCACTGATAATGGAGTACTTTTTGGGTATAGTACTATTAAAGAAGCTATAGTAGATGTTGATTTAGCATATGTATTTCAGTCCAGCATTCAGACTAAATTATTCACTAGAAAAGCAGCAGACGTTCGCTCTTTTTCATTGAAAAATTTTTTCCGATCACAATGACTGTACAATTTAATAGAATTGACCTGACCTGATCATAGTGAGTGTATTGTAATGATTAAACCTGAGTCATCAGTGACAATATAGTCTTGTGTTGTTTTTTGTTTTTAGTTTGTATGTCTAGTTATTTTGTGTTATTAAAAAAAGGATGAATATTTGGGGTAGAAATTGTTCATTATAATTTTTAAAATTTGTATTATTTAATCTCTTATATCTCAGAATTAGGTTTATCCAGTGCAACAGACAATGTTATTATGTTCTGGAGATCAGCATTCGCGCTGGGGATCCTTATGAGATATACAGTGATGGAGAAAACAAGGTAAAGATTTCCAATTGTAATGGTGCAGCACTAAGTAGGATGAACACATGGTTTAATTATCATAGATAATTGAGGAGTTGAATGCATTCACATAATTATAAGAATGTCGGTCAACTGTTTGATTGATTTATGATTGATGACTACATTTTTTTTGCATGTGCACACTTGATACAATGACCATAATTATTTCATTTATATGATACTGAAAGATTTATCATTATATATTTAATTGTTAGTGATTGTTAGTACTGTTTGAGTGTACAGTAATTCTTTAATTCATAATATAAAAATAAAAGAGTTATAAAAGCAAGTTAGTTTTATAGAATAAATTTTAATACTTGATTGAGCTGTTCAAAGTGACCACTGTTATTGTTTTATTATATCAAAAGTTTTGCATTGGATCATGTTGCCAAGGTTAAGACAACACATTACAACATCCTCTATTACAAGCCTTTGTGCAACTTACATTTATTAAAGTAGATGTGTAAATGAAGCACTGCTGCACTCATAAGTTACACAAGTGTTGGACCATTGTTCCTCAAAGAATTTTTTAAAAAAATTAGAGAGAACTTCAGATAATTTTTAAAAACTTGTAGCTATCTGGGTTTGCATGCTGTAGATGGAAACTTCAAAAACCTAACCCCCAAAATGTAATTGTGGTCACCACTCCCAACAACAAAGTGAATGTGAAGAACTAGTTTTGTGCATGTGTTTGTTTTTTTTTAAATATTTAGATATTGTTATCTTGTTTGTTTTTCTATTGAAATTATGTAATTTATATCTATACTATAATTTGCTATTTATCTGTCTGTCTGTATATCCACTATCTCCTCCCAGATACCTGGACCAATCATCCTGAAATTTTCAGGGGTTGCTCACAGGACCACTGGCCCCATTTGGGGGAGAATGTGGTTGGAGCTAGGGTGTAGGTCCATTAAATATGCCTTCCAGTTCATGAGTAACCACCAAGTTGTAATATGTAATCTAATTCCATTCAAAAGGACATTACTGGAGGAAGTTGTGTTTACAATAACACCCATCTGATCACACACAAAGTTGAAAAGGACACTAATTATTAAGGTGCATCAATATATTTACTTTAGAAATGGGGCAATGCCTCCCATACTACCGCCCCCTCCACCTGTGTATAAGGGGTACTTTTCTTATAGAAATAAATGTTTGTGGAAAATCATGAAAAATTTGATTATAAATCAAAATAAAAATCCAACCAATAGTTATTGCAAATCAATCAAAATCACCTTTTAATCCTGATTTGCAATGAAAATTGCCAAAAATCAAAATCCAATCAATGGAGGAAAGGCAATCAATGTTATGTACCAGTAGGCACTCCAGTCATAGCATTATTTTCAATCAATGTCTACCATCTATTTCTTCAAGAACTGGGCAGCACTGAAATCCTGGATTTGAATCCATGATTAGGGTTTTCTTTTTTCGTTTTCTTTTTTCTTCTTTCCCCCCCCCCCCTCCCCCTTCCTTCTTCAATTCTTTCTTCTTCCCCACCCCCTCCCCCATTCTTTCTTTCCTTTGAGTGGATTCAATAATGTTTCATGTTGACATTGGCCGGGGCAATGCCAGGTATATGCTGGTTATAATGGATGGATTGCACAGCTCTCATGTTGACTAAAATCTTTAACCGAGTGAGTGAAATAGGATCTTTTCAATTCTAAATTATTCCCAATGTCAGTTGGAGGTTATCATCCCACAGAGCATTTTTGTGCATTTCTGTGTATCTGTCTGTTCAGTAACTCCTCCCACAGTTTTGCACCAATTTGAATGAAATTTTTTTGGACAATTGTCACTCAACCCAGCTTAGATCCCATGGTAATGAAAAGACAAACAAACAAATTATCTATACAAAAAGCCTATGTTATGATGAATAGAAATGACGGCTCTGAGAGTGTTTTTTTAACGTTCCCCCCATTACATTTTTAATATTCCCCCCTCATTACATTTTTAATGTTCCCCCCATTACATTTTTAATGTTCCCCCCATTACATTTTTGATGTTCCCCCATTACATTTTTAATGTTCCCCCATTACATTTTTAATGTTCCCCCCATTACATTTTTAATGTTCCCCCATTACATTTTTAATGTTCCCCCATTACATTTTTAATGTTCCCCCATTACATTTTTAATGTTCCCCCATTACATTTTTAATGTTCCCCCATTACATTTTTAATGTTCCCCCATTACATTTTTAATGTTCCCCCCATTACATTTTTAATGTTCCCCCATTACATTTTTAATGTTCCCCCCATTACATTTTTAATGTTCCCCCCATTACATTTTTAATGTTCCCCCATTACATTTTTAATGTTCCCCCATTACATTTTTAATGTTCCCCCATTACATTTTTAATGTTCCCCCATTACATTTTTAATGTTCCCCCATTATATTTTTAATGTTCCCCCCATTACATTTTTAATGTTCCCCCCATTACATTTTTAATGTTCCCCCCATTACATTTTTAATGTTCCCCCCATTACATTTTTAATGTCCCCCCCCCCCCATTACATTTTTAATGTTCCCCCCCCCCCCCATTACATTTTGGTAATGATCCTTATTCGCGCGCGCGCACACACACACACACACACACACACACACACACACACACACACACACACACACACACGAAACATTCACTGGTAGTATACGATACTCCACTAGTGTCCCCCTTTTTTTGAATCTGCAAATATGGTAGCCTTAATGTGACGAGGTTGCTCACATTAACAAATATTATACCAACAACAAAAAAAAAAAGCAAATAGTAAATTTTAGATGACATTAAATATGTTTACATTCATTGTCTACCTTCATAACATATTAATGGTAATATATGACAAACCTATACTATATTAGATGGTTCCAGATAGTATTTGATGATCAGCTCTGAGGTAACCCTGTGCCATAGAAATACATAATTATAAAACTTAAATATGGGAACGAGTGTGATTGGTTATATGAATTTTTCCTGCATTAAAAAGAAAAATTTCCCATTATTCTAGAAACTACCCCTCCCCCTTTACAGAATCCTGTATCTGCCCCCTGCAGTATGATGACAAAACAGGTTAATTTTTTTTACAAATGGCTCAGTGGGGAGTGAAAATATTGGGGAGAATATCTTTGCCAGATAAACTCAAATCCTTGCACATAGACTCTGAAACTTGGCATGCATACACAACTTGACTCTGGGATTAACAGGGCTGGGTCCCACCAGGCCACACCTCTACCTGCCCACAGGCATGTCCACAACTATGTGGCCTGTTTATTGGACAGCCTGTGGCTTGATTAGTTATAGAATAATTGTGCAAGTATGGCTGTAATAGTTTTATTTGATGGATAACTGAGGCCTTGTTTATTGCAAAATTAGTTGCAATGGGCATTAGATGTAATTTATGACCAGAATTTTTTTTTTAGATTTTTTTTTTTTTTTAATAAGAAGGCATTTATTAGAAACACTACATATGTATGTATGTATATATATATATAATTAATTATTTGTTTTTTAATTTAACAACAAACATACTGTGACAGCTGTAATTTATTTTAGTTTGTGTGTGTGTGTTTTTTTTGTTTTTTGTTTTTAATTTTTTTATAATATTATCAATCTTTCTATTTGTGCAGATGTACATCAAGAGAGAGGGTTCTGTTGAAGGACCTTTATGGCCGAGACAAATCAAAGAAATTGTGACAGCCAAGTTTATGAAGGTAATGAATATTATGCATAAGTTTTGTACAATAAATATTGATTCAATTTTCTCAATTTTGAAAGCGTCTCAAGGAAGAAGGAAGTAGTGGATAGTGGCAGGTGGGAAGGTCGTCCTGCACCACACACCCACTCAACATGACATGACATGATATTACCTGCTTCAAGTGCAACTTCATTTATTATGATCCTTTTAACTTCCACTTCCACATGCTCTACTGTTTCTTCCATCATATGTGATTCATGCAGGAATAATGACTCCTCCCCTCCCCTCCCCGTCATTATGGTATTATGACTCTATTGCCCTGTCATTAGCCTCTCCTCACTGTGATTTGCTGTCTCTTATTTTCTTCTTTAACTTGACTTAAATTGTTGACATACAAACAATTTATTATTCTGGATGGACATTCTGACCTATTGCAGTGTTTGTTGGGGAGAGAATAAAATTAATGTTAGCTTCCCTCCCCCCTTTAAACTCCTATATTTTCCAAGGTATGAAAATTGGCTTGTAGTTAATATCATCATCGTATTGTCTGCAGCTATTGAATATAAATTCCAGTTGTATTATTCACGTTGCCATGTGTGAGACCCAGACTGAATGTTGTTATATATATATATATAGCCCCATCATCACAATAGCCTATTCTCCTTTAATATTTATGTTATTCTTCCTCTTCTGAGCCACACTGGTCCAATTAACTCAGAATTACACCCCCTAAAATGGTACCTTATTTTTCCAAGATGTTTGCCACTTACCCCCAAATGACATGGGGAATAGTTATGGGGAATAGTTATGGGGAATAGTTATGGCGTAGTCTCTCCATTATCCTGCAAGGGAAAGTGGTTTGCTCAGTATTGATAGTGAGTATAGCAGGGTCTAGGCATGACTATATTGCCTAGTTCCTTGTGAAGCTCTAGGAATCCTTCATGGTAATGCATTTAGAATCCATATATAATCATAAACTATTTATTAGTACTGCATGAACAGAAAACATGGCAAACCATAGCAATGTTGTTACATATGCTATTAAATGACTAAATTCTATCATTCAATGTTTATTGGGGGGGGGGGGGTTTCAAATACAATGGAAAAAAGAAAAAAAGAGAAGGTTCAGTCTAAAACCTTTTGTCTAAAACTAATTAAGGAAACTACAACATCCGGTTTGAATCCATGTATGGGTGTGAGTGTGTGGTACAATACTGGAGGTATAACTGGACTCAATCACAAATTATAGCACTTTGTTATATTACCAGCATAAACAGCAGTCAACTGATAATTACTTCAATCAAAGAATCAGTTTGAGTTTGACTTGTACGTCACAGCCATCACCCTCCAAATACATGCACACACTGGGGAATTTTATTTTATAATACAAAACAGAGAAGCACACATTTCTCTCCTCTCTTTCACACACACACACACACACACACACACACACACACACACACACACACACACACACACACACACACACACACACACACACACACACACACACACACCTGGCCAATGTCAACAAAACATAGTAGCCACTCAAATTTCAGCCTGGTTGGTCCTTTAATTAGCTTTTGGCAGCCAATACAGCTTCCTGTGTGTGTGTGTGTGTGGCAAATAAAAACCACACATGTTGCCACACCCACATGTGGTTAATAATGCTCACCTGGTTACTTGGACTCCAGAATGAGACAGTGGAGGAACACCACACACACCTACATGATAGGACTACCACACACACCTACATGATAGGACTACCACACAATCACTGAGGCACCAGAATGGGACAGTGGAGGAAGACCAATCATGCTTACAAGACATGTCAACCAGACTAACACAGAGACTACATTTAGAAACAAGAAATGACCACCGCTTGTGTCCACAACAAATGTTGAACAGGCAAGCAATGAAAGTAGCCTCCTCTAACACATGTCCTCCTGTAATGCATGCCCTACTGCAAGATATGCCATCCTGTCAGTAATGCAGCCCTCTCATAATACAAGTACTTCTGTAAGACATGTCCACCTGTAAGACATGCCCTTAAGAAATGCATGGCTTCCTATAATACATACACACCAGTAAGATGTGTCTTCCCGTAGGTCAAATATCCTGTAAGATATGCCATCCTGTAGAACATGTACTCCTGTAAGACATGTACGCCTATTAGACATGACCTCCTATAAACATACTTTCAAGTAAGACCTGTCCTTTGTGAAACATGCATTCAAGTAAGACACATCATCCTGAAAGATATGCCACCCTGAAGACATGCACTCCTGCAAAACATGTCCTCCCATAATACATGTCTTCCTGCAAAGCATGACCTCCCTTAAGACAAATATTCCCGTAATACATATTATCTTGAAAGACATGTACTCCAGAAAAACATGTACTCCCCTAAGTCAATTTTGTGACCACAGCCCACCGAAGGTGAGCCTAGCAAGTAATGAGGACAAAGGCCACAAGTGCACACTAGTATTATTAGTATAGCTATACAACATGTTGATGATTAATGGAGAATTAAATCGAAAGTTTTAGAAAGTACATTAATTAAATACCATACTGTTGGTCCTTTAGAAGGCAGTTTAATATAATATTACTAAAAAATACAAAAAATACAGAATTTGTTGCTTCCTAATTTACATTGTACAATCACAAAACTCCTTCCATAAAGATCTAGCTAGTCTGCTACAAACATGAGGAAGCATGTGATCTTCTCAATCTATTGAGAGCAGTATGATATTATCTGCTACCAATAACTAACTCATAATACACCAGATATTTCCACTGCTGCATAATGCGTATTTTCTGCCATACATAGACAAAAACATCTTAAAGATAAAGCTACCACATCACAAAAAATTTTTTTAATGATATTAATGTTATGATTTTACATTTTCAGACAAAAATGATAACATATCCATGATACTGTAGCTAACAAAGATTTTAGCTAAGTGGATGCGTGTGGCTATTATGTAACACTCTCTAGGAACATGACAGGATCAATTCATGAAAACTACGTCGCGTCTCATATTACGATATGTGTTTTCAACATTTGCATGCCTCAAAAATTTGGCGTTACCGGTGAAGTTCAATCCCATACATCGATCCTTCCCAATGGTGGCTACTAGGTTGGTTCAGGGACTTCAGGAATTCTAGAGACCTGTAGAGATAATGGATGAAATCACGAGGTCTCCCAAAGACCTCAAGAAGTACAGGTATGACAGTAGCAATAAAAAAAACTTCCAATGGAGCAAGTAATTTAGTGGTAGAAGGGTACACTGACACTTTTTCCACTTGAACACCGTATGTTGATGTTTACTAGCTAACAATAAAAATTAAAAAAAAAATTAAATGGAAAAATGACTATAGCCATAGCTATCACACCTTTAAAATTATAAATGTAAAGCTCTACCTGCCTGTGCTCAGCCACTCTGAAAAATGGTGAAGAAATTAAAGGATATGGCTAGCTATGATAATAAATAGAAGATGTTGCAGACTTAATTTTTGAGAGTGTTTCACACTGTGCTTCCCAGAGCTGATAAATGAGTCCATCAGTTAGTTGTGCATGCTTACCTGACATAGGACATGCTATATGCAGTTGTCATGTATGGATTGTGTGCAGAGTGATACGACTAGAGAATGGGTTAGTTGCGTTGCTAGTTGAGGACTGTCCCAGGAAGAGCAAGGCAACTACTGTGGAAGCTACTGAAAAAACAGAGAAGCTGACAAGAAATCGTGGCTGTTCTATTCGAAGAGTTGGTAACAAGAAATCTCCTGAAGTGTCTGCTGTTGATGATGTCTCGAGCATGGAGGAGGATGTACAGGTCACTGAGGAGGAGGAGGAGGAGGAGATGGAGGGGGAGGAGGAGGGGGACGAGGAGGGCAGTGGGAGTACTGCAGACATCACTGAGGTGGAGGAAGTGCAGAGTGAAGATGATTCTGACAACTTTGATGCCGAGGATGCACTTGTGAGTTCATTTCTCTCTTGTGGTGCAGAAAAAACTTTCATATTTATTAGCGTGCACCCACACTTCTGAAGAAGGCACTAATAAATAAATTAATTATTAAGAGACTCATATACAGGTGCATAGAATGTGTGCACGTAGGCAATGCTGGGCGTTTGTTCTTGCTTCAAAACACTCTAATATCTACAGAAGATTTACAATTCCTAACAGTTCTACACTGTTCTGAGCACTTAACACTCCTTACTGTCTGGTGCTGTTGTGAGCCCAGTGGTGTGTGTAACACAGTATAGACCACTGTGCTGGGTGGCTTACTGGGAGTGTTATGCCAATGTGTGCACAACACATCAGGGAAAGACACACTATCTGGTTTTTTTAGGTTGACTATTCATTTGTTGGAGTTATTTATTTATTTATTTTTTGTATTGTTGTGTGTGCTGCATGCATGCAGTCTGCCTGTGGTCTGTGTATCCATGTAGGGAGCGTATCAGATCCCCCTGACGTCCCTGGACTGGCTCATCTACTAGAACACAGTGAGGAACACACCAAATGCAAAAGGCAGCCGTGTGCATGTGAATAGCAGTGTGTTGCCATATTCAGTAACTGCATGTGCTGGCATGTGAATGTTTATTTGATGGGGGGACTATTTAATTGATTAATTTGTGTGTGTGCATGCATGTGTGTGTGCATGCATGTGTGTGTGTGTGTTGGATATGTGTTGACTTGTTCCTGATGTGCCATCATAATAGAGAGTTTGATAACACCATCACATGCTTGTTTGCTTGCAGTGATATTTATGGGTTCGGACAAGTACCCTGAAGAGAATAGTCTGGACAACTATGCAAGTCGTCATGGAGGATTCAGCAACGCTTACACTGAATATGAAAAGGTGTGAAATTAATCATATGCAACTTATGCCATGTATGCGTACATGTGTGTGGGTGTGTGTGTGTGTGTGCATGGGTGTGCGTACGAGCGAGCGTACATGTATGATCATGTCAGTGTCTCAAAATCCCTTGAAGGTTTTATTTCTATTAGAATGACTTCAGCTACTTCGAATGTTATCAAACAATCCTACCGCCTAGAACCTTTAAGATTCAATAGTGTTTGCAGATATTTCAAATACAATTGTACACCTGCACAGTGTGTTAGCATTACAATACAAATTGATTTTTCCCCCCTTTCGGGGTATTGAATGACCTGACCACTCACCAAAAGTGTTTAAAACTTTGGCCCCTGTTATGGGACATGAAATAGCATCAGACTAAAAGGAAGAAGAAGTGTCACTCAGGTCATTTTGATACTCCACAAAGGTGGGAAGTCAAAATTTTACTTCAATTTGTAATTGAACATGGCGTGTCATAATGTCACCTCTGCAGACATCTTTCTACTTCTCCATCAACAACAGGAATATGAAAGAAGCTCTAGACATGTAAGGAGTACACATGGTGCATGCATTGAACCATCACTAATTGTCTTTTTTCTTGCTCTCCTTATGGATCTTACTTCCTTTCTCGTTCCATAGCACACCTTCTGTAACCTTTTGCCCATCCAATTTATTCTCTTTCTTTCTTTCTCCTCTCACCTCCTCCAACTCTTCTTGTTGCCTTTCTCAACTCATATTGTGCTTCTCACAGGTTTGCTCACTTTTTTGTCTCTCCTAACCTCAAACAAGAAAGCTTGGGTAGGGAGATACAAGCTGTAGACAGTGGTGAGTCCATTCTCCACAGGGTTTTGTGGCATGTATATAAAAGTTAACTTTATATAATTGACCCTAGCCTTCAGCATTGTGTGTTACAAGTTGTTGAAGTTTAATTAAAGAAGAGGATCCAAATCTAAGAGAGAAAGATGAAATATATTATAAACAATATTCCTTACCTTTATTATTTTTATTTTTCATGATTTCATTGGTCACCAGAACATGTTCTAGCCCTATCCCTGTCCTGCCATCCCTTTGTGAGTTGAGAAGTGTGATTGGCATCACACAGTGAACTTGGGTTGGATCATCATGAGGTGATGGTATGTGCTCTTGGTCGTTAGAACAACTGCAGAACCTGTCAGTGGCTTTGGCGGCACTTGATGGTGCCCCTTGCTGTACTTGCAAGGCAGCATTCATTGCAATGCTACCTAGCTACTGTCTCACTGCAGCTATTACAGATAGGGGGTGGACTTAAAGTGTCGCTGTGCTACTAAAGTCCATTTGCTTTGACTTGAGCCCTAGGAAAATTTTAATAGCTTCACAGATACTCAACGGATTTCCAGATTTCAAAGACCAACAGATTCATGACACTCCAGACATTCTTTTGGCACTATTACTGAAGAAGTTGACAGTTCCACGGCAAACCTTAGCTGTATATCCCATAAGCAAGTACACAACATTCCACCCTGCATTAATTGACCGAATGGAATGCAGACGCAAGTTTTCTTTTTCTTTTTACGATAACTCTGAATTAATTTAAAAAAGGAGGGAAATTAGTCTTGCTCTCCCAGTTTGTTGCCAATTGCAGTGCAAGCATGGATTCTACTCGTCTATGCTGGACTTTGAGTCGGAGGAGATGTGCATTCCCTTTATTTAGCACTTTGTGCAAGGGAAGGTCTGGATGTAAAATTCTGCTATTTATTTATATCAGTCTTCCTGTTAGAGTTAAGTTTTAACTTTATGGAATTGTTCAGGAAGAGCAAGAAAAATAAGGCATTAGCTATGCAGTTAGCACTTTGTTCTAATGACATAAAGATTTATTGTGGATGGAGGGTAACTTTTAAAGCTACTTGACCATATATAAATATCATAATAAATTATTATTATTTCTGTGTATATTCATTATTAATTTTTGTTAATTTTTATGATTTTGATGAATTAATAAAAATTGTGTAGATAAAAATAAAGACTATCAAAGAAACCAGGAACACAATGTGTATGCATGCTTATCATATTGTTCTAATTATTATGTTGATTCATGTTTGGGTAAGTACTTAGTAAGTCTCATTGTACTGTGTGCACATGGCTCCCTATGCTGAAGGTAAGTAGTTCTTGATGTAACTCATTTTCACTTGTTGAGGTATACTTAACTCTGTATCACAAAGATATGCCCATGTTTGCTTTGTCGAGGTGTTCAACCCTCTTGAAATTGTAGGAAGATAGTTCTCAATGTTGCCATTTTTCATTAAGTGAACTGATCTCTGTATTTGAAGGAAGGTAGTTCACGAGGATTCATTCATTTTGACACTACTGAAAAATATATATATTCATGTCATTCCATTCGAGATGCAATTTTTAAAAATTAGCATGAAACCTAAGTACTAAAATACCCTATGATAGACTGACATTTCCTCATCACATTCACAAATATTTTTTTTGTATTTCTGAACAATTGTTTTAATCAAGCTGGGAATTTCTTTGATAAAATCATCAGATGGATTAGACTAAACTTTACTAACGGGATTGGACACCTATTTCTCCATCAATTGATATATCTCCAGTTTATGTTCATGTACTGTAACATGTGCATTTCTATTTTCCCAGGCACTGTTTACCTCTACTGATGATGTATAGTGTCTGTCACAACAAAGATAAATAGACTGATAATACAAAAACAACAACAAACAGCACACATTATATCTGTAACATTGTCAAGATTAATGCTATCACAAACCTCTATGGCAGAAAAGCAAAAGAATTACATTTAGCTAATTTTTTTTGTCATAGAATTCCTCTTAGGCAACCTAATGAACTCCCAATGAAGAATTTGCCAGCTCTAATGTGGCTGAGGTTACTGGAAGCAGCAAGAGTTCCCTCAGAATCAATGTAGCATTGGCTCTTCCAACCTGCTGTATTGCATATATTGTTTGGTGCACATTTAGACACCATTTAGCTAATATTTTGTTTCTCCTATCTCATAAAATAGTGCAGCAACAACCAAACAAAGCATTCAAACTGTCATCTTGCACCTGCATGCTCATATTTACACACCATATACTGACTGTCATAGCATGGCTTACCTTAACTCTGTAGTCCTTGTAAACCTCCACAACGTCAAGTGTACTTCTCTTGTTGTTGTTGTTGTTTTTTTTTTGGCACATGCATATCTTAAACCACTTTTCGAGAAGTCAGTAGGCTGAAACATGCACTATGTCACTTCAGTAATTAACCGCTGACTTCTGGGCCTCATGTCAATGCAAACGGACTTTAGTAGATGTCGCCCAACATCAGAGCAGTGCTTGATTCATCTTGGAAGAGCTCAAGTTCCTTCATAACTGCTTTCTTCCAACTGTTACAGGAACAGAAAGACCATGGTTTTGGAATTATCAATTTCAGAATGCTCTCACTTTGAAAATTTGTGTTGTGTGGTATATGTTTAATGTGATATCATGCTAAAGCCTAACCCCACACAGGAAGAAGACAACAGGAAGCTATAAAGGATAGCTTTGTTTGCATTCAATATTAGTTGAAAATAGGAAGAAAACTATTTAATTAATAATCCACATCACTGTAATATTGATTTATAAAGTGCCCCTCCCATCAGAGAGCAAGTGTAACTATCAGGAGGAGCTGTATGAACTCACCTTACCCATCAGCTCTATATAGTCACCAATGTGACTACATCACAGCTAGCAGCCTGACCATCATGTGGTTCCCTTGATTAGTGGTTGGCATCCTAGTATTGACTTCGACCATTTTGTAAGTCTTCCAACACTAAGCAGCTCACCAGGGCATCAAACTCACCCATAAGTGAATCATTAGATCCCACCCACAGTTGCTCAATGAACTCCGTATATGTGCGTGTGTGTGTGTGCACGTCTGTATCTCTGCAGAGTGCCAGCAGAAGTTGGAGAATGATATGTGCCGGCACGAGCAGCTGCTTAGCTCGTTAGTGCGAGCAGAACATCCCTTCTCTAATTTCACATGGGGCAACATGGCTTCCCTTGTAGGGGACAACTTTGAGGAGGCTGGGGAGCAGCTGCATCTGAAGCTGCAGCAGTTCTACCAGCGCATGTACTCCAGCCACTATATGCAGCTCACACTACTCTCTTCAAGTACATACATACATGCGTCTCGTTGGAGTTGTTGCATTTGTTGTTGTTGGTTATGTTGACACACTTTCCACCTATATCAAGTGCTCTTTAAATGGTGCATACTGTAGTTAACATTATGTGCATATTGTGAACTACAGTTGTTTTTTGTTGAATAATTAGAGTGGCATTCATTCTCAGTGTCTTTCCAGTGTAATAAGTAGCACTGCATATATGTGTTACTCTAGGTTCTCTGGACGTTCAGGAAGAGTGGGTCCGGGAGTCATTTTCAGCCATTCCATGCAAGTAAGACAGCATGCTGACTGTTGTTGTAATGGTGTGAGAACAGTGTGATGACGTGCCCTCCGTCCCTCCCTCCTCCGGGTGGCAGTGTGGTTGCTCATGATAGCATCAGTTTACCTCTTCCTTTCCTTTAGTGATCTGCCATGCCCAGACATGTCAGAAGAAAAAGTAAGTGCACTATCTATACCTAAAACATTAAAGATTTTATCTTTTATATTATTCATATGTAATTAAAAATTTTAAAAATAATTGTGCATTTCCTCTCCATTTTTAGCCTCCGTATGAAGAAGCAGTATTCCACAAGCTTTACAAAGGTATATGCTAGTCATGCATGCACATCATGTGATCTCTATGTAGGTATGTGCACGCAGTGGCATACTTGCACATCTAAAACTATTGGTCAAATCCACCCCCCCTCAACACACGCACATGCCCGCACACACCCACACACACACCCACACACACACCCACACACACACCCACACACACAATTAAATGATAAGAAATTAGTGGTGAATAAGAACAGATGGAGGATGAATGTATGAGGGAGGTCTTTTCATGATACATAAACATAATTAATAACACCGTAATTTGTGCTTGCTGCAATATAATTGGCTAGCAAAATAGTCCGTTAAGGGATAGATGGAAAATTTTGTGTTTGGTGTGGTGTATGCTTGCAGTTTATTTCTTATTTGCTGTAATATATTGTACAACTCAAATAGCAGGGTGTGTGTGCTTGTGCGTGTGCTTGTGTGTGCGTATGCACGTGAGTGTGTATGTGTGTGTGCCTTTGTGAGTCTCTGTACGTTTGAGTTTGTATGTGTATGTGCAGTTTCCATTATCATCTATTGAAGTAGTCATGGTTTAAAGTACTTGTGGTATTTGCATTCCTTGATACACATTGTATGTTGTCTGTGGTAGTGGAGCCGTTCAATGACATCCAGGAGCTCCACCTTCGCTGGACACTGCCACCTCTACATCAATACTACAGGTACAGGCATGTGCAATAGAGAGGTCATGGTTCAACTGTCAGACCAAAGGTTAGCATTACTGCCATGGCTGGTCATATTCGTGCCATTTGCCTTTCAGGGGGCAGTAGAGTGAGTATGTGGTTAAGCCAGTACCAGCGGTAAGCAAGTAGTCCACAGCACATGGGTTGTAATTACTTATTTAATTGCTGATGGACAATTGCACTGTTACTGTGTTTGATCCCATCAAATTTTGGATAAATAAATAAGTAAATAAAAAAAATTAATAAGAAATAAATATGAATACATATTATATACTATAATATGTGAATAATCTGTCTGTCTGTTTGTCTGTCTATTTGTCTGTTTGTCTGTTTGTTTGTTTGTCTGTGTATCCACAATTCACGCATGAACGTTTGAAGTTAGACCTACAAACCCATATATATTTAGAATTAGTGTAACCAGGGGAATGTTGTGAGCATGTCTAAGTGTCACACCCCTTTCTGTATTAAAAAAAAGCCAAAAATGGTACTTTTGCCAGAAAAAAAGAATGGAGCTAGACCAACAAATCCATATATATATATATTTTTTTAAAAGTAGTGTCACCAGGGATACGTCATAAGCATATCTATATGGCCACACCCCTTTCTTTTACCAGAAAAAAGAATGGAGCTACAGGCCTAAAACTTTGGCATGCAGACACAACTTGACTCTGCGAATAACATGGGTTGGGTCCCATCTAGCCATACCTCTTCTTCTTTGTGTATAAGGCTAAAAATGTGAAAATAGTACTTTTAAAAACTCTTAAAAAATCTACAACATATGTCTTCAAAGCAGATACTTTTATGACTACAGCCCACCATAAGTGAGCCAAAAAACCACCCATATTGTTGAAAGAGAGTATATCTTGCACATTGCATTTCCACCCAAAAAAAAAAGAAGAAATGTTTTTCTGATTGGTGTCTATGCATGAAGCAGATATCCTGCAGTGAGGCTCCTCTGGTGTGTGCTCATGTACTGTCTGTCCTCCACATGTCCTGCAGGAGCAAGCCTCTGCTGTACTTGGGCTGGCTGCTGGGCCATGCAGGGAAAGGAAGTGTCCTAGCCCACCTCAAACACCGGCAAGTTATGCTCCACAGCACACTGTACACTGTGTTACCATAGTGTTGGGGGGCACATACAGTCAGGGGTTCCATTCTCTCCCTGTGGACCTCTCCCATAGCATGCACAGATGCCAGAGCTGAATTTAGTGCAACATGCAATGTTTGAGGAAGGAAATGAGATGGAGAGTGAGAGAGAAGGGAAGTGGTAGCATGTGCATGGCGAGCATGACTGCCCAGGGCTATGTGGTGATATGAGGATCTCCATGGATCATCTGTAATGCCTGTAGTAGTTTGGTTGTCCGTTGTTGACACAAAGATCAACTGTGATGTCATTGGACATGCACATACTCATAAAGTATAGGGAGACATTAATTTAATATCAGAATAATAATTATTATGTATGTTGTCCATTTATTGCCCTCCTTGACTAAGCACACTGTAGTTGTAAGGTTCACTCAATATGATGTTAGTGATGGTGTAGCAATCACTTCATTACTCCTGACTACAGCATGACCAATTAGCACCACTCAACTTCTAATCTGCTTGGCAGTTCACTTAAGTTAATTTATGATTCTATTACTGCTGTGTAAAGCTTGGGGTACGCTCAGGAATCCTAATGCATGGACAAGTCTTTAGTAGACATTCGTGGCATGATCATACTGACATTATATTCTTGCTTGTTGTACATATGGATGTATTAAAGCCTGGTTGATCAGCATGTCACACCATTTGGCTAAATATGGAGGCATCACCTAATGAGTATTCCACAAGCTGTTAAAGCAATAATTTCACCATCGACAAGCATTCTGATTCTGGACCTTGCACATCTTGTTACATCTTCTTCCCTTTTCAGAAAATGGAATAAACAAGCTCAACTTCTACAAGTGAATGTTTTCAGTACCAAATGCATTATCTCATGTGCTGACATTACATACCTTAAGTTTCTATCAATTGATGCATGGAAAACATGTAATTCAGTGTGATCTTTCATTAATATTCATGATACAACAAACTTCCCTTAGGTTCATCAAATGTTGTTTGTTCTTGTAAAATGTTTACAGGATTGTATTGTATTGTTTGTTGACTGCTTTTGCTTCCATAGTGACTTGGCCTTGGATCTTGAGGCCGGATGTGACATGAGTGGGTTTGAGTATAACAGCTGCTTCTCTTCCTTCTCTGTCAAGATTATCCTCACAGTATGTGCATGCAACAGGGAGGGAGGGAGGGAGGACAGAGAGAGAGAGATGAAGTGGGTAGGGAGGAGGTGAGGGAAGGGAGAATAGGAGTGTTAAGAAAGAGAGAATATCCATGTAGGAGGGAGTGAGAGGATGGCTAGATAAAGGAGATGGAGGATAGTGAGAGAAAAGGGAAGTGGTAATATGTGCATGGCAGAGCATGATGGAGTGAATGACGCCAGGCAAGTGAGATAATGGACTTGATGTGACATGGCGCTCACAATATTCCTAGCCCTAGAGTTGGATACGGCGGGGGGAGTGGCTAAATACCTGAATATATAATCCATGTTAAACTAATTATCTTGTGTGTGTGTTTGTTTTTTTAATTTTAGCTAATGCAATTTTCCAAAAAATTTTAACCAGCAAGAGCCAAAGCAACAAAAAAAAAAGTGAGAAAAATGGTCCCTTCTATTTTTTATTCCTTTCTTTGGCACATATGTGTAACCACCACACCACCCATGGACAGGTCCCTTTACCAGAAATCTCCCAATGTGTTACTATCACAACAACAACAAAAAACAACCCACTACTGCCTGTGCTGCTGTTCAAGTGCATCTCTGTATACAGTACTTAAATATAGTACTTAACATGATTACATATCCATATAACTTGAAATTGACCCTTTACCTGTTTATTTGCCAGCATGATTTCTTTGGATGAAATTTACTGAACACGGTATGCAGATTGTTGTACCTTTGAATATGTTAAATGTGGTCAGTGGATGTGGTACAATGTGGTTAACACTTTATGGCTGTGCCCTTCCCAATCCACACATGGTTTGCTGACTGACATTACTGTAGTTGTCAGACTGTTCTCGTCTTGTTAAAAATCTATAAGTATATATTTAATATTTGAATTTTCTGTTCACTTATTGTCAGACTGCATGTAAATATATGTGCAGTCTCTGCACTCCTAGCCCCTTCATTGACTCCCCTTTATTCTCATCCATTGCAGGACAAGGGATTCACCAATGCCAAGGAAGTAAGGTGATAGTGTTATTCTTATTAGGTGTGTGGGGGCGTGAGGGTAAAAAAAAAAGAGGCTAGATGTCAAAACTTTTTCCCACAACTTGTATCCTATTTGGTGCAGCAGAAGTTGAAGCAAGCATTCAATGGGGAGATGCACATACAAACCATGAAACAGAGATCTAGGAGGACCCTCAGATTTTATGGCATACATACTTATTATATACTGTAATATTTATTTAGCTAGCACAGACTCTTGTGGGAGGCACTAATTAGCTTCAATAGTTACTCCTTTTTTAATGTCCTAGTACAGTTCATATGTTAAGTAATTGTTTGTTGTTTTTTTTTTCAGTGTGTTCAGACTGTGTTTGCGTATATAAGGATGCTGCAGAGAGTTGGGCCATTGGAAAGGTACACACTGTACAACACACAGCACCTGTTCATACAGTATCCTGATGGAATTGTACACTGTTTTCTCTCTTCTGAGTGCATATCTTGGTGAATACAACTTGCTATTATGTTAAGGTCTCTTAGGTGATGTGATGTGCATCCCACTGTATTATGTAGTTATTCAGTGACCACATTAGAGGCTGTACAAAGTTCTGCATTATAGCATTTGTTGAGATGGACGTTTGTAATTTAGTGTGCAAAGTTGTTACTTGAGGTCTCCACTTGCCCTGTGGCTATGAACCTGCTGTCATGGTTAATGCTCTCTGCTTCTCTGAAGAGTGAATGATCGATGATGTTTGTACTATTCAGAATCTTCAAAGAGATCCAGACTGACAGGAACAATACCTTCAACAATGAAGACGCAGAAGAACCAGACGAGTTTGTGGACAGAATATGCGACAACATGCAGGTTAGTGCAGCTTAGTAGCATCTGGGTGTGGCTTCAGATGACACTGACCCATACAGTATCTGTGAGCTTCATGAGCAGCACTGATAAAGGGCTGGAGGCTATGAGACACATGTTACTAAGATTACTAATGCATGCGCCATAAATGAACATACTTGCATGAAATGTGTTTGGTTCAATGTCAGACAAAGTAATGAATGAGACAGCATTAGTCAGTCATTACTTTCTAGACTTCCACATTGTTGGAAAACATATTGGAACATGGTGTGTGGTGTGTGCATGATTGTCAAATGGAGTAAGTACCAAGAGATTCCAAATCTTGTGCTCTTTTCTTTTCTTTTTTTTCTTAATGGAATTCAAAATAGCCAACTGTGGCCCTTAAATATTTGTTTTCTTTTGTTATTTATAGCTCCTTTTTATTTTCCTTTCTAGATGTATCCAGTGAAGGACTATCTGACAGGTGATTCTCTTCTGTTTGAATACGATCCAGATTCCATCGCCATGGTAACAGACCAGTTGACCTTTGCTAATGTGAATGCATTGTGGGTGTCCAAGAAGTTTTCTTCAGAGTGTGACCAGATAGAGAAGTGGTTTGGCATCAAGTATTCAGTGCAAGGTACTTACATACGTAGAGACACATTATGTATATAAGTATTCTGTAATTACGTGCACATTGTCATAGATAGTCACAGCTCTATCATAAGTTAGTGATTGAAGGTGAACTGCCTGGTCTTGTGGTCCTGTATGTAGTTAGGATGCAGTATACTTGAGTATGTTGTACAGATGTGAGATATTTGTGTGCACATACTCTGTGTGGTTGTGTATAGTTTAGCATGCAGGTGTTTCATCTTATTCCTCTTCTGCTTCTCTCCGTCTGATTAAACTAATTCCTATCTCTTGACATGCCCTACTTGTTTTGCTTGCCTGGATCTCTGACAGATTGGCGGTACATAGTACACAGTGCATAGTACATAATGAGATGTTTAAATCTTAATTATATATTACTTTGAGGTTCAAGTAGAAATTTCTAAATAGTTTTCTGCTCTACCTTGAAGCTTTGCAATGAGCTAGTAATTTATGAGTACTCATTGAATTTGGTTCACAAGATAATTTACTATTGGAAACATCTCTAGCTTATTCCTGACATATCTGTAACTATGGAGAAATTTGCTCAACTTTAATTGATAATTCTAACACAGTCTGTGACTCTCTCCATGTGCAATGTTTACAATGTTCTCACACTCAGTGTTCATTCTGCTGGGGTATTGTTTGTTGTTATGGTAATTGTTAGTTGTGTTGATATTGTTCCTGAAACCGTTGTTGATGATGTTTGTACGATGTTGACTAGACATTCCTGATGAGTGGAACTACAGTGCCCCAGAACAGCATGGCAGTGAGCTGCAACCAGGTACAGAGACTATAGCATGTTGCTTTGAACAATCGATACACTTCTCTGTACTGCCAGCCTAAGCAACTGCAAGTCAGTCATAATCCTAAATCACTTAGTCACTGGAGGGAGCCCTCCTCTCCACCACCACATATCCAGGTGTGTAAGTGTCTCAGCACTGCATGGCTGGGGCATTGCTCAAACAGTGACCCATATGTTGTATATAGATCTTTCATTATCTTTATAGTGATCAGATCTGCATTGGTCTCCAATTAATGCCTATTCTTTTTATTTTTGTTGTATAAAGTGCCTTTGCTCTTTTAATTGCTTAGAAATTAATGCTTCATGTTAAGATGCTGCTCCATTCAGGCCGGACAGCAAATCATGGAATAAATTTTGTGAACCACAACAAAAATACTTTTCTGTGATGCGTTGACCACTCCACGAAGATTGGTTTGAGCGGAGACTATCCTCTGTCAAAGTTTTAAGCCAAGACTGAGGTCAGATGCCCTCAGTATTCTGGGCACCCTCCCATGAAGAATTTGTCCAACCATGATAGGCTAACCGTTGTCATAGTATTGCATGAGGTTATTGTTGTAGTCAACTGCTGATTCAATATCTAGGCAATAATAACCAATGAATGGCAGGTTGTGATGAACTGAGCCACGATTTCATTACAATTTTGAAAAAAAAACAACAGCAGCTTGTCTCAGGAATAGAGACAGTAAGACTCATGATGCTTGAGTCATTTATTTCTGGAGCTTGACTCTCTCTGATTCTATGAGCACCTGTGCTGTGCCTGCCATATTCCCTGCAGCTGTGTGATGTCAGATCAAAGCCACACCTCCCAAGGAATGGAAGACAACAGGAAGCTATAAGAATAGCTTTGTTCCTGTTTGCAGGATCACCAATGAATGTGGAAATATATATTTTGTGGCGATTTATAGTGTTAGAATATCTTCGATATATTTGTAACATCAATAACTTCCCTTGGACTAAAACCAGGAATCACATAAATAATTGTCAGCTGAGAGATGTACTGTAGCTTGCCTGTCTGACATTCACTTAGTGTTGGAAAATTACAATCTTCAATGTTTTAATTTGAAATTCCACATACATATACATCATACATGTTCACACAAAGTATGCATGTATACATACACCACATATGTACTCTTTCATATACTTACACTTTATACACTTAGTATACACTTACATTTACATTTGTATTGTATTCTGTGTCCAAGAGTATCGGTCGTATCACAGTCTGGACTTGCCAGCAGAGAACTCTTACTTGGCCACAGACTTCACTCTGGTGTTGCCCAAGGAGGTGAGGGAACTGGCGTCAGTGGTTCCTGAGCTAGTGGAGGAAACACAGACACACAAGCTCTGGTATAAACCAGACCACACCTTTAGCTCACCAACAGGTAAGGCTAGTTGCAAGTTGAATGTAATCCCCCCCCCCCCCCCCTCCTCTTCTCTGCCCTTTTGCAAGAATATCTGGGGAGGAAGTCGAGAAAAGAAATGATTTATTCAAACTAAAAAATGAAACACAAGTAGATCAAGCTACCAGTATGGATAGTTCTATCATTGAGTAGCTGAGGGTATTATTCTTGCTTTGGCAGACCTTGGCCATGCCTCACTGGGTCCTCATATCTGAATTCTCATTTCCATTTTACCACCAATATATATTCCCAGTTGCTAGACTGTGTAGGTAGGAGGTACATTGTGCTTTGAGGCATGAATGTAAATAAGGTACTCCATTGTTTGCTCATCGCCAACAGTTACATGGCATGGCTGAAGACTCAGTTTTCATTTAGCTCTGAGAGAATGAGTGTTAGTGCTAACTCTGAACTTTGTCTGAAGTACTGAGTTTAGAAAGCATGGCCAAGATGTCTTCAAAAAAACTTGAATACTCTCATGTTTCACTAGTGGATCAATGCATTGTGGAGAGACTTTTGGTTACATTTTAATTAGCTTGATCTTATCCTCAACATTTCGTACCTGGTCCTGTGCTACTTGGTGAATCACAGTTACTAGGATCCTTTCCAGAAGGTGTCTCACTTTTCCATCTGCTAAGAATCTTCATTGTAGTGAGGGAGATAGCACACCAAAAAAATATCCTTTATTCATAGTTCCTTGTAGAGATCTTGCTCATTGAGGTAGAATTCATGGATCTTGCAGGTTATAAAGCTTCAACTCATACTTGGAAGATATTATTAGAACTGTGGGACTGATGGCTGAGCTCTTTACATACACATGTGTAGGGAATACATGTACACATATTAATGTGATGATATATAGACGTAATGTTTCCACTTCCATATAACGAGATAGTTCATATTTATTTTGACTTTCATTTTCTTCAGCATGGATTTGCCTCCAATTACAAACCAACTTACACTTGGAAAATGCAACAAAGTAAGTCCTGATTGTGTAGTTAGTTATATCTGTTCATTTGACTTTGCTACTTCATAAATGTTAGAACCAGATTTTTCCAACACAATTATCCTCTATTCTATATCTCTTCTTATTTCTTTTTCTTCATGCCTTCCTGGTAACATAGAGACTGCAATTGCTTCCATGATGCCACACACCACTGTCTGTACACAGAGTGCAGCTGACAACTTGTAACTTCCTTTGAATGCTGTGTAGACACAGATTAACTGCTTCATCAACTTGGTCTTGGCCACTTTGGAGTGTCTGCCTACTTACCAAGGATATATTGTAATCACTTAGTGGTGGCAAAGTCAAAGCGAGTATAATTAGTACAGTGTCATTGCAACCAAGCTAATAAATACTGGTCTTTAATGATTTGCTACAGTTATGTAATATTCATAGGTGTTGTTTCTGTGTTGTTGTTTTTTGATGTATACAGCTATATGTCTCTCTCTCTCTCTCTCTCTCTCTCTCGCTCAGCTTGGTGTTGATCAACATCCTCAAGTCCCTCCTCTCCTACCACGCCTCTGAGCTGTTCTACGCTGCAGAGGAGGCTGGCCTCAGCTACTACTTTGAAGTATCAGTGAAAGGAATTGCTATCATCACTAATGGCTTCAGTCACAAATTAAATGTACGTAGTTTTCCTGCCTATAGGCCAATGAGGGTTGTGTGTGACGTCACTGTGTGTGAGCTGTGTACTCACTGACTCAGCATGCTGGGTTGATGCAGGAGGGGTACACTGTGGGTTGGAATGTCTCATGGTGGGATACACTGTAGCAATCTTTCACTGGTTGATGTAGCTGTAAGTATTGGTTGACTGGTCCATGAGTACTGGCACTAGACAAACATCACCAAGATCAGTGAGGCAGGTCCAAGTAGGTCGACTATACCACATGAATAGATCTTCTAAAAGTTATTTTTTTAATCACTGGGAACATTTTGAAACACAAAACTTAACAATATGTTTAACTATCACTTATTACAGCTCTTTTATATGTAACACGCAGCACACATTCTTTAGTCACATAACTCCCGTAGAAACAGTCCATTCCAAGGTGCTCTGGGTTTCTGTCTTTAGGGTTGTTCAGGATGACTAATTTACCACCTCATGACTTACTCCTGGTCAATCTGATATCATGCCAGTTTTTGTTGATTTGATTCAGAGTACACCTGTGCATAAAAGATCAAATAATGCGTTACATACTACCGTATATATAGTTTTTTTTCACATTGTTGAAATGATTATTGTATATATATATATTTTTTCTTTTAAGATTCTTTTTAAGGAGATCATTGATTTTGTGGCCTCCTTTGATGTTTCAAAGATGGACGACAGTTTTTTACTCACTAAGGTTAGCAGTAACAAATATGTGATATGTCTGATTGCAACAAATACTGAAGTTGTTCTCATTGAAATGTAGGAAAATGCAAAGAGAAAGTATCTCAACAAACTTCAGGATCCAGAGACATTAGACAAGTATGATTCATAATTGTTACACAGTATCACTGAATGTATTGGCACTTGTACAAGTCCACCATTGACCCACCCATCATTGACCCACCCAAAAATAGCTAAAATATCAATTTCCAGATTTGGATTTTTAAGATATCAATTTATAGCTATTGACGGTTTTAGTTAATCGGATTTTATTTGGTTTTTTTTGGTTTTTTTTAAAGGTTGCTGAGCTCAATTCCTTTTGCTAAGGATCAGTACTTTTTCTTCTTTTTTTCCCCCTTTAAAATATAATTGAGCAATTTGGTCATTGAAGAAGCCATATTACAAAGGTTGACCTTCAACATCCCATAATGTCTTTGATTAACTGTTTCGTAACCAGTTCTTGTGCCCAATTTCCCCTTCCTAATAATTTTTTGTTTGTTGTAATAAAGTGGCTTAGCTATTTCTTTTTGTAAACACTTAACTAAAATGTAAAGAGAAAAGCCAGCATTTTGGTGCACTGCATTTACACATCATGTGGTCATTTTTTTATGGGGAGCCATTAAATGATTCTTGCCACTCCAGCAACAATAAATACATTATTTTTCTTTCACCGAACATTAACTGATACTAATTAATATGAAACTTTATGTCCATGTTATGTATTAGTGTAACATTCTGAGTGGGCACATATCACATATTTATTCATTGTTTGTTCTTATGTTTCCAAGGTAACTGAAAATAGGTCCACTAGAAGCCCATGCTGCTTGAAACACACACACACACACACACACACACACACACACACACACACACACACACACACACACACACACACACACACACACACCATGTTAGTGACTTGGCTCCATGCTTAGGGTGGTGTGTACAAACTGAAGTATTCTTGAGTTAATATTTTAATGAATATATGAATTAGTATGAAAGTTGCTAATATTTCAAGTGTACCCTTCAATTTGACATGATCAACTTGGACAATCAAGTATTATTGGTTATGTTCTGGGCTATGGCAGACCATGCTCCCCCCCCCCCCCCCCCAACACTCTACCCTCTATTCTTCTATTGCAGACCATGCCCCCCCCCCCCCCCCCCCCCCCCCCAACACTCTACCACTCTATTCTTCTATTGTGTTTTCATGTGTGTCAACATCATTGTAGAGTGATACGGAATAAGGTAATACAGTATCGCTGCTTGAACTATCTGGATACTGTGGATGCTGTGGATGAAGTCACTCTACTAGCTCTCACTGTATGTTTGTATGGCAGAGTACTGGGCCCATTGAGACTCCTACTCCTACTAAGCTGCATGAATATGGGAATCTATATTGTATGACAAACATCACTAACCCATTATCTTCCCTTTGTTTCCATCCTCACTTCATTGTATTGTTCTGTGATGTTCATGTGAATGTGTTTGTAACAGCTGAAGTTCTTGTGTGTGTGTGTGGTGTGTGCATGCGTGTGTGTGATGATCTGCTCAAGATAATGTGGAAGTGGGCAGAGGTATACTTGATCTAATGGTGCAATGTTGTTGCAGGACTTTGTGCAGCTGATGAGGTCCACTTTGTTTTTGGAGGCTCTCATCCAGGGCAACATCCTGCAGGAGGTGAGGTAGCCACCTACTCCACTACATGGCATGTGTTGTAACTATAATATGATATTTCATGACCCTTCTAGGCAGCCCAAGAGCTCATGTCTTATGCTGTGAGGAGCTTTGATCTCTCTGCATCCAAGCCACCTGCATACACTGTAGTAAGTGTCTATACATGGCAGGCATCTAGTTAAATAGACTAATAATTCCCTAACCATCAGCATGGATATGTATACTGCAGTAGGCTGCACTAGCCGCTGTGTGGCCATTATAGGCTAGTATTGACCTTCTTTAGTTACTGATTCTGTGTGAGGGGTTCATACCAAACATTACAAATATTAGATCTGAGGGGGTGCATGTGTGTGTTGAAATAAGACAGGAAGATATAATACACATGGGGAAGGTAGACTTCAGTGGTTCTGTCCCCCCTACATGGCATTAATGTTACAGTTGGCACACTGGTCAAAATCTAGCTCCTTGTATGACTGGGTAGTAGCTTCAGTTTGATACTCTGCACCTGGTTTTTTTTTTTATTAATCGTTTATGAAGTTAGTTAGCCAGTAAAGTTAGTCAAAGGTTGAAGTTGTCCTGGCTAACTTCATAAACAATTAATAATAATAATAATGCACCTGATGAACAATTGCAATAACTGATTTTCAACATTTTAGTGAAACCTACAATGGTGATACTGTCCATTCTAAGATCACAGTGCAGTGGTAATCATACTTGGTTGTTACTGTGCTGTGCGCACACCTGCTGTGTGGGCCCAATGCTCTGTTCACCCAATGCTGTGTTCACCCAATGCTGTGTTCACCCAATGCCAAGGGCTTGTAGGAGTGCAGAGTGCACTCTCAGTAGGCAAGTTGCAGGCACATGAATATTCATGCCAGTGTGTGTTGATTGTAGCCCAGGTCAGTGCAACTGCCCTCTAACACAGAAGTCTCACTAAGTGCCAAGAACAGGTCTGTCAATTCTCCTAACACAGTTCTCACTGACTACTACCAGGTTAGTATAGTAACACTGTGTTACACTTGAATACATTATGTCACATTATGCAGTAAGTGGTGACAAATTTTGTGTTGTTGACTTCTGGTACTCAGGACAACTGAAGATCATCCTTTTAAGAAATATCTCTCTCTATATATATAAACTTATCTGAAGCAATATTCTGTACTATGGATCACTGATTGCCTTGGCCTACTCCACAACTAATTTTTAAAAATTTTTTATCTTCACAACCACGCCCTCCCCCACAAATACAGGATATTGTACCATCTATACTATTATTTGTGCTGTGTACCTGCTATATTAATTGTCCAGGGAAACAAAACCAGGGTCCCACAATTGCCATTCAAATTACATTAGGCTTCCTACGTCAATCTTTCCCCACAAATGACTCAGAATTTCAAAAGGGGGGGTGGGAGGGCAGGCCAGAATTTAGGGGCCAACCAAAAATGATAATTTGGACATTTGAGGGGGGGGAAAGTGGAAAAGAATTAGGTAAAGTGTTGATAAATGCCGATCACATTTTGAAAATGGCAGATAGAAAGAGGGAAAAATCACTTTATGCCTTTCACCCAAGAGATTAAAAAAAGGGGTGGTTTTCAGAAAATGTAATCTGCCTGCATGTGCAGCTAAGGATGAAACAGTATATCCAGAAAAACTTAGCAAAACGCGATAAAAACAGTAAAGGCTTAAAACAGCATCCTGGCTCGGTGGGATCAGGGGAAAATTAGAGAAATATTTTTGTGTATAAAATAAAAGCCCATGCGCCGAGATACCTGAGAACTCAGGCATGTTGGAGCAAAGCTGCCACAAGTCTCTACTATAAATCGTTTTAATGCCTTCAATCAAAATTTGCCTTCTCTCTTCCTTTCCTATCTGACTTGTGTTCCTCATGAGTCCATTGCTTTGTGTAGGATGGAGTCGACCTTCTTTGCACTTAAGAGGATATTTTTGACTTGTACATGGAGTAATTTCCGACATTCCTCCCTAGCCAAAGCTATTTTGAACACACCCAAATTTTTTATATTAGTTTTCATCATCTAAAATCCTATTGGTGAAATTAGCTCTGTTGAGGAGATGGTTCCATCTGATGAGTGACTGCTTGCCCACTGGCCAGGATCCAGGCAGTTGAGACTGTTGCTAGGGGGACACCACACTGCATTGATGCTGTGCATTATATACAGTGCAGGTGATGAGTGACATGTGCACCAGGTCCTGCCTCCTCTCCCAGCACAGGGAGACTGGGTGTGCATGTGTCTAGGCCCATGTGAGTGGAGGCCCCAGCAATCACACTGAGAGGCCCTCCTAATGGTCTGCCAGACAAGATACTAATCACTTTCTAACTACATGTCAACTGGAAGAGTGAGAATGTGAACAGTCATTAGTGTAATGAGGGCATGTACATGGAGCCCAGCAAGGCTGCAGCTGTGGCCTGACTCCATCATGTTCAACCTGCCATGGATCATAGCAGATGTGTGGACAGACAAATGGTCCACTGAAATAGATTGGTAAAGGGTATATCACTTCCAAAGCAAACCATTCAGTTTAAGGCAAAATCTAAGTATTTGAGCTACCAAAGAAAACAAGTGTGAAGTTGAAGGTTCCAAAAAGGCACAGGACCACACTTAACTGTGTGCTGACTTCACGGCACACATGTTTTCAAAAGTGCAAGTGTGGAAGAAAATACCCAAATGTGACTAAGCCCCTTTTTCTCTCTTCTCATATTTTCATTCAAAGACAACAAAAAATAGTGTCTGCCAAAACATGTATGTGTATGTTCTCCTGAAAATGTTGCTAAGGTGATTTCAATAGTGATATTTATTCTTATTCAATCAAATGTTCAAATGTATTTATTATGATTACAGTAAACATTGTATTGAAGTATGTTGTTGCTATTATTCTATATTTTATTAAACTAGTATCAAGTTATGGGCAATTGGATTTTTTCACTGTCATTAATTATGTCAATTTTCTGTGACTACTTGCATGCGCATTGCTTGGTGTCTTTATTTCCCCTTCATACTAATTGTTGTTTTGCAGTGTGGGGAGTGGACATGCAAGCAATCTGCCATGGCACTGCTAATCAAGGTATGTCCAATAAATAGTGCAGCACATGTCCACTCTGCTATGCACATGTGCAGTTACAATCAGAACAATAGGACAGGAAAATGGACAAGACCAAAGAGTTAGTTTCTAATGCTCCAGCTAATCAGTTTAAATGCACATGCGTATTCATGTGCATGAAATGGTGAATACATTATTAACTAATAGTATTTGATGTGATCTTAAATGTTCACTTTTCTCTGATACAAGTTTTAATGCATAACAACTTTGAGCTCTTCTGTTCTGATCACCATATATTGTGTCCTCCAGAGTTGTATGGATGAACCATGTTATGACACTCTCCGAACCAAGCAGCAACTAGGGTGAGTTGTTGTTTTGGTATAGTTGTAAGTGGTCCAGTTTCTGAGAAGTGCCAGCTCTATTTGGAACAGTCCAGCAAGGGTGAATTCCCTGGAGTGAGCTGGTGCTTAACTGTCAATGAGGACCACTCTTGAGCTGTGGGAAGGCATGCGATTATGAACAGTTGCTCATGTCAAATTCCTTCTGAAGATCCTGAAATAGTTTTATGTTGCTGCCTCTGCTAGTGATCTCCTGTACTGTGTGAAGATACAGAACCACTGGCAGTGTTGACCTCTTGTGTACAAGTTTGGTCACTTGTAACTCAATGGGCAATCTGTCATACAATCCTATGAACAAACTAGCCTATATACCAGACAGGATATACAAACTGTTGGTTGATTATGAAAATGTATCCAACCTTGTGGCTGCACAAGTATCTATGTAATACTATGTTTACATGGAACACCATTGCTGTTGAATATTCTTGATGACATAAATACAACATAATTTCTCAATGTTGAAGGACTGTACTGTACAACAGTTGTAATTGGTGTATGATGTGGTAGATATACTGTGTTCTGCTCTGTCAGTGAGACCCACAGTGTCCTGGGATTGACTCTGACAGTTGTCACTCAAGCCAACAGACACAGGTAAACAATGCTAAGTACATACACCAGTGTGTGTGTGTGTAGTCAGTTAGTTAGCTGTTCTACAATTCTATGATATAAGTACATGTATATGTATGTATGTTTTATCATTGAATTACACTGTGCCATGTTCTCACTTTGTGCTGGGATGATTAGGATGAGTAAAACAAAATAAAAGTCTACTTTATGAGTAACACTTAAATACAAAGTGAAAGGAATTTTCTGTTATATTGATTGGAGCTGCATGAACAGTAGGTACACATCTCCCAACATATTTCTCTAGCCCACGTCTGGAGAACATGCAGCGATTGATGAGAACAGGAGGCATTGGTGGAGTACCTCCCACCACTTTTACTCGTGTACCAGCAGGAGGGAGTGCTTGAGTGGTGAAATTAGTTTGCCACACCAATATATTATATTGTTGCAGCAAAACGCAATAATAAAATTATACCTGGGATAAAATTTATTTCAAAACTCACTAGTGAAGTAAAGTAGTCAAATTACCAATTATGGTAACAATCACATGTTGATTTTTTTTTGTGGGGGGGGGGGGATTTTTCTTTTTTTTTTTTTCCTCCTTGGTTTGTCATGTACATAGTAACAACAGACAATTTTAAGATTGCACCATTTGCCGTGTAATTTTTACAGCGTATCCAGCACCAGTGAGAGTATGGACCACTTTGTGAAGGACTTCATCCATACAATGGAGGCCATGGAAGACAGCAAATTCCAAGAAATGGTAAGGTTTTGAACCTTGGAATGACTACATGTAAATATATTATTGTGCAGTGCAGTTGTCACTTCCTGAAGTTTCCTTCTTGCTCCACATTCTGCGCTTACTAATCCTTGATTAGACGGAGGTGTACCTACTTAGGAATAGTTCTGCCCAAATGCAAACACACAAATCAAACATCCATTATTGTTCTGTCCACCCCCGAAGTGTGCTAGCCGAGTTAACAAAAACAACAAAATGGCCCTTTACTGCGAATGATCATCATCCCGATATTTCTAACACCTCAGTGTGGATAAAGTGAAGTAAAGCAGAAAAGCCTCGCACTATCTGTTCCTGTATTGCATTTGTGAGAAGGTGACAACGTTGAAGAGGTTCAGGAATTTTTGATCATAAATATTTCAAGTTCTTTCCATTTTTATTTCAGTTTTGTAAATGTCTATAGATATATTTATGTTCAATAATTTACACACCTTTGTTGTGGACAGATGTACCATACAGTTTGGTTTTTGGCTTCAGCATTTCAGTGCTGGGACGAAGCAACAACAACACCACCAACAAGAACAATCCAGTTGGCACCCCAGACAGTGTAGTAAAACTCCAGTAGTTCTGTCTTCCATAGAGCTGCCCTCACTGACTAACACAGGCCCTCACTGACTGACACAGGCCACGTTGAAGCTCTGCTTAATTGTGTATTATGATGGTGCTATGGGCAGACCAGTACCCACTATATTAGGTAAGGTGTCTCCTCCTGTGTGTGCACATGTGCAGGTGACTTCACTCATCCAGGCCAAGCTGGAGTCGGACTACACCATGGAGTATGAGGTGACCAGGAACTGGCAGGAGATCTTGCTGGGACGCTACCAGTTTGCCTATGACCTGGCGGAGGTGAAGGAGCTGAGGACCATCAGCAAGGCAGAGGCCTGCACCTGGCTCAGGGAGTGCACACACTATGGAGCCAACTACAGAAAACTCACTGTCAAGGTGAGTGGGGGGGGGGGGGGGGGTGGAGTAGAGTGGGGGGTAGAGTGGAGTGGGGTGTGGAGTGGGGTGTAGAGTGGAGTGGGGTGTAGAGTGAAGTGGGGTGTAGAGTGGGGTGGGGTGGGGTGGGTCACACTCATGAGGACTGACTTCAACAGGAACAGAAATTAACTTTCCACGTTCTCTTGCCCTATACATGAACTGTAAACACATGCATGTGTGTTTACCTCTAACTCTTTTTGTCCACATGAAAAGCAGCTGCAATTATGTGATTACTATTACACACATTTGTAGATTAAATTTGAATATCAAGGAGCTTGGGGGGCGGGGGGGCGGGTGCATCTGGATGTGCCAAGGAATACAAACTATAGCCATATGAAGTTTTAGAAGTCTGATTTGATTTAAACAACTCACTGTTACCATGGATACCACCACAAGGTGTGATGATATAGCTGCTACCTAACCTACGTGCACCTTAGCATCACCAGATTCACTGATAGTAGATGTTGCCAAGTTGCCGGGTATTCCAGTGATGCTAATAAATGCATACATACATGCAGTCTGTCCAACACATGTGCTGATGTTCTCTGCCATGGGGCAAGCTTATTATTATTTTTATATTTTAATTTCCTTGTGAAACCATAGCATCTATCTGATAGTATTGCCTAGTCAGCACTTCTCTGTCAATGACTCGTATCCCACATTGTAGCTTCGCACAAAACAAATCTTGGTTAGCATGGATACTGAAAGCAACTCACAATGGCATTGCACTCTATAGCACGTCCTCTTTAATGTTTCAACCAGCAGTATTCCAGCCCAATAATTATTGCCCTCCCCCCCTCCCTAGCTTCAAGCTATTAGTTGATGGCTGTGACTGCCCTCAGTGTATGTATGTGTGTGTGTGTGTGTATGTACTGTGAGACTTGGGTGGTCTGGTCATTGTTGCATGATGCTGTCTGCTGGCAACTGCTCAGGTGTGTGGGAGTACAAGTTCTCGTGTTGCTGACGTTGTGGGCGCTCCATCAAGTTCCAGTTCAACTTCCGCTTCTCCAGAGAAGGTGGATCTGTCCTACAACTTGCAGACAATAGAGAGTTTTAACAAGTCCTTAACCATCTTACCCAGTGCCTGGTGAACTCTCAATGCACACATGGTAGTTTTAATTGTATTTTCTTTTGTTCGACTTGTAGATTAATTTTGTTGGTCAGTGCTTTCAGTCGTAATTGTTGAAAGTTATTTATTGTTTTTTTGTGGTGTAAGGAATGTTACATGTAAAGGTAAAACATGATGTTTAGATGGGAAAAACTAAAAGAAGCTACAACAAATTCTGATCTTCAACAATGGTGGGCTAGGGCAAGGAGAAACAAACAAAACTGAACTAAATCATTAATATGTCTGTCTTGTAATTCTATCACACCAGTACAAACTCCAAAATTACCAAGATATCCCCAGTTGTTGTGTTGTTGTTGTTTTTTTTTTGGGGGGGGGGGAATGAAGTCTGTGGGATTCCAAAAGGGAAATTACACACCACACATGCATTAATATGGTTAGTGGTGTTAACACTTTGTCATGTGGTCTATACAGGCTTATCCAATTTTGTTGGCAGAATGTTGAGAATAATTAGTGTTAGCAAGCACAATGCAGCAGAGCAAGGGCAATTTTTTTGAGTATATATCAGAGAGTACGGTAGTACTCTCTAAGTAGGGATGATCACCAAAAAAATGGCTGCCTCATTGACTAATGCAACATGAAAGCTTCACTTTCTCTGCTATGGCTCAAACCTAGGCCACAAAACTCACCTGCAGTCCATATAAGCCGCAACACAAACTACCAGGATAGATTTTGTCCTAATAATAGCTAAAGTAGCGAGTGCAGACTTGTCAAAATCACCAAATGTTCACCATCTTTCTTCTTATAATTTCTTTTCTTAATTTCCAGGGCTAGAGCCTAGCTGGCTACAGCAAATCATGCAATAGTTTTGCTAACAGCTTACTATTTCTTTAGACTAGGTCCACGACCTATTCATTTGCTTTGCAATGCTAAGAAACTAACGAAGTATATCCCAGACTAATAGCTGCAGTGTTAAGCTGAAACGGTCATTTCGACACTACCAATTCTACATGCACAATTAAAAACCGGTTTGTGTGTGAGGCTATGAATATCATTATCAGAGCTACACTTCCAAATCTTGAATGTAAGTTAAATTTTTTACAACTAGCCATAAAATTGTTATAGCTAGCTAACTGTTACTTCCTGATAATTAATTAAGAGTAATTGAGTACTGTACTGAGCGAATGCACTCCCTCTGGAGAGGTGCAGGTAGAGTGCAGAGTGCGCACTTGTGGATGCCAATCAGATGTATACAAAATGCTAATCCAGTACTGTAGCCAGCTATCTGACAGTGTGCAAAAACTAAAGGAAACAAGTGAAAATAAAAAATATTTCTTTGAAATAAAAACGGTAAGTAGGGATGTGTCAGCAAAAAGTGCAGAAATAAAAATTCTGTGAGTGTTACAAAATTCCCTACATCACAGATTCCACATTTTCACATAATGTGTGAGATGTGATGCTGAAAGACTGCCACCTCTTCAATTGGCTCGTAGCCAGCTCATGTAGAATAATTATTCTAAGTTCATAGGAGTTTCGCAACAGAATTCTAAGTTCACAGGAATCAGTGAAGTAGGGAATTATGTAACACACACTGTCACAGAATTCTTGTTTCTGCACTTTTTGCTGACACATCATCCCTACTTACTGTTTTTATTTCAAGAAATACTTTTTATTTTCACTTATATATATATTAAAACTAGCCTGTATACTCCCATTGCCCAGGCCAATGTTAACATGAAACATTATAGAAACCACTCAAGACACCATTTCTACACCTCATACTGCATTAGAATATAATCAGCTCATAAGTAGGCATGCAGCATTCCCGTTGACTTTTCGGAAGGTAGATTGTTTTGGAAAGGTTGATTACCAATAATCAGATTGATAATTTGGAACTTCGTGGGTTATTATTTTTGGTGTAACTAGTTTGCATAGTAACAATAAAAAAAAGAGTTGCATTTACAAAAGGAAAGCAAGGAAAAAAGGAAGAAAAAGGAGGGAGGGGAAGGGGAGGAGGGGAAGGGGAGGAGGGGAAGGGGAGGAGGGGAAGGGGAGGAAGGGTTGAAGGATAAAAGGTAACAAAGGAAGAGGAAAAACAAAAGACAAAGGAAGAATAATAATTTTTTAAAAAGTGCCCAGTTCTGGAGACTTGAATCCAGGATTTGCCCTCAAGTAGATTGGTGTTTATTATTCTCCTGAGGTGCAACCCTGAAAGTTTCAGTCCAAGGGTTTGGCCACTATGCTAGACACACATACAAACCATTATATAGATAATGATTTGAAAGTGGTCTGGATATGATCGTTGGGAGTTGCTCTAGACTGAAGAAGTCCAGGTGTCAATTTACCTGTGTGTATTAGCATTGAGAATTGCACATTGACAACTTGAAGAAGTGGAAGTGTTAAATGTGTTAATAGTATTGAGGAGTTCATGACACTAAGTATGTCATTGTTATAGAAGTGTAGATTAATTAGTTTGGGTCTAAATCTTGAAAACAGCACGAGCTAGTTGCAGGCCGATGAGTCCACTGACGAGTATGTACATCAAGCGTGATAAGAGGCATAGGGTATTCTATCATACTATAGTTGCCACAAAAATCAACCAAAACAGTATTTTCTTACAGCCAAATGGACATACTTTTCCACCCACGTATAAAAGTACGTAATTATTTAATACAAAATTAATTAAATGTATTTTAAAGATGCTCATATTGGAGTGTGTGCGTGCGTGTGTAATATGTAAAGAAATTATGGAAGCACATGTACTTCTGATTAGGCAATAAAGTTGGAGTTGGAGTTGGATCTACTCACAAGTTTAAATAATGCTGAAGCGACTCAGAGAAACGTAATAATTGTGGGGGGGGGGGTAGGGAAGTCTGGGTGGAAGAAATATGGTTGTTGGTTTTTTACTGCATCGACATACATTTATTTACAATAATTTCATATACATAGATAATTGGGAAACATCAACGCTAATGGTCCATTTGTACCCACAGCAGGCATTTCTCAGCTGCAC
This sequence comes from Lycopodina hypogea, assembly GCA_963969325.1. Lineage (NCBI taxonomy): Eukaryota > Metazoa > Porifera > Demospongiae > Poecilosclerida > Cladorhizidae > Lycopodina > Lycopodina hypogea. The sequence continues at coordinate 5,648,281 of OZ017783.1, read as the reverse complement.
CTTATCAGTCATCAAATGAACAATTCTGTTAGAATGTTGAGAGTAGATGATATCCTTTCATTTCTCAGGAGAGTTTGTTGCACAGCCAATATCATTATTATCCCTCTCATGTGCACAGATGATGACATCATCATTGTGGGCTATTGAAATAAGGAGGAAAATAACAGCCCTGCAGTTTCTTCCTGCAAGAATATGCAATCAATAACAACAAACTCAAACCAACTTACACATTACAGAGAGAACACATGGACATGCAGGCATAGATCTCACACCTTACAGAGAGAACACATGGACATGCAGGCATAGATCTCACACCTTACAGAGAGAACACATGGACATGCAGGCATAGATCTCACACCTTACAGAGAGAACACATGGACATGCAGGCATAGATCTCATACATTACAGAGAGAACACATGGACATGCAGGCATAGATCTCACACCTTACAGAGATAGATTGCTGCTCACAGGTCACAGCAAGTCAACTTCAGTGGAAGTAGCTAAAGTCACATGACCTATGCTAGTTTCTCTATTATTATGTGAAGGATCACCATTAATAAAATGTAATGGGGGAAAAAAGAAATAGCATCTTTAATCTCAGGCTCCTTCATTTCTATTCACTCTGGTTAAAGATTTTCAGCCAGCATGGAATATGTGCAGTCCATTAATTGATGATTCTGATGATGGTTCACTGTGTGAAATAATAATTTAAAATAGAGCTTACACTATTCTGCTGATTGCATTCTTACCTGATCACAAAATATTCAGTCAATTTTGCTCATGAGCTCTTTCCTTCAATTATTTTGTTGTTGTTGTTTTTTTTTGTTTTTGTTTTTTTGGGGGGGGGGGGGGTGTGGGTGTTTGAATTCATAAGGGATTGTACATTAATAGCACCCATATTCACAACTGGGACACTAGTATTGGCACTCCACACCAAGCACTGGGATTCTCATTCACCTCCTCAACTATCAAAACATGTCTTCAGTTCTGGAGTGGATTTATATTTATGTTTGAATTTTGCGGGGCTTTAAAGTAAAATTATTAACTCAAGAAATCAGCCTTCAAAGGAGAGTTGGCAGGATTTACTATCGCATCTACAGAGTGCACTGCACATTCAGTCATGTGACAATTTGACAGACAGACACATTAAAAAAAGAACTTCTTCTGATTGGAATGTTTACCTCCTCACGCATTTCAGAAATGTTTTGATTGTTTTTTTTCAACTGAAAATCCTCCACCACTAACCACAAGTTGTGGGTGGGGCATGGGAACTGAGAAAACATTGAACTTTAGTTTCTTCTTTTCCAGACCACCTCACTGCACAACTGTTGCTAAGCTGGACTAGTTGGACAAAAGGTGCAGCTTTTGAAGAAAAAAAAAATTTTTTTTAAATAAAAGAGGACCAAAATCCCAGATATTTTCTGATATTTCAAAAATCCTCCTGGACTGAAAAATAATGGCCAAATAGGAGGACATGTCCAGGTAAAGCCGGACTATATGGTAGGCCTACCCACCACACCTTACCACAGTGGGAGTTGCACCACTACTATGCACCACACCTTACCATAGTTGGAGGTGTGTGCATGTAATTTATCAACAAACATATATGTCAGAGTACAGCAATAGAAACAAGTTGCCTACAGACAGATACAAATGCAAGCTACGCTATCACAGCTTGAAAAATATATAATGTCACTACCAACAAGCTAATGATGATGAGCTCTCCTGATTGGTGTACATCGAGTGTTTTGTCTTCATTTCTGATCAATCACAGGGAAGCCATGGTACAAACATGCTAAATCAAATGACCCGCAGGATGACCAATATATATATATGCTGATTCTCAAGAATGAAATTATTATTCAAGTAGCCAGTACAATTGGTCCAAATCATAAGAATCTAGAATAATCTAGTCTACATAACAACCAACCTCCCCAACACTCATGTAAGCCAGATGACACTGTTTGTACAACTATGTGATGCAGCAGCATGCATGTAAGAAAGTCGACAGGAAAGTTAACACAACAGTTGTCAATGCCATTATCTCATCTGTGTGTGTGTGTGTGTGTGTGTGTGTGTGTGTGTGTGTGTGTGTGTGTGTGTGTGTGTGTGTGTGTGTGCGTGTGTGTGTGTGCTTATGCATGCAATAATATATTAGTACGCAGTACAAGGCAACCCCTAACATCTAAAATAAATTATAATAGATTATTGGTACAAAGAGTTCAAAGAACTATCCTTAATGGCTGTAACAAGCTAAAACGAGCTATGAGAAGTGCTGCACACATACATCATTTGTTTACATTTGCTTGCTTATGTTGTAACAACACACTAGCAGCCATACAGGAACTGGAAGATAGTGGTTCTAACAAACCTCTTCTAGTATTTGAAACTGCAGACATTTATCTTGTAAGTTAATATAAAATTTCTGAGCCTTGTCCTTGTTTCTCAGTCTCCATTGCTCACACTCGACATTACACATCTTCTCCAAGGCGACAAGCAGAGAGACAAGATGAGAGAGCTCATGGACATCTGTCACACCCTCAGCCAGCTCCATGCACTGTGTCAGCACTGGTTCAAAGTGCACCTTCAGCTCAGCTAAATGTAAAAAAAATCAGAGAAGCTTTGTCAATACAAATTGTTGCACAGAATATAAACTATATTTCTGTACAGTGCCTGTTCAATACATGAGCAAGGCATAAATAAACTTTAACGGGTAAAGTTGTTCTACATTTATCAACGTCTTCTAAATTATCACAAGTATGTGTTCGAATGAATTTTCTCATTGCAACAGACTGACAGTAAGTCTAGTACAACTTTGACTGGGTGAGATATTGGGAGAATGATAAAAAATGTGTTACTTTTAAACACTAAAACAAACTGGACACTCACTACATTTGGTGCAAGAATTATATCGATCACCAACTGGATATAAACACAGTTCAACAAGAAAAAAATTTTTTTTCCATCTATTTTAAGAAATTATTTTTACTTTCTTCACAACTCTGAAGCCAGGAGGTTGTTCCAGATTTGTCGCAGTACAGTTATGGATGAGTTATTCTTACATGGAACTATGTCCTCATTGGAGCTCGAAAGAATTACGGAGATTGTCCAATCCCAATATTTAACACAAAAGTAGGACTAACCAGAATAGCAACATTTTCTTTGTAATGCTATTCTCACTTATTAGACAAAAACCTTCACACTGAAATACCACACCTGTATTGTCTGCTACTTACAATGACCAACTATTCAAGTCAATATTAAAACATTCTTAAGAACACATTCCCGACATAAATTTCATTATTTTGGTCAAGATTAATCCCCCCCCCCTAGAAGTTTTATTATTATTAATCGTTTGTGAAGTTATGAAGTTAGTCAGCCAGTCAGTTAAAAGTTAGTTAAAGTTTGAAGTTGTCTGTCCTCCTTGAATCATAAACCATCCAGGCTAGGTATTGGGACATGAGGTCGAGAGTCATTTGATGGCATCATCATCCATAACCTGCAGACCATGGACACCATTTGGTGGCGAGTATTGGCATCTTTGTATAATATGGTCTGCAGTTTGATCCTCCACGCCACATTCACAGATTGCTGAAGGGGCCATTCCCCATTTGTGCATGGATGAGGGGAAGCGCCCAACACCGGTTCGAAGGTGATTTAGCCTCATCCACACTGGTCTTGCAAGCCGCCTCATAAGTGCTACCTGTGATGTTAATTTTCCACACAGTGACTCTAGGTGACTGTGGTATGTAATTGACCTGTCCAGTTTCACACCAGGTATGTTGGTATGTGGGTGAAGGGCAGGCATTTTTCGTCAGGTGAAACGTTTAGCTTATGACCTGCCTCCCTGTTATTCAGGTGGAAGGCAGCCAACACCGATTTTGACCAACTGAGCTCCAGCTGCCAAATCTGGAGGTATGCTGATAGTGTTACCAGGTCTTGACTAAGAACCCCTTCAATGGCCTGCCAGTCTTTAAGTCTTTAGCAGAATGCATAAAAGCAAGATGGTCTGCATAAGCATATTTCTGCGAGAATGATGTCAGCAGGTCATAGTTGCAGATGTCATATAGAAGGTAGGGGGGGGGGGGGGGGGGCCAAGACCGATCCATGTGGAACACCATTTTTGAGGCGTTGTAACCTGCTGCATGTTCCACTCCCGGTGGTAAGGGTGAAGCTGCGGTTTGTGACAAGCTCCATGATCATGATAATACTCCATGCTGGTTCTGAAATGAAGTCCTGGTTGTGTGAATTCCTAGAAGTATTGTGCAACACTATTGATGTTTCTATATCTTTTCCCAAGCAATAAAAAAATTCTATTGAACAGTTGGAAAAAGGATAAGCAAAAGAAAACCGGTTCAGTTGTGAGGGTTGAACTAGAAAAACAGGTTTAGAAACTGTTGAATGCATGCAATTTCATTTTCATGTTTATTACAACCCCATTCAAATTTCTGGTGCACTAATTTGTCCATAGTTGCTGAAATGGAACTGTGACCTGTAGAATGTGAATACACAATTTGCAAATACCAACCAAACATTTGCTCTGACTGCAAAAGTTCCCAATCTCCAGGCATGAAGACAGCTCACACAATTTCTGGTCCTAAACATGCCAATATTGCTAGGCATTATTCACAACATAGACATATAATGCTCAAAGTTAGCATAATCCTGCAATCCCTGCACACATACAGCGTATTTCACATTATGTACACACATACAAACACAATGTCTCAATCAGGAAAATTTTACAAGGTGTCAACCACATGTGTGCCCAAACAACTATGATAGAATTCGAGTTCTAAAATTAGATACTTTCAAGGTAGCAATGAAGTGCTGGTCTGTTGTGAACTGCACACACTACAGCTTCATACTCAAAATATAAATATACACTCTCTAAAAGTGCTACTACAAAACTAATGATGTGGAACAGAGTCGGTAAGTTCTCAATGGGACTTTAGTTCCTTGTCTCCAGTGCCATTCTCATCACGTATGATGTTTGCATTTTCCTTGTTTCCCTGCAGGTCCTGGAGCATGTATTGGAGCATGTACTGACATATGGCACTCACCCCACCTCTGCATACGGACAAGGGCGGGAATATCAGCTCATTCCCTGATAGAGTCAGTCCCACTAACTTTACCATGTCAATGATACAAATAGCAAGTTGTTTGAGTTTGTTGGTAGCCAAATACAACTGCTGGAGAGACGTCCATCCTGAGAGATCTTGCAGCTCATGGATGTTGTTCATGGACAGATAGAGCTCCTCCAAGTGACTCAAGTGGTTGTTAGAAATTGGAATGCTCCACAGGAGATTCAAAGTCATCAGAATCGTTTTCAACTTTCGTAGCTTACCAAACTCTTCTGGGAGAGTTTTTATCTGGTTGTACTCCACATTGAGGAGTTGCAGAGACTGGCACCTGCACACCTCAATGGACACTGTGGTCAGCTTGTTGTCTGCAGGTGCACCTCCCTGAGGTTAGAGAGAGCAGCCATATCTGCCACTACAACAGATATTCAGTTGTGCCCCAGATACAATTCCTCCAACTGTTCTAATTGAGACAATTCTTCAGGAATAAACCCAAGGTGGTTGTAGGAAAGGTCCAAGATGGTGACTTGGTTCAGTAGAGAAAAATTAGATGGCAGTAGTAAGAGCTTGTGTCTTCTCAGCACCACCTTTTTCACTGGAACAAACACGGTTGCCTCATTCACCTTACCCACCAAGCTAGAGGGAAACCACAACAATGTTTGATCATGGTTGGGGAACAGAGTGACCCAAGCAGTCATGTTCTGCAATAGGTTTGGGTGAAGGAAAAACTGGTTATGATCTCTTATTGACAGGATAAGTCAATGTCCCGAAGTTGTGCAGACCCCCCCCCCCCCCCCCCCCCCCCCCCGAACTAGCACTTAAATTAGTCTGGACATCTTAGACAAAGAAACACCAAACACATGGACAAGAAACTTGACCATCAATACTTTCAATTTCTTATTTCTGTTACTTCACACCTTTAATGACAAGCCTTGCCTTTTCAGGTCATCTTCACTTTGACAATAAAAGGGTTGACAATCCCAGACAACCAACAATTTCATGACATCACTTTCTAAAAATGTTCAAGTGGACATTAGCTGAATTCTCAAGGTGGTTGGAGGCTGCAGACACCCCTCACCATCACAAACCAGAATACCAACCGAGTATAGGTGGGCTGCATAGGTGAACAGCAGCAAACGAAGGCCAGCCATACCCCATCCCCCTCCACAATAACTGTTGTTTGTTGCTTTTTTCCCCTCTCTTCTGGCTCCTGAAAAATAAATCCCAGCTGGGAGAGTAAGGTTGGAAGGTATATATTATGAACTGTCATTCCCTTAAAAATAGCTAAATTAAATTAAAGAAATAAAGACAGTTCCTAAAACAATCATCTCAGATGAATTCAGATAGTAGAGCCCCCAGCTCCAACCCTAGACACCACTATTGCACCTGAACTCCTGAAAACACAGGGTCTCCCCCCCCCCCCCCCCCAACCCTCCATATCAAGCAGGGTAGCTGGCCTTCTTCAGCTGAGTAAGAGAGATCTATCATGGTACAGGAGTGGAGATACGGATGGACGTATGACAGAGGTCTTAGTACACAACGGTAGTTCAGATAAGAGTAAAGATAGATACTATACTTGAGGGCAAGGATTTAATGATATAGCTGAGCTGGCCAAATTCCAGTCAAGTGATGAATACTGAAAAGATAATTGGAGTCCATGTTGACTTACTCAGGTCTAATCACTAATACAATCACTCAGGTCAGGTGAGGTCAAGTCACTTCTACCATTGTGATGACCAAATATCTAAAAAAAATTGAGAAAAGTTATCACCAAAAAAAAGGCAAATGTCTATGCTTTTTCTGACTCGTGATTGTCTGGGTGATTTGAGTGGGATGGATCCCACCTGGCCACACCTCTTCTTGTGGGAAGTCAGGCTGGCCGAAGTCATGGAGTCCTAGAGACTGGAGGTATGCAACACAACACAATCTTGGGAGATGGACTGGGTCACACTTGGCCACATTTTTTTCCTGTGGGCATTACCAGGCACATCTGCTGTATACAATAATTACCTTCTGCTCTGGAGGAGTAGCAGTTGGTCAGCAAGAACAAAGCTTTGATTACCAGTTTACTGTCTGGAGAGCCAACACATTGCAACACAGCAGAGACACCATCACTCTTGAAGAACTCTTCCTGGCCTGGTGGAAAATCTCTCGTCAGATCTACATTCATAAGAACACAAATGGCAATAAAAATAACGTATTGTTCATAAAAATGACAAGTAGGGATCATTGTTTGCAGCATAAACTTGTCAAGCATGCATGCATACTATAAGATAAGAGAGAGCAAGAGAGAGAGAGAGAGTGAGTAAGCTGACCCACTTGATGTGCACATACAGTTTATGTGGACAAAACACACTTGAAACAGCGTAGAGAGCCTTAGTGCGTGAACTTGCATCCAAGGACTGGTCCTTCACATGGACCAAGAGCTTTGGAACAGCAGTGAACAGCTCCTGCTGACATTTGGTGTTATTTTGTGATGCAGTAGCAATAACTTCGCAAGTCAGTCTGAACAACCTCCTGCATACAGACAGAATGGATGGCATGGCAACAACAAAAATTATTACTATCGAATTATAATGTAAACTAGATAACAACAATAACAGTGAAAAGTTTTCAAACAAAATGATCCCAAAGAAAATAGGTTTCAATTGCGTGAGCACAGTGTTGCTCACTCGTTACTATGGTGAAGATACTGCAGCAAAATGTCCACAGCTCCGAGAGGAACCAAATCTAGAAAAATAGAGAGAAATAATAGATATCCAAGCATTGGATGATCCTTACCAATTGAAATGAGACAAATTATATAAATGCCATGTGAAAATGATCCTGTGGCCGGCCATTTTTAGGGTGATCCTATTATGCACACAAATTAAAGAGTAGTTCCACAGAACTATTTGGTGAAGTTGCATCATACACTGGTTCTCCCTGCAGATACTTGGGGATCAGAGTGCTGCTCTCTCTATGGGCTAGAGGAAAGAAATCGTGGACAGGAGAAATGAAGGGTGTGGCCTTGTTCTCAAGCCTGAAATAATCCACCAGCAGTAAAGGAGGATTGAGTGACAGCAGAAAACTTAATATCACGCTTAAAAGATTCAGTTTTCGATAACTATACTTCTTCATAATCAAATCAAAATTAATAATATTATGCACACATTATCATTACCATGGCCAAATATCAGTACATATGTGAATATACAACTAATTAATGCACGAAGTGTCATCTTAGACAAGCATGCACAGTGGGTCCATCACAGTGAACTCAATGGAGTATGGAGCAAAACATGCAGACACCACGGCACCAGAGGTTCCTAACCACTCTCACACAATATGTTTGACTTAAATTTTACTCCCATTAGCCAATATCATGACGACATTATGAGAATAAAATATTAGTCCTATTGACTGCACAAAGTCTGAGGTAAAACTAAAAGAATGAGCAAAAGGAAATGATCATCACATTAACGAACAACAGAATAGAAATAAGAGCAGGTAGTAATCATGTGAAGACACATGATGCTGATGATGAAATAGATTGGAACATGCAAGACATACACAAAGAGATTCAAGCATGTACTATGCATGTGTACAGAGCATATATAATATACATGGAGAATGGGAGTGGCTACTTGCCCTCTTTGCTACATAAGACCATATACTGTATTGCTAACCTCTCCAGTTCTCCCAATCAGACTTTGAAAGAAAGCAAGATTTTGATATGATTAAATATTCCATTAATTCGAGCACAAGAACAATTGAGAAACAAATCACAGTGTAGTACATAGAATTAGCCACCCGACCAAAGACCCTGTTCACCAAGCCCTCAACACCAGCTTGCTTCAGGTTGGGTAGCTACAGTGGGTGGGCACAAGTGCAGTGGCCATACTTTACCATGCAATAAGTTGACTGCCACACAAATAGTGTCTTGTCACTTCAACATCAGTCACACAAGCTAGCAGTGAGAGATGATGGTACGATGGAGACAGTCACATCCACAAGCATGACATCACACAAATACATGCAACAGTTAGTCTCGTGCTTGGAGGGGAGGGCATGCTTGACAAAATAAGCATTCATACCATTGGCATGGTCTATGTCCTCAATGAGATAGTGAAGTTGTTCAAATGTTTCTTCCAATCGTCTGATCACTGACGAGTCCACTTGAGCGCCCAGAGAATCAGAGTAGTGAGTCTAGCAACAGAACAGCATCATTATTGTGTAAGACATGATACTAACACCTCCATGGAGGGCTGCTGGAAGGAAGCTACTGTAGCTGTAACAATTAAATGTCAGTGGATTAGGGGAGGTTTTCTTGCTGTCAAGCTAACATGCTAATGATGTATGTCTTGTACATGCCCAATCTGCTACTGGGGCCTAAGCCTGGACTTGCCTGACCTCCCCTCCCCTCCCCTCACACTGCTTACAGGAACACAGCCTAGAGCATGTGCACTGTAACTGTGCTTGCCTGACATTACCTAGTGGGACAAAGAAACCCTCTACATTTACATGAAACACAAAATAGGAAATTCCCTATTTTGTGTTTCATGTAAATGTAGAGGGTTTTTTTGTCCCACTATGTGCAGTTACTTTGAAATCTTGTAACATCTGGGGTCAGAGTGCACACACGATATTGTCCACCTGTGGTCAAGGTACTCAATGCTGAGGTCAACTAGAGGTTAGGGCATACACATGATATAGGTCAGGAGGTGTTGGATGTGAGAGGAGCTTTATATAAAGGCTAATGTCAGATGGGTGGAGTTTTTAGCATGACAACATATGCACATGGTACCCTTAGGCCAAGGAGGGGGGGGGGGAAGATGACATGTGAGGGATGACAGATCTTCTAGTGTGTTCAACCTCCGTCCTACCCACTAGCAACACAGTGAGATGCACTCCAGCTAGCATTTATAATCACATTTGCTCACATACCATGGCTTCATACTGGATTTTAGTTTGGCCTCTTCCAGAAAAATATAGAGAAAAACAAAAACTTTTCTCACAATATTTTGAAGAAATGTTTGAATTGCTCCGCATATGCAACTAATTTTCAGTAGTGATGATATCATATGCTATTGATAACCGACTAGTTCCTGGCTAGATACAGGAGATGATCAACCCTAAGCTAGGTAGCCGCTTATCAAACCACTTATCAAACCGCTTATCAAACCCTGCAACGCTTACTGAAAATTACAGAAGGGACTTGGTAAACCAAATTTGACTTATGGCACATACACAAAAATCGCTACAATTTTTCTACCATTGCAGTAAATAATTACTGCTACAGTTTCATTTTGTTGATACTTTCCTCTCTTTTGGGGGGGGGGGGGGGGGGGAGAAGAAGGGAATATATTTGGGGATTTCCCAGAGTTATGGATAAAAACCACACACACACACACCACACGAATAAACAGACATCACGGCTAGAGAAAGTCATTCACCTTTAGTATGGCCACAGCAGCTCTCAGTAAATCGGTTTGGCTAGGTTGGTCACTGAAATCTTTCAACACTTCTTGCAAAAATTGCATGCGCTGAAAGAAAACATCAATGCCATCAGTAAAACATTAATATTATCAGTTCAATACAGTAACTGGGGCTCTAATCCATGATTTCACTTATTTTTTTCTCAAGACAGTTATTAAGTTTGCAAGGCACAAGTAACACAAAACCATAATGCAAATTGGCATTAGTAATAAAAGATTAAAAAAAAACAACAACAACAAACTAAAATGATTGTTAAATATTGCAAATTATTATAGTATATTTATATACGCAGCTCTCTCTCTCTATATCCTTATAAATTCCAGTTAAATTACATTACTGACCTTCATAAACATTTTCTTTCCTGAGAGTCCAGCTTAAAGGTAGCTACATATTAGTGTGTTTACTTTATATAACATAGATAACAGACTATTGAATTTATTTGTCATGGACTTGCCATAAATATAAAGGGTTGCTAAGACAGTGAAGAAATTGAGAGTGATGTTGAATGAGTGAACCACATAATATTGGAGAGAATCATTCTCAAATGAAGTGTATTCTTCCAAGCCAAACATTTATTGTCAGTATAGTATTGAATGTTTGTTTATTTTTGCTGGTTTTTTTCACTATAGTCAGTAAAAAGATTTTTTTTTTTTATCTTTAATTACCAACGACACACAATAGTGAGTAAAAATATGCTATTTGGTAAAATGAGTCCACACCTATTATCAATCTTAGTTCTCACCTCAGGATCCAGGGATCCCTGTGATGGATTATTCTGAGAGCCACCTTGCACTTGTTGGAGGGACCACTTAAGAATACCCTCCAACCCAGACATGCTATTTTCTCAAGTGAGCTTTTTAGTTCTATGCGTTGAACATGTGGGGGGTGTTGCATGGTAATCTGTAATCCACCACGCCCAGATTAGTTGCAGGTGCAAATCTTAAATCTACCAGACACCCATTGCAGTTTCGCTTGCAACAACGAGGCCCTGGTTGTCATCAAACATAACTATTGCAGCTGTGTTGGCAATATTTATTATATATCTTACTAAGTAAGATAATAGTTGTCCAACACAAAAAAAAACTTTATGTAGCCAGGCTTGCAATATTCAAGCCACAGGGTTGTTGCCATGTTGACCCTTTACTGATTCAAACTAAATTTTCTCAAAAAGTACCAAATTTGTCATCTAACATGAACTTATTTTATACTATAAACCAGCCCTGGAAGATAAGAATTCAAGTGATATAAATTTTATATAAATTGGAGCAGTGTATCATGAGATAGGTGTGAACAAACAAACAAACAAACATCCAAACATAAGAGCTATTATATATGACCTCACACTTAAAGTGCACCATGTGTGTCATGACATCCAGATGCAGTATATACACAAACAAAATGAAGTATAGATTAAACCAGACCCTTTTCTTCCCTGCTGGCAGTTAGAGGGTATAGGTTTTGGCTAGCGAGACTATATATCTATATCTAGATATAATGGAGCTAAAAATCTATGATGTATATATATTTGCCGACTACTCCTCCCACAGTTAGGGTGGAGCCCCACCAAACTTTGTGGGCTTTTATTTGGAATGTTGATCTCTGTCGAGGCACCTCTTAGCCCCCTTCTGGGGGTATGTACTCATTCCTCAGTTTTGGGAGGAGCCTCACCAAAATTTATAGGATTCCATTTGAGATTGGGGCTACCACCATGGCACCCTTGGTTTTTCTTAATTGGCTCACCCCCCCCCCCCCCCCCCCATGGCCTCATAACCTTAGTCTCCCTCTGGGGGTATATACTCATCCCACAGTTTGGGAGGAGCTCCACCAAATTTAGAGGGCTATAATTTGGGACAATGGTAGCCATCTTCTTCTTCTGTCGTATGTCTTTAGAGCTGCAGCTCTGTTGATGCAAGCCAGCTCAGTGTTTCATTGCCCACATAGATCAGTCCATGTTCGCCATGTGGTGGCCGATGTATGGGGCAGTTGTTGGGGATATGCTCTATCATCTGGCTTGGTTCCCCACAGTCACAAGATGCACTGTCCACCAGACCTCAGCTCTTCATTGCTGCACTGTATCGTCCAACACCCGTCCTCAAGCGATTGAGGGTTGTCCACTGTTTCTGTGACAGATTCTGTCCGGGGATGTTTTCTGGGTCTTTGACAAAGCGATGCAGCCTGGATGGTTCTGCAGAGGTCCATTGGTCACTCCAATTGGTCTTGATCCAGTTGGCCTTGGAGACATCTGCCGATGTTGCAAGGAGCTTATGGGCATGTGTGGCAAAGGGACGTCGGGATTTGAGGCGTGCATGCTGTGGCCTCTCTGTGACTGTCTTGTGGAGATGTGATTCACTCTTTTGTGCCTTTCTGGAGAGTGCCAGTGTGGCAGCTTCTCTTCTGATTGAGGCTGGGGCGATACCAGCAAGGATGGGTAGCTGATTTACTGGGGTGGCTTGTAGAGTACCTTAGATAGTTTGCAGGGCACTATTGAGGGTGACATCCAGTTTTTTGACATGGTGACTAAGACTCCAAACTGGGGAACATTACTCTGCAGCCGAGAACACCAAGGCCTGGGTAGAGGTACACAACGTCTTTGTTGCAGCTCCCCATGTGGTTCCAGCAAGGCGGCGTATCAGAGCAACACGACTTGTGGTCATTGCTTTGACGCTTTCCAGATGTTGTTTAAAGTTCAGCGTTCTGTCCAGCTTTACACCCAGATATTTGGGGACGGATTGAAACTTTAGTCTAGCTTTGTCCACTATGATGTTCAACTTGTGGGCCATTTCCCTGTTGTTAAGGTGGAACATTGAAGATGTAGTCTTGCCCAGGCTAAGCTTGAGATGCCATTTCTGAAGTATGTTGACAGGGTTGCCATGTCTTCATTGAGGCCCTCTTCTGCTGCTTTCCATGATGGCTTGCTAGGTAGGATGGCCAGGTCGTCTGCATACCCATATTTCCTCAACTGGGTTGAGGGAAGGTCATAGATGTTGATGTTAAACAGCAGCGGTGCCATCACAGAGCCCTGTGGTACACAGTTCTTGAGATGTCTTAATCTGCTGCATTGACCATTGCTGGTGTGTAGCTGGAAGCTGCGGATGGACAACATCTCCATTACAAACTCCACCATGTGCTTGCCTGGGTTGGTCTCCAGAAGCTTCATGTGCAGTCTGCGCAGCCACACTGTGTCATATGCAGCTGTAAGGTCAAGAAAGACAGCACCAGTCTTCTCCCCTGCTTGGAAGCTATCTTCTACATCTTGGCATATGAGTCACCCGGACTCTTGCTAAAGTAGCTCTGGCAAAATGTTTGCCCCTGTTGAGAAACTGTGGGTTGCTCAGCAGCTGTGAGGCGATGGAGTTTGTGGTGATTGGGCATTGTGTTGGGGTTGTCGACCTGCACATCAGCTTGTTGATGGTTTGCCAGGCTCAGTGGCTCGAATGCCTAAAATTGATGGATTCCACAGTCTCTGTCCATCTTTCCCTGCGTTTGTCTTTGAGCCTAGTGAAGAGGTTGTTCACTGCATTGTCCCTCGCTTCGTTGGTATCTGCATCTTTGTGGATGCGTAGTAGGTCTTCACATTCGCCATCCCAGCATGGAATGTAGCCTTTGTGTACCCTTGAGGTATGTTTTTCTTGGGGGCAGCTAGAAGCATCTTGCAGTACAATTCGAGGGCACTGTTCAGGTTTGTGGAGAGTGGAAGTGGGAGGCCAGCAGAAGCATTGTTGGTATATTGTGTGAAGCCTTCCCAGTTTGCTTTCTGGAAGTTCCACCTCTTGATGTTTTTACCTTTAACAGGCTGAATTAGCGACAGGATAGTAATCAGCGAGGGTTGATGGTGTGACCAAGGAAATCTGTCCAGAATGTATCTTATTTGGAGCTGCTCGCCATTCAACATTTTGCAAAGGTCAGGTCCATATTTGTGTTATTATCCCAGCGTGCTGAGTAGAAGGTGTGGTTCCTTTGGATCATATAGAAGTGTATCATCAATGGAAGAAGCCCATTCCACCAGGGAGTCGCCATCAGCATTGGAGTTCTTATATATCCAGTCTGTTTGTTGGTAGTTAAAGTCACCAGTGTACAGAGCAGGGGAAGGAACATCTGGTAGTGAAATATGAACCAGCTTGCTTGGAGGTGGCTTGTAGATGTTGACAATGGTGGTATCTTGCACTTTAGTTCTTGTCCACTCTATCTCAGCATCATCTGCAGATTGTGCTATGGCTGTCCAAGGGATATCAGTTTGGACATTGGTGGCTAAGCCATGATGTTCGTTGGCAGTTGCGGTCAGCAAGAGCCCAGGAAGCTTCAAGAACTTCTTGTTATCCTCATGTGTTTTATATAGGATAATAGTCATGTTGTTTTTCCTACCGATTTTGTTGGACAGTGTTGAGCTTGGCAGTGGTGAGGCCCTCAACATTGAGCTGCAGCAATACTGATGGCAATAGGACTTGCCTCCCGTCCTTAGGTATCACAGTCTGTAGACTTGGTGAAGAGATTAGTTTCACTTAAAGCTACTTGTAGGAGAGGACAGGTAGAGGCTATCTTCTCTCTGTTGGCCATCAAGGGATCCCTGGTTTTTCAAAATTGGCCCCTCATGGCCTGTTATAGCCCTAGCCCTCCTATGGGGGTAGAAAGTGAAAAACATGCACTATTATGTCCTGATCAGTAAAAATAAAGTTGAGAGGTCTCATATGGCTTACTCCAAACAATATGGTAAACTATATAGGTTCTTCCTTCCTTGGGGGTGGGGGTTTGAGGGCTTGATTTTCACCCCCCATTTTTTTTATTCCCACCCTGCTCCTGATTTTTTTTTTTTTTTTTTTTTTTGTGCCATCCTGCACACTAGTACTTTTCTAGTTATTAAAACTCTACAAATGGCTGCAGTTGAGTGCACAACAATATAATCATTTTCCTCACATTTTAGATTGCCCATCCTTGCTCCATAATTGAAACTGCTGCAAGGTTCTCTTTACCCCCTCTCCTTTAAAGGAGAAAGACAACCCTATACAGTGAAGAGGAGAGCACAGCTGCAGCCACTACAATTCCATTGTGGGTGTGGGCATACAAAAAGTAGGGAAAATCATAAGGTTGGTACAACTTTAAAACTGTCCCCAATTTCAGTCATTTCTTTTTTTGGTTTATTTTTGTTGTATTTTTGGAACCTAGAGGTGGAATGTGGGTGTGTAAATCAATGACCCTTTACCTGAATCTATCTCAAGTCAACCTTGTATGAGTGTATGTGGGCTTCATCATTAATAGTTTTGTACTGTTTTCTATTTTCATTTTAAAATCATGGGTGTGATATTTTGTACTCTTGTTTACTTTTCAATAAAAACTGGGTCAAAAACTAATTGACTATAACTATAAAAAAATTGGCCAAAAAATATGTTTAGAATGAAGAAAAATGGCTGTTACAGCCACAATGAGACAATGAAAATCAAAATTTTATCAGGCAATGTGGAGCCATGGAGAACATTCAGGGAAAGTTTCATTGAAATCTGCTCAGACATCTAGGAGGAGTTCACTGACAGACAAACATTGTTTATATATTATTTGGATTTGCTTTACAACCATGGGTGAGATGTACATTGGTGGTACTTGTGGGTCATCTATAGTTAAAAAATTATCTCTTCCTATCCTCTCTTCATTCATTCAGAATCATAATTGTACAATGCAATGCAATGTTTTAAAAAAAACAACCCCAACGAAGAACAAAACAAGAAGAACAAAACAAAAACAACAACCAAAAAAAAACAACCCCAAAAAAAAACAAAAAAAAAACACATTTAAATAATTTAAAAAAACTACTTTTTTTCCAGAAATTTCTGAAAATTCCAGTAAATAAAAAATTTTAATGCCAAATTTGAAATCTATAAATGCCAAACTGGTAACGCTAAGTGTACCTCCACTTCCTTCAAAAAAAAAAAAAAAAAAAAAAAAAAAAAAAAAAAAAAAGTGAGTAAATTTTTTAATCCTAATCCCCTGTGGCCAGACAATTGTTGTCCACAAGTTCATAAACTAGTAAGTTCATAAACGCTGTAAACAATTGCTTAGATCCCTCTTTAAAAAGAACAAAAGCCCCATTCCAAGGTGATATATATTTTTGAACCAATCTGACCACCTCATTCACTGACCTCAGAATTTGACGTTTTATAGTGGTGTTCACTAAGGTATGTTATTATAGCGCATGGGTAATTTGGGACTAGGGTTGAAAGTCTGGAGGTCGCAAGACTTTAAGTAGGACGAAGTGTTCAGGCTTATTACACTGATATCTCGGATATCTCGGATATCCCTGGTGGTTAGACTTGGTCGACTTTCTTTTTCTTCTTCCTGAACCGACTAGGCAATGGCGTGCAGTGGGCTTTCCTTGAACGTAGAGCGTTACTTGAGCTTGTTGGAGAAACTAATTGGTGAGACTGAATTTCTGCAGGACAATCCACCTAAGTTTGTGCCTCAAGAGGACAGGTATGTTTTGCTATTTTTTATCTATTAGGTGCACGTGTTACAAGAAAAAATATTTCCAAATGCATGTATAGCTGACATTCTTTTTTCTTTAAAAAAAAAAAAAGTTTTTGAAGATTGTGTTCACTGTCGACTAACTGATGCTCCTAGTCTGTGCTCACAACACTATTTAGCTAGCTTGATTAAAGCTCTCATGTTCATGCCTGTTGAATGCTGCAAGGCTTTTAATATTTGACTGGTCTCTGTTTTCACTCTTCCTCATTCTTCCCTCATGCACTGAGTGACCTCTCTGTCTGCATACCATGGTATCTCTAGTTGGCTTGCATTCAAAGATATCAGTAGTTTCAGTGATTGACCCAAAGGTTGATGACTAGTCCTGGACCCTGACTTACCACAATAAACACATTGTGGATTCATGGTTCACTAGCTGAAAAGTCAACTAACCTGTGTTAATTAGGATATCTTAATTTTTTCAACCTGTGAAACATGAAACCACAATGTGCTATCTGTACTGATTAAAGTGATACGCACAGTACTTTTGTATTAGTGTACAAGCTATCAGCTTTAAGTACTTTTCTCCATAAGTTAACGGCAGAAGAAATCAGGGTCTTGTTCTTCCAAGACTGTGCAAATGGATCAACATTACTTTATAAATGGTGCATTGTCAGATAAGCAGGCAGCTTTAAAATTTCTGAAATAGTGAATTCTTTATACTCTTCTCCATAAATAACAGCAGAAAAGTAATGTTATAGTTCTTGCTAGACAGTGAAAATAGAACATAACGTTCATGTACAAAAAAATGCCCCTTGGTTGTCATTGTGAATCATTTTGAGGTTAGATTTTATCAGAACACGTCTGTGTTCATGTGACCATACCTTTCCATCCTTGGCTTGATCTTGTCAGCAGACACTTTTTATTTTTCATTTTGTTTTCCACTAGAGCTTGAGATGAGCAGAGAGAAAAAGATGGCAGTGTTTGGAGCTTTTAAGATGGGAAATAAAGCAAAGAAAAAATGTGTCCAATAGGTTGATACCAGTGTTAAGTGTGTACGTTGCTTTGGATAGCTTGCAGATCCAAACATTATGCAAATCTGAATATTGTCTGGTCCCAGCATGGTAGAGAGCTACTGTTCTATCATTGCAGGGGTAGGTGTGAAATATTTTAGTTTTGGGTGGGGTTGACAATGTGCATAGAGGACCTGAGGAGTGACTAGGTGTATATGCAGCACCATGTGACTGAGGGAGAGAGTGTGGGAAGCTATGGGAGAATTGACCAAGCGTGTCCTAAGGAATGGGTTATGTTGGGAAGAGTGTGGTATGGGGTAAATACTTGTGGTGCACTTGTGAAAGGGAAAGATTTTGGGTAGAGAAGGTAGACTGAAACTATTCTACTGTGCTAAGAATACCTGGAATCCTGATGATTTCTCAAAACCTTGAGATGAAGGCATTTTGATAAATACTGCTCTTCAATTTTGTTTGGTCCCCGTAGTGTCAACATGGGAGCACAACATATGCACGGTGGCTGTCAGCACATCTTGACTTTCAATAGTGTGGTTGCTATGGTAATAACGTGGAGTGTCCTACAAACTTCTTTGGCACTGATAGGCAGGATACCGCCTCATGTTATTTTTGAACAGAGAATGGATCTGATTGGTTGTGTATGTGTGATTGCTTTGAATTTTGTCTTTATACATGTGAGGATGAGATGTCTTAACCAAATGGTCACCCTACCATTATTATGTATCGCTTCTATGTCCGATGTCACCCAATTAATACTTAAATATGTGTTCTAATTTACTGATGGATCTTTTTCTTTCGGATACTGAAACAGAACAAATGAGGCCAAACAGATTTACATCTATTCATTGGAGTTTGTTTGAGAGTTTCAGCTTTCTTATTTTATCTCTTTACTTTACAATTAGTTATCCCAGTACAACTCTTATGATGGACTTCACTCTCTGATGCACTCAACCCCCCCCCCCCCCCCCCCCCCCCCCCCTCCCACTAACTATGCTAGATTCACCACCATCAGTCCAATTGTGAATGTGTTTTCTTTGCCATCTTGTCTAAAGACACACCCATTGATAAGGCACACCTCTACATTTTAGTTTACTTTTTTGGATACAGGGAGGGAGGGAGGGACATTGACAAGCCATTGTGCTGTGCTCTATGTCAATTGATAGCCAGCTACAGTATGTTTCTATTCACTTCCCCTCAAAAGCTGTAGTGGTGGAGTAAGTTGATCCCCATCCACCCTCCCCCTCATTTAGTGGTTTTAGGCATGGGAAGGCAGTTGAAGGGAAAGTCCTGCTGATCCTGGAAGGCTTCTACTGGCCCTGTTGTGAATTCACATGTTTGTTGTTGCTGTGTCAGTACATACATACATACAGAAGTATTACAGCAATGGGTTGGGTAGGGGGGGGGGGGGAAGAAATCTATCCCTCTCTACGGCTCAGGAGCTTCACAAATATTGAAAAGCCTGGGGAGAAAATGAGATTGTCATGTCAGTCAAAATTATCATTGATCTTGTCAGAATTTTTTTTTGTAAGGAGAAATATCACTGCTTGAATCTGGACAGGAACAATGTGGCAAAAATATGCCGGACCTTTCAGATGGTTCTTGTAAAATATATCAGCTGTGATATGTAGTAGGCAATTGGACAATCTCTTATGCCAGTGAACCAACCATAGCTTCCTATAGTGAACCAACCATGGCATCCTATTGTCAACCAACTATTCTCCCATCACTGACAGAAATGTTGATTTTTTGGTAGGAGTGAAGAATGAATCCAGTGGGGTATGCTCTTACTATTGAACAAACAATGTGTATATGTACGTATGTACATAGTAGTGAGTATGATCTAATGGGCATGTGATCATCCTACAGAGCCATCAAGCACCTGGTGGACGTGCTGACTCCACACAGCCAGGCTAAGGGTGGACCACTCAAAGTCGACCATGTGACTTTTGTAGAAGGTCGAGGGAACTTGCTGCTGCAGTATTCTCCTCCAGGGGCAAGTGGAACAGTTGCATTCGTGGGTAGCCACTTGGACGTGGTGCCTGCTAACCCAGAGACTTGGGATAGGAACCCCTTCAAACTTGTTGTGGAGGTCAGTGAACTGTGATGAACTGAGTGTTGTGGTTGTTAAGATTAATGTCATAGGGACCTGCTAATAATGTCTGTTACAAACACCTATTACTGACGATGTGTGAGATATGATTGAGCTATAGGGATTCTTAATCATATTTGATGAAGTGTGCAACCACTAGAGTATTTCCTCTGGAGAGACATGACTTTCTGTCTTGTTGGCTTGTCCAGGGGCATGGCTGTTATGACACTGTGTCTGGTAGGTCACTGTGTCTGGTAGGGCGCTGTGTCTGGTAGGGCACTGTGTCTGGTAGGACACTGTGTCTGGTAGGTCACTGTGTCTGGTAGGGCGCTGTGTCTGGTAGGGCACTGTGTCTGTAGATCACTGTGTCTGGTAGGGCACTGGTAGGACACTGTGTCTGGTAGGACACTGTGTCTGGTAGGGCACTATGTTTGGTATAGGGATTCTTAATCATATTTGATGAAGTGTGCAACCACTAGAGTATTTCCTCTGGAGAGACATGACTTTCTGTCTTGTTGGCTTGTCCAGGGGCATGGCTGTTATGACACTGTGTCTGGTAGGTCACTGTATCTGGTAGGGCGCTGTGTCTGGTAGGACACTGTGTCTGTAGATTACTGTGTCTGGTAGGGCGCTGTGTCTGGTAGGGCGCTGTGTCTGGTAGGGCGCTGTGTCTGGTAGGGCGCTGTGTCTGGTAGGGCGCTGTGTCTGGTAGGGCGCTGTGTCTGGTAGGGCGCTGTGTCTGGTAGGACGCTGTGTCAGGTAGGTCACTGTGTCTGGTAGGTTAGTGCTTATGGCAGAGTGCAGGAATATTGTGAAAACATTTACTTTCCTAGCCTGCATGGGTTCAGAAGAATACACAAAAACATGGTATTGAAGATAATTTTTTTAATTTACATAATTACTTTCCTGCTCAGTATGATTAGATTATGTTGTGTTCACTGAACTATATAGTTGCAGCTGTTTCCCCAATGAACCCTGAATTCCTTCTGTTGCTGTTTTGGTTTGTAATATTTGGGGTCATTGATGTGTTGATTACTAAGATTTGGATGTTCTCATGGATCTATAAACCTTTGGCTATAACAGGATGTTCAAAGACTTCTTTAGAGACGAGATGACTGATTGGAGATCAATGGTTACTCATAAGTATTTGCTTTTAAAATTTTTCTTTATGCATAGAAACATTTATCATTGGATACCTAAAGTATATAATGTGCTGTGCAGCAGTAGCAAATGGGGGTGGGGGCAGCCTAGAGAGACCCCGTGTGCATCTGGTGTGTAGGAAAGGAGAGTGATGGAATCATTTAAAGATATCCCTTGAAGAAAGGAAAGAATATACCTCTAGTGTTGTTTGTCAGCATATACAGATAAAGGCCAGTTAATCCAACAGGTTGGGACCAGAAAGTGTTAGGAGTCTATTCTGGCAGATTTGATTTTAGGCAACATAAGTACTTGATGAGTGCAGAGAGAACATGTTATCAATAATCATGACTACTGCTTGTGCTACACAAATGGCACTAGGTTTAGTTAGTTTGTAAGAGCCATAGTTCTCTTCTTCACTGTTTGCATTAGAAGGGCATTCAGAGCAACTGTGGTGGGTGTGGTTGCATTTGGTTTTTGTTCAAGGTAGTCCTATTCTGTTGGTCTGTTCCAAGGGCATCACAGACTCTCTCTGTGCATGGGAAACTGTTGGAGCCACTTCTTTCTCATCTTCAGTTTTTCTTCCATTGACAGATTCTTTTCCTTTTCTTTTCAGCACAAGCAGCACAAGTAAAGTTGGCTATTTCCCCTCTATATTTGGTGGAAATATGTTTGTGGTCTTGTGGTTGAATATGAGCGTGTCTGGGGTAGTAGCACCCTTATCTGTTACCCCCAGCACCTCATCATGAAGACTGCAAGATGGGGTCAATGGTGTGGACTATGCATTTAAACAAGTAGTTGATAGGTACACTCTGTGGGAATGGACCAAGAGTTACTCCATATCACATGCATGAACTGTATCCATGATAACAGTCTCCCTTTTCTTTACGAATCTATAATATATTGGCAATAGCTGCCACCCAACAATATCCTGCTGCAAGCTTATTGTCTGTATATTTGGCACCCCTCTCCACCCACGTTGTGTGGGTGTTCCTCATGCTCCACATGTGTTCTAGTGAAACATGTTCCCTCCAACCCCCCTTCCCCCTGCTCAGTGTTGCTATGGTAATTAGCAAGTATGTAATTGATAGGTCGCAGTGAATGAGGTCTAGCTGTTGGACTGCATACTGTAGAGGTTGTGATGTTTCAGCTGTTCTAAGTATATACACACACGTACATTAGTGGTAGTGGTGCATTTCTCACTGCCAATAACAATATTGTGCTGGTATACAAATTGGTATATATATAGTTGAATAATCTCCTGTGGTTGGTTGTCCAGGGTGACAAGTTGTATGGCCGTGGAACAACTGACTGTCTTGGTCATGTGGCTCTCATCACTGACTTGTTCTTGCAACTCGCGGAGAAGAAGCCTCAACTCAAGTTTTCTGTGGTCGCTGTGTTCATTGCTGCGTGAGTTGATGCATGGGCACAGATAAGAGCTATAGTTAACTTCTTAATGTAGACCAAGTGTCTGGCTATTCCTAGCAACCATAATTTACACACCAACACACCACACTCCTGGCAATTTGTACTCCTGCATGGCGCACTGCCATCTGCAGCTCAATGTCTGTGATTTGGTTGGTGGGTGGTGTTTCATAGAGAGGAGAGTTGCGCAGTTCCAGGGGTGGGTGTGGACAAGCTGATGGAGGCTGGCAAACTGGACTGCTTGAAGGGAGGGCCAATATTCTGGGTTGACTGTGCAGACTCTCATCCATGCATGGGGACTGCCGCCGCAACCATGTGGACACTGCGCATAGAAGGCCGTCTCTTCCACTCAGGCTTGCCTCACAAGGGCATCAACTCTGTTGAGCTAGCCATGGAAGCTGTGCAATACATACAGGCCAAGTTCTACGAGGACTATCCTCCGGTATGTTTGTGATTGTGCACGGTGCAGTTGCTTGGTGTGCATGCGTGGAAGGCAGCTCAAGCACTTTGGGTTCATGTCTACCAGGCATTTGTTGTGTTGTTACTGTGACATGAATCTTGCTATGTGTGCTTGTGGTAACTCTGTACGCCTGTAGCCATGCATGTTTGTGGTACACCTAGAAGCTAACATCTACTTGTTTATGTCAGTAACATGAACCCATATCGTTAGTGCGAGTTAATATAATCATAATCTGATGGTAAATTAGATTAAACTTTGTGAAGAACAATCATCCAGTGTTTGTTTGTGTCATTTTCAACTAATTATTAATTGTTTAGCATGAGTCTGAGAAGAGGTACAAGTTCTCCACCTCCTCAACGATGAAGCCAACTCAAATGTGTTGCTCTGAAGGAAGTGTCAATCAGATCCCTGCCTGGGCTGAAGTGCAGGGTGATATTCGTCTCACGCCATTTTACAACATCGAGGACTGCTTGGATAAAGTGAAGGGCTATGTTAAGGACATAAACAACGGTGAGGGCACACTTCACAAATAGTGAATTTCATATGATTAAATCATATTTAGATACAATAATATTGCAAAGGCTGAACATGTGTGGGGGACCATTATTTTTCCTGTTTCAGTTAAACAATCATCAGCCAAGCTAGCTTCTTTATTCACTATACAAATTGTGTGAGCTGAACCAATTCCATGTGTTTGTTCCTGTTGTTGACATGTGGGATAACCTCGGGCATAGTCAGCAACCTTGGTCTGGAATAGCAGCTCTCCTCTCCTGTCCTCTGTGATGACTGCACTTTTCTTATCTGTGCAGATCTCTCCATTCTCCCGACCAGGGGTCCATGCAGCAAGTATGAGATCTGCATTGCTGAGGGAGAGTTCAAGGGGAAAATCACCTTTAGCACTGAAGGTGATCCTTTAAAGGTCAGACAGGTTGGGGAGAAGGGATTGGGGGGGGGGGGGGGGGGGTTGCATTTGGTATTAGCTTCATTTGCTGTTTACATGTTATGAATTTACTTTTATAATCATTCCTTTATGACATAATTGTCATTTGTCAAATAGGACTTAAAAAATTTATATCTGTGCACTTGCTTTGTCATTATTCGATCATTTTAGCTCTGGTGCTGTGGCTTCATGCACTTGTACTGCAGTAATTTTTTGAGTGACTGACATAATTACGCTAACATAGGCTTATAATCAACAATCAATGTTTCTATGTGGAAGGTGACACCCTTTGTAGAGATACTTTTTTTTAAAGAGTCAATTTTTAAAGTTTTGTGTCCATATACATCACACTTTAATGTCAAGTTGTAGCACTGGGGCCTGCCTGCACATTCTTGCAAACTTAGAGTGGCATTATTTAAAACGGTCATGTTATTCCAAGTGTGTTCCCATTGCTGGAGTGTGTGCTGATCGTGTGGAGCATTCACTCATTATGTTGTGTTTGACGTAGTATTTGTTTGTTCCAGGGAATAGCAGTGGACCTGGACTCCCCAGCCTTCAAGCATTTGAATGAGGCTACTGGGGAAGTGCTGGGCGAGAGCAAACCTTACTCTCTCACAGGCTCACTCCCTCTGGTGGGAGACTTACAGGAGAACGGGTTTGATGTGCAGTTGACTGGCTTTGGTGAGTCTAGTGTTTACCATGGCGACAACGAGTACTGCTCTCTCAGCACCATGGAGAAAGCCTTCAAGATCCTGTGTGGCTTGCTCAACCGCTACAACCAGTAGGATTGGACAGGAGGTCTGATTTATTAACTATTGCTGAAACTCTTAAAATTTTAAATTTAGTGAGAACAGAAATGATTAGAAACTGTTTTATGACAAAATGTCTTTCATGATATTGAAAATGAAACAATTGAACAATTTTTTTTGTTGATTTATTATTTGGCTAAACTACCAATGAAATTGAGCTGAAGAGTGCTTGACCATCAGGTCTGCATGCAGGAGGGTAACTGAAGTATTTCTTGTGCCACCAATGATAACTTCTATGTTTTTATCAGTTACTGGTCTCACTGGAAGATGATAAACACTTAATTTGTCATAGATATAAACAAAATTGAGATTGTTGAAGCTGGAAAAGATCAAATGTAAGACTTGGTTGTAGACTGCCATTATAGTCAAAATAAGATGTCTTCTGTGAGAAAAATGAGAACATTAAATTTAACACGGAAGTTATTACTATCTCTAGGACAACACTATAAATATGTTGTAGACAAGAACTGGATGATTTTTTGATGGTACATTTGATGAAATCAAGTGAAAGTTGGAATGGTATGATCTTGTATTGCATTGTTTGATACCATGAGTGGTATTCTTTATTTTTTAAATGTACCCCTACAAACAGTGTCAGCTGAAAGAATTGTCTGGCTTTTAATATAACAGGCTGTATTGCAAAACAGGTGGGATTGAACCAACCCAAATAGAGAACTGCTAGTCACTGTCTTATGCAATGGGGTGGATACCTTGGAATCCCACACCTCTCACATCCAGAGTTGCTACTGATCACACAGGTCTTGCATGAAATTAGAAACTAGACCTCTTCCTTGAAAGAAAAAAAATAACACATTGGCCATATTAGTAACATCATCATGCATAAAACTCTTCTCTCAAGTGACAACACCAAAACTGATGTTAATAACTACATCTCTTTTTTACTACAAAATCATCCTATTATAATTAGGTGGCCACCACTGGGTAAATATAATTTAGTTTTTGTTTATATTTTGGTGGTGGATCAGGTGTGTGTTTCAATGTCCCTTTACCATATTAACATTTGAATTCCTTAAAAAGTGCCTGTAGCAGCCACAATAGGCTGCCAATTGGCCAAAAAAATTTTCAGCCATACTAGGGCTATAGGTAACATTCATACAAAGTTTCATCAAAATCTATCAAACACTCTAGGAGTTTATAAGCAGACAGGTTCAGGTCTGGTATCACTGAGAGGGGGTGGAGGAGTATATTCTTTTTGCTGTTGTGGGGTTAGAGCATTCAAGGGTCCTCATCCCACCCCCATCCACCAAATTTGATTGGGAGGGGGGAGGGTGGTCTAGTAAATCATGGACAAAATGAACTCAAATTTTGGACTCTATGCTTAGAAATTTATGAAATAATTAAGTATGTAAAAAAAAATTTTTTTTGAGATAAAAATATTATTCTGAGTACTAGGCTATTTTATATAAAAGATTGATCATGAATATAGAAATTAATTAGGCAATGGTTCTATTTTTGGCATCATGAACACATGGTGATATTTGGGAACGATTAGGAGATAACTAGCTAATATCTTTATACTGTAGTTACCAACGATGGGAACAAATTGGAAGAGGTATTGGTGGTGCAGTATTACCCAGAGGAGCTAGAAAAATACAAGCATCGGGAGCAATTTTTCAAGTAGATATAATAATACACATGAATTATACATTGATTAAATAAATAAAATTTCTTTATTCAGAAGGAACATTTATTCTCTTGTTTCTCTGAATGTACATGCACAAGATGGCCTGCACATCAATGCCTACATTATGATGAATATTCATCTCTGCCAACCTACCTACTGGTTGATCTCCACTCTCATCCTAGCTATGAATCCTAAATGTGTCTTCACTTAAATCTTTTCAAAGAAAACCTTTTTGTGGATATGACTCTAGTTCCATGAATTTGACTAACCAGAGGTACCATAAGTATATCAAATCATTCTTGACCTGACACAACCCTCTTTTGGATGGAAACCCAAACTAAATATTAGTTAAACATCACACGCTATAGAAAAAAGAAAAAAGAAAAAAAGAGAAAGAAGTGTGCTGCTTTTCTGGCTCATGAGTGGTCTGAATGCTGGACTGAAATATATATGCTAGGTAAATGTTCACTCTATTTTCTTAACTTGTACCCAGACCAGTATCAGTGGTGAATCCCAGGGAAGGGTAAAAAGGGGGGGGGGGGGGGGGGACAAGTTACACCCCACTTTAAGTCAAAATGAAAAATAACAATAAAATCCCAGAAGGCACAAAAATTAGCAAAAAAAATTCCACAGCAGCAGCAATTCTTACCTCCACTACTAACCAGACAGCAAACTTTTCTTGTGTAGCTGAACAGTAGGACATAACTAATTGATGAGGTAAAATATAGCACCTCAGCAATCACTAGAGACAGAAAACTGGTTACACAATGGTTGCTAGCAGTGGATGGTTTGAAAATAAAATTTATATAGATTTTTAGCTAAATTTTTGAAGACCAATTGTTCAGCATAATATTGCAATAGGTGCTAGCTCACCCCTTCCTCCCTGAAATTTGTTCAAAGCTTACCCTTCTACTACTTATTGGATCCACCACTGAAACTATTCCATGGTAATTATTCCAGTAATTATCATACCATAATTATTCCAGGGTATCTATTCTGTGGCAATTATCCATGGTAATTATTCTGGGCTGGTGAAATAGTAGCCTTTATAGTGCAGAAAAGAATGATCAAGTATTGTAAACCTGAGTCAATTATTGGCTTAATTTGTTGCATCTAAAAACAGGATAAGCACTGCTTTATTAGCTCAGACTTGCCCAACTGCAGCACCCAACCGCAGCACCCAACTGCAGCACCCAACTGCAGCACCCAACTGCAGCACCCAACTGCAGCACCCAACTGCAGCACCCAACTGCAGCACCCAACTGCAGCACCCAACTGCAGCACCCAACTGCAGCACCCAACTGCAGCACCCAACTGCAGCACCCAACTGCAGCACCCAACTGCAGCACCCAACTGCAGCACCCAACTGCAGCACCCAACTGCAGCACCCAACTGCAGCACCCAACTGCAGCACCCAACTGCAGCACCCAACTGCAGCACCCAACTGCAGCACCCAACTGCAGCACCCAACTGCAGCACCCAACTGCAGTGCCTAGTCATGAAAAATTTGGACTGGGGAAAAAATTGGACCTGGTGGTCCACTTTTTTCTGCCAAGATAGGACCTACCTGCCAGAAATTGATCCTAGACTCAGTTAAAAAGAAACTGCTTGGAAAGGATTATCCTTAAACTGTGGCTTCTTGGTGGAATATGTTGAGGTAATATCCCAAGTTGGTGAATTTGTTTATCTATTCATTTATTTACTATCATATAAATATAATCTGTTGTAGTGGAGCTATATATCTTATGATAATAGAGCTATATATATATATATAATAACCTGCCAAATGGCTGAAAGGATTTGGTTATAAATTGGCAGATATGGTCTTCAGTAAAGGGAAAGTACCCTGGGCTAGGTCCCATTTGTCCACGCCCCATTGTTCAAGCGGAGGAACTAAAAGAAGCACCAAAAAAGCTCTTTGTGATCCACCATTTTTTATCAAAGAGAATTTGTAGGCGTTTACACGCTACAATTTCAAAGAGACATTAATGCATTTAACATTGCATGACCAGTTGAGAAAAAACAACAAAAAAACCGATCAGATATTTCAAAGGGAGAATTTGTAAATAGTGTACCATGAAAGCCTATTGAGAGAGACACAGGCACTAAATTTCAGATCAAAAAAATTCACTCCATACAATTTAGACTGTGGCATAAAAAAGTAACATAAAATACGGTGGCTTTCAGCTAGCAGCTGAAGATACAAAATTCTGTGCTTCCACCTATCCTCCCCCCCCCCCCCCCCCACCCACCCATCATCATTCCTATACCATAAAATTAAGAGCTATCAAACATTTCACAAGGAAAATAGCGTTAGAAGAAAGCCAAAATAGTGTGCCATAAGAGCTTACTGCTGAAGACTATTGACTTATATAAAAAGAAAGGTCAACCAAGCAGCTATTAAAAATAAACCTACATGCACAAGAAGAACATTGAAAACAGTAAATTCTTGGAAATCATGCCTCAGAGCAAACAAAATATTGCTGAAGAAAGAAAAACCCACTTGCCTAAACTCACAGCAGCATGATCGGTTGTAGCTTCTGCACAGATACCAGATATTAGGGATAACCCAAATTATTTCAGAAAACTAGTATGATTGCATTTAACTAAAACCTAACAAGACATGTCATTATGTAAGATATTTCTAACCTTATGTTTTACTGTAAGGCATGTCCTCCCATAAGACATGACCTCTCATAAGACATGTCCCCCATAATACATGACTTCCCACAAGACATGTCTGCCTGAAAGACATGTCCTCATACTAGACAAATCCTCCTATAACACATTCTCATGAAAGACATGACCACCACCACCACATGTCTTCCAGTAATATATCCCCTCCTGAAAAACATGCGATCCTATAAAACCTGTCCTCATATTGGACATGCCTTCCAGTAAGACATATCCTACTTTAAATAATGTATTTCAGTAATACATGTCCACCCATAGTAAATGTACTCCTCAAGACATATCCACCTGTAAGACATCTCGATCTGCAAGACATGCCCTCCTGTAAGACATACCCCAAGTAAGACATGTCCTCCAGTAAGACATGTCTTCCAGTAAAACGCATTATCCTGTAAGATATGCCACCCTGAAGACATGCACTCCACCAATACATGACCTCCCATTAGACAAATGCTCTCATAAGACATGTCATCCTGAAAGACATGTACTCCTGAAAAATATGTCCTTCCATAAAACATGACCTTCCTTAAGACAATTTTGTGACCACATGCTTTTTATCTTAAAATGTTTTGTTTGTTAGCTAGCTATTTTACGAGAAAATTATAGCTAATGCAAAAGGTACTGTGGGTTCATGCTCCATTTTGGATTTAATTTTCCTTCTTTATTGGTAGAAAAGAGAAATTACTTCTCCAGACACTTTTTGGGGGGCTAGATGCCTGTAACCTGGATTCCTTGAGGCTGTGATACAAGTGCCAGTGTACTGAACAAATGAAGGCAATTCATTTTTCGGAGTTGTTTGCTGAAGCATTCAGACTCGTAGTGAGTGTTGCTGTTTCTGTATAAAACCACACACTAATATGCAACAATTCCACAGATAGCAGCAGCAACAACTACAGAAGAGTATACATAACCTGTAGAACTTGGCCATTCTCTTGGTTGATCATTTATTTGGTGAAATGGAGATATAGTTTCAATCCTGAATTTAGAACATTTGTTTAACTCTTTCAAATTATCCTGAAGTTTATTCTCTACAATAATTTATAAACCAAACATGCAATCTGATTATATATCCATAGATCTAATAGGTCACTTTGTTTATGCTAACTTTGTTCATTGTGACTGTGCAATCCAATCACCATTTCACATTATACAACAGTGGAGTAGGAACCAAATTCATGGTGGGGGGGGGGGGGGGGGGGGGAGTGGGGGCAGTATATTCAATGGACTTCGAATCCAGTCTATCACCGAAGTTTATGCTGACGTTTAGCGATACAAAAGTATCGCTAAATATAGTCTGGGAATTATAGCCTGTTTTTCAGTTTTTGTACACCAGCAAAATGTGTTTTGATGTCTATAATACTTGAACATGTGAAAGCAATATTCACCAAAAAGATTTATTCGGAAGATAAATTGCATTGCAGCGCTAATTATTCATTACATTTTAAAGCACACATAAAACATTAAGTAAACTTTTCAATCTCGATTTTTGGTAAGCCAATGGGCAAACAGTGCTCTCTTCTGATTGTTGGCAATCTATCAGCATTACACCATGTTTCCAAAACATTCTGGTCTTCCTAAAAAAATGAACTGGCAAGCTGTGCTGTCAAACAGGCCGTTTGCCACTTTATTTGGGCTCAAATAAAGTTTTGTGGGCATTTTAGAGCCCTATGTCTCCCCCCCCCCCCCCCCCCCCCCCCAAATGGGGCTGATGTGATTACGAGATTTCAGATGATATCAGGAGATTTCAGGAGATTTCAGTATGGACTTTTAGGTCAAATGATCCTATAGAGTCTTAGTTGTTTTTTTCCGAGGGGCCAGCAGCTTAAAAAAAAAGAAAAAAGGTGTACGAGATTCTGGAAGATTTCAAGATCTCATAGTAGATTTGAAGATTTTATAAGAGATTCCAAAGATATTGAATTAAAAAATATCACCTTTTCTGTATTATTTTTGGGGTTGTTGATATAAAACTCAACTTGATGTTTTGGTTTTACATTGTGTGATTTATATGTCTATAAAAAGTTGATATTGCATTCACTTCCTAAAGCATTGTGCTTAAATATCTGTCTGTCTGTCTGTCTGTCTGTCTGTCTGTCTGTCTGTCTGTCTGTCTGTCTGTCTGTCTGTCTGTCTGTCTGTCTGTCTGTCTGTCTGTCTGTCTGTCTGTCTGTCTGTCTGTCTGTCTCTACATATGTATGCATGCACTGATGTGTGTGTGTGTGTGTGTGTGTGTGTGTGTGTGTGTGTGTGTGTGTGTGTGTGTGTGTGTGTGTGTGTGTGTGTGTGTGTGTGTGTGTGTGTGTGTGTGTGTGTGTGTGTGTGTGTGTGTGTGTGTGTGTGTGTGTGTGTGTGTGTGTGTGTGTGTGTGTGTGTGTGTGTGTGTGTGTGTGTACGCATGCATGTATGTGAGTCTAGGCATGACAGCCAAACCTTCTGACCAAAAAGGCCGGAATTTGGCACATTTTCTCCAAGTAACCGAGTGAGAATTATTAACCACATATGGGTGTCATAATAGGTGTGGTTTTGTCATAGCCACACTCACAGGAAGTTGTTTTGACTTCCAAAAGCCAATTAAAGGATCTATCAGAATGAAACCGGGTAAACATTATTAACTACATTGGGTGTGTTCCATAGCCACACCCACAGGAAGTTATTTTGCTATTAAAAGGTAAATCAAAGGACCTACCAGGGTGATATTTAGCATGTGGCTTACAAAGAATTGGGTGAGCGTAATTAAGCATGTGTGGGTGTGACAATGGGTGTGGTTTGGTCATGGCCCACCCATAGGAAGTTATTTTGGCTGCCAAAAACTAATTTACAGACCAATCACGCTGAAATTTGACATATGAACTCCAAGTAACTGGGTGAGCGTCATTGACCACATGTGTGGGTGGTAACGGGTGTGTTTTTGTCATAATCATACCTGTAGAAGTTGTTTTTGCCTGCGAAAAGCTAATTTATGAACCAATCAGGATGAAATTTGGATTATGGACTACAAGTAACCGGCTGAGCATCAACAAGCATGTGTGTGTGGTTTTTGTATAGCCACACCTACACGTCATTTTGGCTACCAAGAGCTAATTGAAGGACCAACCGCGCTGAGTCATTGGGTGAGCATTACTGATCACATACAATTGTGTCAATGGGTGTGGTTTGATAATAGACACACACACAAAAAGTTATTTTGGCTGCCAAAAACGAATCAAAGGAATATCGGCTGAAATTTGGCATGTGGTCTGCAAGTAACTGGGTGAGTGTCATTGACCACACGTGGGTGTAGTTTGATGATAGCCACACCCACAAGAAGTTGTTTTAGCTGCCAAAGCTAATTGAAGGACCAACCAGGCCAAAATTTGAGTGTTTTCTACAATGTTTCATGTTAATACGCCAGGTATATGGTGCTAATATATATATATATACATTTTTATATATATTAGAAGACCTACCTATGAAACTATGTAACTAACTATGTAACTACGTTCGTCCGTTTCTCAAAATCCCTCTGTTAGATTTGACTAAACTTTTAGTGATGGAGGAGACCCACCCTGAGATGGTTTTATGCCAGGTGGCATGTCTGGGAAAATACAGAATTCGTCTGTCTGTCTGTCGGTCTGTCTGTATGTTTGTACCATCATTCTGGCCAAACCGGTAGGTGGATTTCTCTGAAACTCGGCATGATGATAGGTTTTGATCCAACTTAAAACATAGGCTAAAAACTTCGCAAAATGGTTACCATGGTAATGAGAAAAAGCCAAAAATGGTATTTTGGCCACCTCTCTTAATAATACATCTTCTCCACCATCACCTTTCTTACTGGCAAGACATGTTCAACTACTGGATTTTAGCCTAAATTGGCCGGGCATCGCCGGGTATATGCTGCTAGTATATATATATACATATACCTATGGAACAAGAAAAAATCATTACCTACCCAAGACGTTTTAAAACAAGACATGAACACTCAATTATTGTGTGTCTTATTCTACATCCCTAAATCACTGCCTCCAGAATTTACAGCATATTTTTGTACTCCTATTAAGCATTATAAGGGAGTCACCTACTTTGTTTCCATACTATTTATATATCTTTTTTTGTATGGGGAGTATTGGTACATATATATATATATATATATATATATATATATATATATATATATATATATATATATATATATATTTATATATATATAATACCAATGAGGAAGATATGTCTTCCTACACACAAAATAGACCAGGAATTTAAAAATATTTAGAAAAAACAAAACAAAAACAACCTACACCATCATGAGAAGTGCCTAGGGCTGGAGACAATAGAACATCAATAATTGAAACTAAGAAAACTGGAGACATGCACAATTGCAGAGGAAGCACACTGTCACAGAGAGATATTTATCCAATCAATGCAATCAATGCCTAGCAGAAGAATTAACTGGCAAATCTTCCAATGCCCTATCAATAATGTCCAGGGTAATGTTAGTTGATCACAGGCAAGG
Organism: Lycopodina hypogea; assembly: GCA_963969325.1. Classification (NCBI taxonomy): domain Eukaryota; kingdom Metazoa; phylum Porifera; class Demospongiae; order Poecilosclerida; family Cladorhizidae; genus Lycopodina; species Lycopodina hypogea. Next base: position 5,614,561 of record OZ017783.1, on the reverse strand, counting down.
AAGGTGCAAATGAGCCTCTGATATCTTTTATGACTGATAGTTTTAAATGTCCACCAAGTGTCACTCTACAAGATATAAACAAGCTGGCCCATTCCATATTTATTCTGAATTATACTTAGGACCATTTCCTTATTCTGACCATTACCATATTCCTTGGTAAAGCCAGTGGTAATCAATTGCTGCCCTGGTCTGGAAAGACCCTTTACCGAATCACTAGCTGTGAAAGGTAGGGAATGAATACATGTCTAAACCAAAGTTAGATGAGGCTGCGGTAATTACATAAACTAACCAAAAATTCCAATCTAGACTATCTACTTGTAAATAGCTCTTAAACTGTGTGTATGTGTTTGCTATACAGTCCTTCATTTTTGAAGCTACAGAGTCAAGAGTATCAAAATAATGGAAATCAAGCACTGCTCCCACTCATGTGGTTTTAAATATGTCTAATGGCCACACCCCTCTCTGTATTAAAAAATCAAAAAAAATCAAAAAAAATAAAAAATGGTACTTTTGCCAGAAAAAGGAATGGTGCTACAGGCCTAAAACTTCGCATGCAGACACAACTTGACTCTTCAAATAACATAGGGTGGGTTCCATCTAACCAAACCTCTTCCCCCTTTCTGTGTAAGGCTAAAAATGAAAAAAAAAAAGAGGTACTTCTAATAAACACTTTGACCTAGGTAGCTATATGCATGAGCTAAGACTTAATTCAGATTCTAATAGACAAAAGTTGCCAAAAAAGGGCCATTCAGGCTAATTAATAAGAGCTGCTGTATTGAAACTCCCTAAGGGAAGTTGCATAATCTTGGCAGTTCAGTGCACACTCAGTTTAATACATGATAGCAAAAATTAACTGCAGACTTCCCTGATAAACAGCACCCTTCCCTGATAAACAGCAACCTTCTGTGGATAGGTGGTTGAGTTTTGGTGACATAACCATAATAACCAATGAACCAAGATCTGGAATGGAGCCTCACTTTGCAAGGTTAAATGGAAAATTATTGTAAACAGAAAAGGGGGAGAGAAAATGAAGATGAACAATTTTGTTATTGGCTCAAGGATTACATGCACTGGCCAGAAGACAAGAAATGTTGTGCACATTTAACTTTTTTTTAATTTTTTTTTTTTTAATTTTTTTTAATAAAATCATGAGGAAAAAAATTAATTTGGATAAATATTCCAACTTCATAAGCAAAGTTGCACAGGGCCGGCTAATAGTATCATTAGCCACTTCCGCATTCCAGCAGAGCAATTTCTGTCCGGACCCTTTCCTCGCCTAAAAGGTCAGGCTACACGAGACAGACTTGCTGCCCTCGGTTGGTCCGCTCTCCGTCCAACAGAGAAGAAAAAGTAATTAACAACAAAAAAAAATAGGTTATATAAATGTGTTATCGCGTGATCTACCAGACAACTTATTTTCTCTCAGGTTGCAATCTTGTGATGGTGGGTTGTAGTGGGAAGTGAAGTTGAAGTGTACGACCCTCAGCTTACTGCTATCTGCGGCATTACTGGTGAGAATCTACAGTACTACGCTAGCCTTATCTGGTAATCTATTCTAGCTCAGTTTGTAGCCAGCGGGGTAGGGGTGTCCCCAACTAAGCTGCGGAGTCTGCTCAAACTAAAGCAGATTACATCCATTACAATAAGAAAGAAAGAAAAGATAATTAAGGTAGTCTGTGTGTACCATGCTTATTGTTTCAAGTTTCATGGTGCTAATACTCAGCATAGTACTGTGGTCACACCTTAATCCTGGGTTCATCCAATAGTTAGCCCAACACATTGAGTGATTGTGGATACCAAGGAACTGCTTTATTGTTGCTGCTTAGTTATATAATTGGCTGCTTCAGAATATGTTGTAAATTTTCCACATATTGTGACTGGTTGATAATCTGTTGATAATCCATTGATAATCTGTTGATAATCTGTTGATAACCTGTTGTTAACCTGTTGATAACACTGGTGTTGATTGGTGTCCAGGTGGTTTGAGTTGGCAATAAGCAAGTTTTGCCTAATCTCCATGTTATGTCTAAAAGCTGATTACATTTATTGTTACATTTTGCCAGTAGATGTTGATTGTAGGGCAGCAAACTTCTCTCTGTTGCATATAATTTTATTAATTTCTCCTCGGAGACGTACTTTGACTACTTACTCGTAATACAGACTTGTTGATGCAGCACTGATGTCTTGTAATTCTTAAAAGAGCCGTGGGCACTATTAGGAATAGATACAGAAGCATGGTGAGCTGTCAGAGCAATCTTACCTGATGAACACATTAGATGTAGTATCTCGTGGTAAACTGTCCACAATAGTTTTGTATTTTGTGAAGCAGCATATATTTGCATTTTCTGTTTACTATTGAGCTTGGACATTATTCTACTGTGCAGACTATGAAACCAGCTCTCTTCTTACTTAGTTTACAGCCATCTTGCTGTGCTATTTCTGTCAGCTGTATTACTGGTTGGGTAATGATCATTACATTTCCAGTCTGCATACACACACACACACACACACACACACACGCACGCATGCATGCACACGCACACACACACACGCACGCACGCACGCACACACTTGACACACACACACAAACACACGGGAAATACAAACTCTGTGTTGATCTCCCTCAAATGAGTCCCTATTGGTCCTGTCGTCCCACCCAGTCTCCCTGAAACTTTATCTCCTGTATACTATATTGTCAACAAATAATACTGGGCCTAGGTTTAGTGCAACTTCTTAGTCTGTGGGTGAATAAGGAAGGGCATTTATAGTTCATGGCCATTTACATGCTAATGGCTGACATGCTGTTGATGATGTAGTGCTGTGGGAAGAAATTTTGAAGTGGGTAGGCTATGAGAAGGCCAGTGAATGACTACGCCCACTTAATTAAACCACACCCATTTTTGACTGCATTTGCTCCATTGAGGTCTTTTACACAAACAAACCTCATCAAAGCTAATGTCTTCCTGTTTGATGTCTACATGATCATGGAAGTATGCAGCCAGTGTAAGCAAATTCAAAGGCACACATCATCACCATAAAGGGCACAAATTTACTTTTATCTCTGCACAAATTAGACTTTCCAAAAGACTTATTCTCTCAATAGAAGTCTTTTAGAAGGGCACTAAGTGCTCCCAACTCTAACTTAGGATTTCTCTTTTATTGGGCAATTTCCATGTCAACTTTCTCCCAGAGCATGTGTACTGTATGCCACTTTGAATGAAGTGAGTCAGATGAAGTGGCAGAATCTTGGCTTTTTGAAGCGCACATTTTCTTGCTTTATAAAGCTACACAAGTTGTCACAGCGACCTAAAATGAATGCACCAAGAAGAATTCCAAAGCATGCTAAATTTTGCTTATGGGCCGTGACACCACTCAAGTGTCACTTGGTAATGGTGTTGGGAACACAATCCTTGCACTTTTCAAAGCATCTTGCAACATACCATAATTATTACAAATACTACTTGAAATATTTAGCTTTTAACAGTCTAAAGTGTTGGGAGTAAAGCATGACTCATGGACAACCAGGTGCCAATTCTTCCTTTGCAGTTATATATATATATATATTCCTCCCTTTAAGTGAAAACTTCAAAAGTGTAATAATTTCTTGTACTGTGTCAAATTCATTCTTTATAATCTCACACGACTTCATAAGATCTACAAAAGCAAAGCGTGGGCATAGCAGTGTGTAGATTCTGCATGTTTTTAGACTTTATTAGAGGAATTTGTGGCGACACTCATTGATTCTTCACTTTTAACTCTCACGACCTTGAGACAGACCAAGATTAAATCTTATGGATCTTTGACAACAGACACAGTAGTGTCAGCATCTGTCTGTGGGGTACAATGTAGACCATGAATTATTCATAAGCTATCAATCCATTGCATCACCAACACTCATTGTTCTGGATTGAAGGATCATTTCTTTTCGAACTTATTCAAAGGAAGCTCAAACCTTCTTGGCAGTTGTGTCTCAACTACTGCTGCTGACACCTTACCTACCTACACAGGATTGAAAGCCATCTTGATCTGTTGCAAGTATAAGGCAGATTCTAAGAAACAAATTCCAGTCCTAGTCTCGCACACAGACCCTTTACCAACTGAAGCACTGGATCATCACTAGCATGTAGATTGGTAAAGGGTCTGGCTCGTGAGATTAGACCACTCCCATCATGTGCAAGTAGGTGGAGTCAGTGATGGCAACAATGAACTCACCCTAGACTTCAACCATCTGTACATGGACAGATGAGATATGTTAGTCAGTGGGCTGGAATAAATAGAAATGGCTAAGTAGGTTTAGCGCTTGTAGTTAATTAGCTATTAGTTCAATCGTCTCCAAAGAAGAGGGTAAGCAAATGCCTAAGATTTTGACAAGTTCCTATTGGCCTGGATGTGTCAGCAATAGCTTGCTTAAAATCAATTTAAGATGCAAATAAATTGTGGGATGGATGATTTGAGTTTTAAGAATATTCAATTGCAAATTGGATCGATGACCAGAGTAATGATAAATATATTTATATATAATTATTGTTAGGAAGACCAGAGATCTGTGGTCTATAGAAATCTGAAGCTTTGGGAGGGTCCTGTTGGTACTTTGGATGACAACCAACTGGAGGATGGAGTCAATCTGTAATTATCCAATGAAAGAACTAAGCAATGAAGTTTCTCCATTTTGACTGCATTCCAAATACAATAAATAAGAACTTACAATATAAGGATGCCAATTGGAATAGTGGTCCCAATATAATGGATGATCCAATATATTTGAGGACACATTATTAAAATGAAATAGGCTCCAACCAACAACCTATACAGGCAGTTGTCAGTGTTAAGAAGGAATAACACAAATGCAGGCTGGTTATTCTCCTGTTTAACTTTTCTGCACTAATCACCAAATAGGTTAATTAAATATCTCACTTATTTTCTTCTGCATCTCTATGCAGGTATTTCTCCTCACTCAACTGATTTCCCCCCCCCCCCCCCCTTTTTTTTTTAAAAATCTTTTATCGACTATTTTATAGTTGATCAAATGATTTGTAAGCAGATACTCTCTGAGGGTATGTAGTGTTGAGGTGAAATCAAGTGTCCACCAATAATAACTTTGTTCTTGACTTTTTTTGTTGAAACACTTCATTCTCCAGGAGTCATTCCAATGTGTATCTTTGCAGAGAAACATAGTGAACAATGATTTCCAAACACCGCATGTGCAAACATTGACTTGCAGTTGGAAGTTGGTGTTACTGGCATGAATTGCTGACTTAATTGTAATAACTAACACACTCCAGCCCCCAGTGCTTGCTAGGCCCCACCTTCGGACGGTGGAGCTGTGGTCACACGATTGTCTACTTGGAGGTCATGTCTTGTAAAGATTTAGAATACATAGTGAATGTGATTATTATTTTTTAATATATTAATTAAGTTATTTACAACTTCTTGTGTATACATTTCAAAGATTTAATCATAACAGAATCTATCGATAGACGATATTTTGAACATAGCATTCGTTCATTCCAGTCATATTCCCTCTGGGAGCCAAAAATTTTTTGTTACCTTTGTTTCTAACACGTGCCTGGGCGACATACATTTGGCCGTAGCTGAAAAATTGGATGATAGGAAGACGTCCCTCTTGATGAGGGTCAGGCCCTGGTTCTTATTAGCAGTCATTGCAAAGGTTGCCTTTCACAGAAAACTGTTACCTTTTCATGTTGAATGGAAAAACGTTTTCACCTGGCACCAGTGGAATGTGGGGGATAAGAAGTCGATTGCCTTTGTGTTGCTCCTGATCCACACTGTCTCTGCTCTGATAGATGTTCTCATTACCAGGAAACTTATTCATCATGTGGCTACTCATAATCTCTACGGCATCATTGGTGGGTGTGATGATGGCTCGTGGAAGAGGTGGTCGGCCTTGAAGGTCCCAGGTTCAACTCCTCTGGCAGCTGCATCGTGTGCTGCCTGTTGTCCTCAATGATGGGCAGAGTTCCTCCTCCAACCTGCCCAAGTAGTCTGCAAAGTCTGCACCATCTCTGTTAGCATTGGCCACTCCTATATTCGACCTCAGTTTCAAGGTCTCCTTCTCTTCCATACATCTAGCAAAGCCCTGTCCATGCACTCAGACATTCACTTGTGGCCCATGGAGATCTCTTGGATGGTGAGCAGGTCAGCCTTCTGCATGGGTTTTCCTTTGGCATCTGGTTTGATCAAGTGGCAGACTGATTCTTCCTTGTTTTTTTTTGTCCTCTCATCTCGGCCAGGATGGTGTTGATGACCAGGATGGTGTTCTCCATTCAAGCAGAACATCTTTCTTGTATTTCCATTCACTTTATTGTACACCTCTCTTTGCTCCAGGTTCAGGGTTGGTAGCTGTTAATGTTGTCAGGATTTTAAGGCCCTGTCCACACACACTGCACAATAAAACAAGTTTCACAGGTGTCTGGAATGGGTTCTACGAGTCCACATTACACCTGGATTCATCTCACTCTGTTTCACCCGTTTCCACCTGAAACCTTCAGAATGGTAGGTTTCAAGCGGCTCAGATTTATTGAACATACCTGTGGCCTTATTGCTGATATTAGCTATTAAGGGTTCAGCTACTAACAGCTTTCCCCCCCCCCCCCCCTCTCTCTCTCTCTATCCTTCCTTTTCACATTTGTAATCAATGAAAGCAAGGTGTGCCTTGATCAGATCCTTGGTCAGTAGTTGCTCCAACCTCTTGTTTGCTGCTCCATCGTCTGGATCCAGTTCAAAGTAAAGATGGCACCCTCGATGGGATGCTATAGGTTAAGGGGGCAAAGGAAAGCTAGGGTAGGTTTGCTTCCACAGTGATGTGCAGACAAGGGGAATTCTTGAAAATCTGTCTCCATAGGGAGGGTTCATGATTGATAAAATTATTCCATTTTAGGTCAAAAATAGTGAAATAGGTTAAAATATCAAGAAAGGGAATTTTAGGTCAAAAACCTAGGTTTTAGGTGAAAATCTAAAAATCCTTATTCTAATCATAACATTTACAGATCTTCTTTACACATATTATTATGATCTATACTTCACCAATGCTGTTGCAATTCCAGACCAGGAGAATGACCACACCAAAGGCATCTTGCTATATCTTTACTATAATGGAACTAACGTGTGTTTGTATAATATATATATATATATATATATGTATATATATGTATATATATGTATATATATGTATATGTGTGGGCAAACTCCTCCCAGAAAAGGCCAAGGGTCACCAAAATTTAGTGGGGGATCTTTGGGTCCAGGGAATCACTATAATCTTTTTTTTTGTTGACCTTTTGGCCCAGATTCAGAAGGATTTTGGGTAGAGACATCCCTTCCATTGGTGAGGAAATAGTCGTGCTCTGTTGAGGAAAAAGCCTATCACAGAGATCAAAGAGATCATCCTTAAATTTTCCAGCACTCCAAGTACTGTCTGCACCACCATACACCCAAGCTTTTCCACAACACTTCCAAGTACTCTCTACAAGACCACAAATATATTTCTTTCTCTCCCCCCACCCTCTCTCCCCCACCCCCACCAATCAATATTGCAACCATTCTTAAGCCCAGTCCACACTATAAATGGGTTTGTACCGCCATTACGTAATAGCTAACATTAGCAATGAAGCCACAAGTATGTTCAATAAATCTGAAACACTGGAAACCTACCCTTCTGCACTCTAAAGTAGTATCATAGACATACTAGATGGGCAAGGAGCAGAATGTCCTGCTGGAATGAGTCCAGAGAGATATTGTAAACACAGTTTTAACCAATAGTAGCCAGGGTTGGTGTGGAAAGATATTTCTCAGTCTGTAACAAATATCCTTTCTATTATACACAGATGTCCACAACTGAACATTTGAAATAAGCATTTGTCACTAGTTGCTTCACTAATTATCTTTTATTAAAATAAACATGTGAATTGTTAGCCTAGTTGTAACCTATTTGAAATCTTAACCTAAAAAGAATATATATTTTTTTTTTTCAAAAAAAAAACAACTTAACCTAATCCTAAAATGTCGTTTTGTGTAACCTAAAATAATTTATTGCACAAGTAAATTATTTGTACAAAAAAAACTGAGAATTCAAATATATTCCTTTGGCTAGGTCTGACGAAGTACCAACTTTGATATTTCTATCAGTTATATCACTTATGCACACAATTCATACACAATAACAGGAATTTTAAATGACAGCAGTTCAGTCAGCAAATTTGATCAGGTGGAGGCTCTTCAGTGTGATGGTTGATGTGCAGATGGCACACAGGCATTAATGCATGTGGACAGAACAGAGCATGTAGGGCATACACTACTCATTGTTGGGTGGTGGGAATAGTGGCCACATCCTGACCTGCACTTCCTCTATGGGCCACTCTGGGTGTGTCCACATCCTGACCACTTATGACTTACTCTATAGGCCACATTGGGTCCTGATCACTTATAGACTTCCTCTATAGGCCACATTGGGTGTGGCCACATCCTGACTACATCCTGACTACATCCTGACCACTTTACACTTCCAATGTACTTCGGACTTGGCTGCATCCAGTTGCACCATGCACTGACCTGACCTGACCTGACCTGACCTGACCTGACCTGACCTGACCTGACCTGACCTGACCTGACCTGACCTGACCTGACCTGGTTGGCTTCAGGAAGTAACTAAACCTTGACTATCCAGCAGCTTTCCCACCTGTAGAACAGGCCAGAGAAGTGCATGTGAATATTTGTGTTTCTGTCAATTGAGGAACTCTCCAGTCCATTGTTTGGTGTGCTGTTCCAATTTGATGCTCACTCTTCCTGTACATGTGTAGTGAGGAGTTATTGATCCTGATTGCCTGAGGGTGTAATTTGATGAGAAACAGCCAATAGGATTGATGCTGTGCACTGTTGCATCACATGATGGGAGCACTTGAATATGCTCTCTCTCTCTCTTATGTGCTGGAAGACTATAGTAATAGGGAGATGCCCCTTGTTAATCGTTTAAAACAATTTGTTATAAAAAAGGCTCCAGTTTGAACAGTACATGTATAAAGGATAGGAATTGTTATTCTGGTTGTTATAAAGTGGTGATAATGTATGTTTATACACATAGCATTTAACATTAGTTGGTGTTTATCCTAATAAGGGAAAACAACAAGTACTGTATTAGATCATGCATCCCCACACTGTGAGATTTATTGCCTGACATTTAGTGAGTTTAACTCTCGTGTGTCTAATGAGGTAAACTCACATGGTGATTCAACTGCCTTATGAGATTAACTCACCTGCTGGTCTGAAGCTGTTTGGTGCTGTGTTCTTCTCCCATTCACATACTTACTCCACTAGAAGCAATTAATTTGCTCTACCTCAGTCTGACTTACCATGTTGGATAGATTGCTTATTAGCAACTGTGACGATATATAATGTCATGAAGACTTACTAAATTTTTTGAAGTAGCGATTGTAAGATGATATTTATGTTTAACTCAAGTGATAAATTTTTACTTATAATTCTGTGCATCTCCTTTTACATGCAAATAAACTGTTTACCATTCAGTTCTTGGTTGTGATACAAATTTTTTGGTCCATGCTATTTTATTATTTAGTTTGAGTTCTTGATTACTTTAGGTCCTTGGGTCTAAAATATGAATTCTTTAGTACCTTTTGTTTGGTATTTGGATCCTTAATTGTTTTGGGATTGTTTTACCTTGGTTCTTGCTCTGAGCTAATGATGGTACTTGTGATATTTATGGGTGGAGTCCACTCCTGGAATAGACCCTAGCTCCTGAGTTACATGGAGCTAGTCTAAATATCTAACACTGTCTTAATTAACTTATATGTTAATAATTGAATCAGTACAAGTTATGTGTCTCACTGCTATACCGAGTGGAGGTCCATACTTGTTAATTGCTCTCTGTTGAAGTTAGGGATGGGCACATTGTGCTCTATATTCTCTCTATTGTGCTGTGCTCTTCTGCTCCAATTTCTTATCTATTATAGGCTCCCATGGACCTATTCCCATTATGCTTAGGAAATAATCAAAAGGAATATTGAATTAGCACATGATGAGTCTTATATTAAAAAATAGTTGCGGTTTCAGCAAAGTCCTCCAAGGAATTGAACTTCTGTGTACTAAATATAACTATAGTGAAAACACCCATCAGCTCCCCCCACCCCCGAAGAGGGCTGAATCAAAAGGCATTCTTTGCACCAGCTGAAGTGTGGGGTATAATGTGCTCATAATTGCATTTCTATCAGTTCAAGAAATAGATCGATATTGGGTTTACATCCTGAATCTTTGCAAGGTAGATAGGTACTTCTTCTTTCAGAGCAGTTACTGCTTGAGGATTGTTGAGGAATGGTATCACCTTCAAGGAGTCAATATTGGAGGCTGATGGTTGCAGTTCAAATGCTTTTGATGGGGGAAAGGTAACAAGCAGCTTTGAATGCATTCAGTGGAGCCTTGGTATAATCCCCTTACTTGGCAAGAAAAGTAATCTAACTCCAGGTGTAACGCAACTGAGGCCATGTTGTAACCACTGTTGCTAGGTTACTGAATTTCCTGAGGTAAGACTACAGCAGATAGCTTACAAATTAGAATTGATGTTTATTCTGAACTATGGCTCATGATTTGGTAATCTCTTCATAGCACCTGACAATGAGTGCACCATCACCTCCTGAATTACAGAGGACTCCACTAACTGCTCTCCAATGTTGACTATAGCTGCAAGCTCTATAATTAATTGAGTGAAGCTTTGAGGATGCTGAAAAAAATCTGATAGCTTATTTCTCAGAAAGTGTCCAAGGGTAGTATTCTGTAGAAAAAATGGCCGCACAATCTCCAAACTGGTGCATGATTTGGTGCAGATATTCCCAGCAGCGCCGCTAGTGTGTGTTGTAGTAGGAAATCGTTGTCCTCCCAGTCTGCTCCTTCCATGACATTTTTGTTGTTGGACTATGGGAGCTAAGTAAAACCCATAGGCTTCAAAATGTAGTAAGAGGTGACAGGGGTAGGGAATTTATCTCACACCAAATCAAAGTATGGGAGAAGCAGCATTCGTCTAAAACCAGTGGATAGACTTTCACAATCTGAACTGCTGCATTGTGTGCACTGGAACTGTCTCTCATAACAACAAGCAAGTTGTCTGTCTTCTTCACTCCAATACTTACTAGTGGATGACACACTGGTTAACTCGCTAGCCCTTTACACCGGTTAAGGTTTTTGCAAAAAGACTAAACCATGAATAATTTAACATTCATTAATATTGCTACCACAGCTAGACAGCTTGTACCTCTCCTCTCTATTTATATGTGCCATCAAAGATATTAGACAGTTTGTGCCAGAGACATCCTCTGAAAGCTTGATTTCTCTTCTTCCAAGATGAATATATTTTTCATATGCTTTTTGTCGGTAAAACTGAGTGCATCCTCCTTGGATGTCATGGAAATATTTTAAGCTTCTAAATTAGCACTCCTGCTCAAAGAAATGCCATCATGACTTTGACTCGGTATACTCCATGATCATCCAATGGAGTTTGTCCTTTGGGATGTACGTTGTTATCATGTTTCTTCAAAGTTATTGCTATGGTCACTTTTAGCTTTCTTTCTTTGAGATTTTTGTTTTCTTTCACATCTCCGATATTTTCCAGCTTCACTGCTTCATCAGTAGATGAGTTAGCTACTTGGGAAAGATAGAGGTACTTCACAGCTGTTGCTACTTTTAGCTGCTAGTGCAGTGCCAGCACCCAGACTTACTCTAGTTCAGTTCACTACAGACAGTATCAAGGTTTATCCCAGTCATCATTGCTATAGTAGCAGTTGTGGTTGTGCAGAATTGATGAACATAATGTCATAAGGTGTATGTCGCAGGGGAGGGTATGTCATGGGGGTGTGTGTTGTGGGGATGTGCCTGAGTGTGTCCCTTTGAAGGACCACCTGTGAGACTTAGGCCAGTTATTTCTGAGATTTGCTAGTTTGTTTATACTTTACTGGAGAAAGGGGATGGGAGGGCATGTGCATGTGACCCCCCCCCCCTTGGCCTTGGATCTGCCACTGGCTTGTTGGAATGTGGTGATATTGTGTAGTTCCACTCTCTCTCTCCTTGACTTGTGTATCCCTTCCTCTGGGTGTATGTTGGTGTGTGTCCAGTGTGTGGTGTGTGTGTGTGTGTAGTCACCTAGACGCCAGTGAGGAATAGTCATCTAGGCCTCTGGAAAGATGTCCAGCAAAGGAGGTGACCAACACCTTCGAGAGCTTCTCCTTGACAGAACGTCAGAAGCTCAACATGCCAAGATAGAGTGTGAAAAGTAAGTCAGCTTAATATATTTGTGTCAAAATTCTTATTTAGTTTAGTCTCTGCTTGTGTGTGTCTGAGCATGTGTGCATGTGAGTGAGCTTTCTTGCATGTGTTGTGGGTGTTTTGTGAAGTATACTATGATGTGTTTTAGGGGGGGGGGTGGTGTGTGTGTGGGGGGGGGGGACCATTGGGAGGGGATCTCAAGCAACAAAACTAAAACTGAAATGGTTATATTTTCCCCTTCTTTTTCAAAAAATTTTCTTTTCTCCCACTGTACATGCCATCTTAGCGAAATGTTTATTTTCATTGTGTGTCTTGGTGTAGGCCAAAATGTTTGTGATTCTGTCTGTCCACTTTACAGAGCAGACTAACGTAAATTCTTATTAAAGGATCAAAGTTAGGTGATGCTAATTTTGAGGAAATTTTAGGTGTTTAAAGAGCAGAACAGATAATCAAGTTTTGAGCATCGACTTCGAACATTAATTTAATAATTATTACTACATGCAGTGATATTATCATAAAGGCCATCATAAACCATTGACAATAGGGGACTTGCATAATTACGTCAGGTACTACCTGCCACGCCTACTTATGGTATCAGTGAACCATCCGCACCATAGAAAATGAATTGAGATTCATAACTACCAATGATGTTTTTGAGAACTGCAACTGGAAAATAGCTCCTGCTTTTACCATACTATAGGAATAGAAATTTTATGAAATTTTTAGCGCTGATACCAAATTTTAGAATATTCCGAGCTATGGTTGTGGAAAAAATTCTGCGTGAAAGTGAAAGAAAAGTTAGTTAAGAACTGGCCAGCCAGTTTGCTACTAGGTCTCAGAACTCAAAGGTGGCGGCAGTAGTGGTCAGCTTCAGATGATTGCTAGGGTTAATATTGGCCAAGAAGAAGCTGCAATACTTCTCAGAACCCTGTCAGGCAGCACCTGTGACAATCCAGAAATTCTTTGAAATGAGGTTCTGCCTAAAAAAGTGTTTAGAGAAAAAAACTGGCAGCTATTTTGTCTGTGACATTGTGTCTGACAACTGTGTGACACTCACCGCTACTGCCACCAACCAATGAGTTCCTAACTAGCTTGGCAGGCTCCTGTCAATATTGTACTAATCTTTCTTCATTTTCACGCTGGGATTTATCTATGACCACAGCTCTGAATATTCTGGAATATGCTACCAGCAATTTCATAAAGTTTCTGTTTCTGCAGTATGGTGAAAGCAGGAGCTATTTTGCAATTGCAATTCTTGAAAATATCACTGCAGGTCTTGAATGCTAATACATTTTCTATGGTGCTGGAGGTTCACTGGTACCATAAGTAGCGTGGCAGGTTGTTTGTGACGTAATCATGCAAGTCCCCTATTGAGGCAAATTTTTTTGGGGGTGGGGGAATTGCTCCAGGGAGGGAGGAAATCCCAGTGCTTCCCCTGTATTGATTCCAGATTACCGTTGTTGATTTGTCTTCTATTACTCTAACCTTGGAAGAGTATGTTTGCACTTCATGTCACATTCCACCTCTGAGCCTGATATCCCTAATCCATTTCCCCCACCCACTTCCCTGTCTACCATTCCTCCCCCCCCCCCCCCCCCCCCCCCCATTCCCCTTCTCTTCATAGTGCACGCACACTAGACTAAGCACCACCTTTCCTACCCGAAACTTAATCTCTTGTACAATATGCCTGCAGGTGGAAGAAGTTTGCCAAGGACCTTGAACAGCGACTCAAGATTCACGAGAACACAATCAAGAGTTTGGAGAAGGAGCTAAAGGTGAAGGAAACTGACATTGTGCATATTCAGCAGTACGTGACTGAGCTCAAGGATCTTCTCCAGACTTCGGTAAAGGAAAAGTCAAAGGAAAAAAGATTAGGTGAGGATCATGGATGGGATGGAGAGAGGAGTTGGGTGTGGCCTGGGGCAGGTGGAGGCGGGGGGCTGGTGATGGTGAGGAGATGGCAGTACGGGTGGTAGGGGTGTGTTTAGGGGTGGGGGAGCCTGTAGTACATGAATAGATGCATAATTTCACTTACTTTTAGAAAGCTATGAAGTGTTCAAGTGATGAATTGAAATATTTTAGCTTCTCGGCATTTGGCTAGTCTTTGAATAGAAACAGATGTGTATTAGGCTCATGCACAGGACGTCAAATTCCATCAGTGAACTGTAGGCAAGCTGTGAAATTCCATCAGTGGACTGTAAGCAAGCTGTAAAATTCCATCAGTTAACTGTAAGCAAGTTATGCTCATTTATATCAACAACAAAGAAATAGTCAAAGTACCTTGGAGCCATATTGTCTTTGAGCAGTGAACATGTATACATGTTTGTATGTGTATGTAATATGTAGTCCTCATACAGCACTTCTTCCAATTCTTCCACTTCAACTTCCCTCACTCTCTTCTCTTTCCCCCTGCCTTCTTATTTCTTCTTTATCTATGCTTGATCTCCCCATTCCCCCTGTTCTCTTTTCTCTTTCCCTCCCCTCCACTACCCCTTCAACTTCCATTCTTCTCTCCTTCCCTTCAGGTATTTCTGCTGAGCCTGTGGGACGTGAAAACAACCAGGCGGAGATACAAAAGTTATCTAAGTTTCCCAAGGAATCAAGGTGTGCAATATTTGGAGAATAGTAGTGTCGGAGTTAGTGCATTCATTTTTTGTACTGCCAATTAATTGCAATAATACGATAAATTATTGATAATATATATATATATATATATATATTTTTTTTTTAATGTATTCTGGTAGGGCTGTAGCTTATCTTTAAATCCTAATAATATTATTGATGTCCCACATTGCATTGTTATATCTATGCTAGCTAAAGTTCTTACACTTGTCACTATAAATAGCTGCTGTATTCCTAAGTTAGTTATTTGGTTATTCGAATGACCGTTTCATAAATTGCTGCATTTTTTTTTTATTGGTCTGACTTGCTTGTTTTGGTGTGGGTGTGATTTCAAATTGTATTTATTTATTTTTTTAATGTGTTTGGATAACTGAAGTTCAGATTTGACTCCTGTACAATGGTGCAGCATGAGGAGGTGGTATTCATACTATGGCAAATGGACAGGTGCAAAATGTTGGTTCCCCTAAACAACTCCAGTCATGACTATCTGGAGAGTGAAGACTTCAATCAACTTCCAACAGCTGTTGTGGGCAGCTTGTGGTCATAGCTAGGAAAGGAGTGGAGGATTCTTAAGTTAATTACCAAATATTTTGTTCAATTGCTCCACATCTATGCAATGTAACTTTTTTGTCAATTGGATTCATCCAAATGTGGAATGGTGATTCCATGGGCAAAGAGAGGTCTTTCATACAGTATGAAAAGTTGGAAATGTAAGGAGACAAACGAGTGGTTTCACACAAAGACTTATGGCAAATAATTAATATAATATTTATTAAAGCATAATGTATAAAAACCAGGTAAAATAATTTTTAGAACACTTAAAATGAGGTTAAAGGTTGTGATAAAATTACAACTTTTGGGTTTCCAAACAATAAAAGGACTTGTTGAATCACAGGCTACAACAAACTTTTGGGTTTCCATACAGTAATCAATTTGTTAAAAATCTATTCTTGACAGTCAATGCCTCCCCCACCCCCACCATTTCAAGTGATCCTAAACCTGTCTGCCACAGGTAAATCTGAAAAATATAGATATCATAACTTGATAATGGGTGAGGAAAAAAAGGGAAAAGTTTTTAACCTTTGATCTCCACACCCCTTCTCTTAAGTACATGCATAACATTCTTGTATGGATGGATTTAAGTTGGAATTTTTGTGCTATACATAATTTCAAAATTGTAATAGAAAGAACCAAATATGTCATTTGGGACGTTCATTGATGAGACGTGCAGGTGTCTGGGAGATTAGTTCATGAGTAGATATTGTGTGGTGTTTCTACAGCCACTTTATGCAACCAATTGGTTATTTGTACATCATAATCTTTGAAGGAAAAGGGCTAGCCTACTGTTAGTAAGTGCCAAGCTCCCGGTGTGAAGAACAAAGCCCCTTTATTGAATTAATTAGTCAAGGTTCCTTGAGGTCTTAAGTAATTGTATCATTTTTGTTGAGTGTAAGTAATAACCAATAACAAATGACGGTCAAAGTGACGCTATTTTGAACTTCTAAATAGCTACATCTTAAAGGTAACTCTATATACTTCCTGGCAGCTTAATTGAAGTTTTAATGACATGTGACTAATGTGGTTCTGGAGAGTTTCACAAACATAGTTTAATAATCATATGCAAGATCCTCTCTAAAAAAATAGATCTGTAGATACTGGAATTAACACACTGAAGTATTAGTTTTATATTGGCTGGGAAACATTGTTAGCTATCACATCATGTGTAGCCAGCTCCTTTAGCTGCAAGGTATTGCTGTCTGCATGTTTTTTTATCAGTGCAGTTAAAAGGTTTGCCATTTGATCCACACGTATGGTGACTGATGTCACTTTTTCCCTCTCCATGTATAATTGAGGCAGATGTGTCTAGCCGTAATGATAAAGAAATCTCTCAATGAACTCATCCCCAGGAATAAGATTCTCATGCCTGTTGTGGTTGAACTATATTTATTTATTAAATTGAAGCCATGTTTGATGTGTGTGAATGTTAGAGAGCAAAACTGTTGAAGAATCTCTGAGATACGAGCTTCAATAACAGCCTAAATTTCCTTTGTTATGCACAGTACTACTATTGTGAGTACACAGTAGGTCCGTGGTCCATGTGCTGATTGATGTTATTGTAATAACCATCTCCTCTGCTATGACATCCTCCAATAACTATGCAGGAACAAGGAGTTGATCATCAAGGCTATCCATGACAATGACTTTTTGCGTAACTTGGAAAAAGTACAAATTTCTGAGATTGTGGACTGCATGTTTGAGAGCGAGTTCAGCAAGGACCAGTATATCTGCAGAGAAGGCGGAGTTGGAACACAGCTCTATGTCATCTCATGTGAGTGGGAAGAGACGAGGGTGAGGTGTGTGTTGTTTCTGGAGAGTGGGAAGAGCTCTGGGATGTTATTTTTTAATATATATTTTTAAGTGTGTGCATGAGGTAAGGGAGAGGAGAGAGAGAGTGGGTGTGGGTGTGGGTGGGTGCATGCGTTGATAGTTTTATTTCATCTCACCATCCAGGTTTCTATCCAGTTTTCATCCAGGCTTTTTCTGTGGCTGTTGTCTATATTATTAACCCAATTAGCAGCACAATCATATTGTACACTAAACAAGATGACTTGCATATATAATAATGTTACCCTTCAGATATCTATTGATGAATGAAGACATTTCACTGTCATTGCTATTATTACTTCGATAAATTTCATTAGCAATCAATCAATCTTCAAATAGGATTGTGTTGGACATACGGAATAGAAAATGCTCACACATATACACTAATACATGATGTGTGTCAAACTATAACGCACTATTACACCATTGTGTGTCAACAACCTATGATAAGCTAGTTGATTTTTGTGTGCTAAGAAAATGTTGAAAGTGCTCTGGTTTCCTCTGTATTGTATGTGTGTGTGTTTCCATCTGTGTGTATGTTCATTCATACGTGTGCATGTGTGGTGTAGCTGGTGAGGTGAAGGTGACAAAGAATGGAGAGTACCGTGGCTCCATGGGCCCTGGCAAGCTGTTTGGAGAGTTGGCTATCCTCTACAACTGCACCAGAACTGCCACAATCAAATCACTGGGAAAGACCAAAGTATGTATTTAAACTTGAACATATACTTTAACCTTACTTGTGGCTATGTCTTCCCTGAGAATCCATTTGATGTATGTATGTATGCACATCTTCAGACATCCTTCATTATGTTTATCAGTCATCTGTACATACCACTTGGATCAATGCTTCAAGCACTTAGTGCATACACTTAGTACTAAAAATACAAGTTATCTACAATTACTTGCAACATGGTATTTAAAAAATGGGGAAAAAGCAGTGCTTGATTATTACTGATGCATTTGTGTTGCACAAAAATTTTAAACTTTTTTTACACTATATAATTACATGTAAAAGAAACATTTGCTGGTTATCATCACTGCATTACTATTGCATATTA